>JANIIA010000192.1:21446550-21462736 GCA_027478495.1 Erythroxylum alaternifolium
TTTTAAAGAGGAGTCTTTATTTCCCTTTGTTTTCTTTTTCCACATCCTTCTAATTTTTCTTGAAATGAAAGATAGTTTGTCTTCATCTTCACTTAAATCTTGATCAGATTCACTGGAATCATCATTCTTGATTTCTTCAATTTTTAATGATTTTGAAGATGTGCTTCTATTTTTCTACATTTTCTAATTTTTCTAACCAGCCTTCAATGCAATAGATTTGCCCCTTCTGGGTTTATCTTCTGCATTAAGCTCTAGTTCATGGATTTTCAGTGAACTAAGCAATTCATCTAGCTTTAGCTTGCTTAAATCCTTGGCCTCTTGTATTGCTATTACTTTGGGTCTCCATTTTTTGGAAGACTTCTGAGGATCTTTCTGACATGATCTTGACTATCATAGATTTCCCCTAGAGCTTTAAGTCCATTAATGATTGTTTTGAATCGTCCAAACATTTGATCAATAGACTCATCATTTTTGATCTTGAACAGCTCATACTGATGAACAAGAATAACGATCTTGGATTCTTTCACCTGGTTTGTACCTTCATATGTAATGGCTAATGTTTCTCACATTTCGTTTACAGATTAGCATCCATGAACCTTGTCATATTCACTTCTGCTTAGAGCACAACTTAAAAAGAACATGGCTTTTGAATTTAATTGAACATGAGCTTTTTGATCAACTGACCATTGGTCACGAGAGATAGTTTTCCCTTCGTAGTCTGTTGGAATATATGGACCACTTTTAATAATATCCCAAAGATCAATGTGTGTGGATTCTATGAAGAGTCGCGTTCTGTCCTTCCAATAATGATAGTCTTCACCATTGAATGTAGGAGGTCTTATGAATGAGGAACCTTCAACTATAAAAACATATGATTCAGCCATGGATCTTTGTCCTCACTTTGTAACAATGTTTCTTGGAAACTTCGCTCTGATATCAACTGAAGTAAATCACTTGTTATTATAGAAATCACGTAAAATATGTAAAATACACAAGAAAGGAGGTTGAATTGGGTTAAATCGTCTAAGATAGTAATCTTTAAAAAACTTATTGATTTTTTTGAAAGATTCAAACGATTACAAAACAACGCACTTATTTTGTTTGAGTAATGCAACAGTAAAAATAGTATCTATTATTCTAACAACAAGAAATTAAAGAGATAAGGGTTAGAGAATATGACACTGTGATTTATACTAGTTCACCCTTAACCTTTGAGTTATGTCTAATGCTCAGAATTTATCTGAGATTTTACTATCTCTTGTAACTTTACAAGTATTATTTCTCACTTCCAGAGCCTCTTCAGGTCTCTTTCACAAAATATTCTTTATCTATTATCTTAGCCTCTTCAGACTCTAAACTTTCCTTTCACTTGAAAAGATATTGTTTGAGTTTTCTAAACTCATGTTACAGGTGTTCTTGATCTCTCTTCTTCCTTCTTTTCACTCAGGAAATTTTTACAGTATACTCACTAGATCATAGAATTATTTCGTGTAAGTAAAGAGTTGAGACTTGAAAGTTAAAAGTTGAAAGTTGTTTCGTCTATGACTACAACTGATATTTATAATCTAATTCTCCAATGGTCTTCTTGATAAAACCGCTTGTAGAATCTTCAGAGATCAGTTATTAGTTGAGTCTTGTAACCAACTTCAACTAACTAACTAACCAACGTTGTAGATTATTCTTCAATTATATCGTCTTGATTTGATTTGTATGCTTCGTCTTATGTCTTCACTTTGTCTTATGACTTCGCTTCGTCTTATGACTTTGTCTTGGACATGTGACTTCGTCTGGTCCGTCTTACACTTTGTCTTAGTCAACTCTTAAACAAACTCATCAAAACAGTTTACACACTTCTTTTATTATTATTATTTGACTTTCATCAAAATCAATAGAAGAAGCAAAGTCTTCTTGACTTAACACAACTGTGATTATCATTATTTACATAATAATTATCTCCTAATAACACTATTAAAAATTAAATTAAATACTCAACATATATCAATATTAAAGTCAAATGAACAAGACTACACAATATACTTTTGTTCTAGGATATAGGTTTATGTGCATGCATTTTTGCCAATAATTTAAGTATAAGATACAAGTTCAAACGAATAAGCTTGATTTTATAATCAAAGCTCCTAATGAAGACCAAAGATACTATAAACTTAATAGGACAATGCTAAGAAGGTAACAATCCCATTTTATTTTTAAGAAAGTGAAAGTTATGTGATACAATCTTTAATGGTTAATAACTAAAGAGATATATATACTTGATATAATTTAGCATCTTTTTGTTGCCAATAGTCTCCCATTATTACCTGGCCCTGCTTTACTCATCCTTTCTATATTTTGAAAAATAACTTAAGTATATGATAAGTTCAAGATTGCGTTGGCTTTTTTCTTTTTTTTTTTAAAGTGTTAGACATTCATTAAATCTATAGCTTACCTTCATATAGTATTGTTTAACTATCACATATCTCATTTTTGTTAATTTTAGTCTGTTCATAACTTTAAAGTGAACTTAAACATTTTAACACTAAGTTGATTTATGTTCAAAAAAATAAAAATAAAAGAAATGTGATGCCAGGATTTATATGATAGCTAAGTAACACCATATAAGGGTAAACAATAGTTTTAAAACATGAGGACTGAAATAAAAATAAGGTCAAAATCTAATAAGCCTTAATGTAATTAACACAAAAGATTAATCTCTCTTTACATTAAAAAACTTAATGTAGTTATTTAAGAGTCTAAATTATAAAATGTATGTTGATAAGTTTCTGAGCTTACTTCAAACTTCTGAAGAGAGACATAAGAGAAATAATTGCAAAGTCTTAAAATGAGTTCTTTAATATAAAATTTCTTTTAATAAAAGAGATCAAATAGGGAAAGAAATAAGATAAACAAGCCGTGGACGTTAAAAAAAAGGACGAGAATATAGATATGATAAAAAAGGAGATTATGAGGTCAAAAGACAAGAGAGAATTCAAAATTTTCTTTAATTAGATATTATGGATAATGACAAAATCAATAAAAAATAGAAAAATAGTCAAGTTGAATAAAATATAAAAAACAATCATATAACACCTCCTATGCAAAACCTACAACCACCCACATACGTGACAATCAAATTCCTATACAAACAGTCATGGTATAAATTTCAATTCAATGTTATATATATATACATTACAAAATTTCACATCACTTAACATTATCATTTAAAAGTAGTATTACATCTTACATTTATATGATAATCTAAAAGAAAACATTACAATGTCCTTTATTACATGTACAGTCATCTTTAATGAAAAAAACACATTCCAAAGGTACTTTTACTCCTAGTGATTGACCTTGGTCCCTACAGATGTTCTTTGTGCCTCACTCCTAATACTTGGACCTACATGCATTAACACCCATGCTAAGCTTAAAAGCTTAGTAAGGAAACCCTTATTTTGGATGACCACTCGTCATAGTCATCCGCTAAGCACACACATTCATAAACATCAAAACTTATATAAATAGTGATGACATAGTTAATCAAAGTATATAATTCAAACATGCTTCAATATGTTATTCATATATCGTAAATTCACATCTATAAGTCAAATATTGAAGTTCAACGCATATTGATACAAATTATCATTACAAATGTAAATGCTCACCAATACCAATTATTTATATTGTCATGTTGTATTTCTCATTCATATCTATTAGGCCTGCACATTCCCATGGGTGTGGATAACAAGAGTTGTGGATATCTGAAGATATCAAAATTGTGGATACTTGAAAGTATCAAACTATGGATACCTAAAAGCATCAAACTGTGGAGACATTATAATCTCGAAATGAAGATACCATTAGTGTCAGACTGTAGTAGCTACACTGTAACCTATAGGCATGCCTATCTATCCACCATAAAAACAATAGAACAGGAACTATAACATTTCCTTTAACCATTTTCTCATTTCATAATTCATCATATGATATTCATTTGAAGTCAAAAAATATGTATTGAAGTGCACACTACACACATATGAGCTATAAATATACATACAAACCATTTACGTACATGTAAATTATCTTTTGCATGCAATATGCTCACTCATAAATTCCAATGTTTAATCACCCAATTCACATGTGGTAAGTCCTATTTCAATTATTTCTATGTGTTTGCAAAGTTTCATACATATTTTAAAAGGTTCAAATAAGATGCAGTAAAAAATTGAAAATGAAAACAAGGTTACGATCGTGACATGAGACACTTCTCCAACGTCATGATCATGTCTAGAGTGTCATGGTCATGACAGAAGAGTTTTCTACTAGGTCACAATTGTGATACTTATGTCACGATTATGATAGAAGATCTAGACGCTATGTCATAATCATGACACCCCTGTCACGATCATGAAAGACACTTGCCATTCATACCTCTAATTTTTCTGTAATATTCATATAGAAAACGTTTGAATTAGAATTTGAGGTCTTCTAGACATTTTTTTCCTTATGTCTCTAGTTTCTAAAGAACTCAAAATTAAACCATGTGGACTTCTAAATCATCATATATAAACTAAAAATCACTTGCTGGTCCAAAATAGGGGCAACCAATTTTGATCTCAATTTATAATGTCATTAAGCTAGAATTAAGTTAGAATATATTCTAAATATTTCTATTCCTATGTCTTAGGTTTCATATGAAACTGACATCACCCAATTTAGAGGAATGTAGGTTGAATTATCACCCCAAAAAATGTGATTGGTTCAAACAAACCTAAGACATAATTCCACTACACAATACTTTTATTATATTCAACCAATTCTATACATGGTAACACCAAAATAACACCAATAAACCATCCCATCATTATTTCCATATCCAAATGAATCTTTGTATCCATTCAGATAGACACACAAAGATAAATTAAACTAATTGTAGTCCTAAACCTTAAAATTGGCCAAGTAGTTCTTCTAATGTCTTTCCTTCCCTTTCTTTTTGGCTTTGGTTGACTTACCAATTAGAAACACAACAAATACATATCTCAATCCCAATTCTGACCTTATAATTCTAGTTCTTCATAAGAAAAGCAAGAAAAGATAAAGATGAAGAGAAAACCACTAACTTTTACCTTAAATTCCACCTAAGATTAGCTTGATTCCTTACTTAAATGATGGGATGAAGAAGATGAACTGGAGAGAAAATGAGAGAGGAAAAATTTCTAACTCAAACTCTAAAATTTTATCCCTCTCTCCTATCCATATGCCCATTTCATGCACTCTCAAGAATTTCACACATGCTTAGTTCCTATTAGACACATATGCTTTATTCTTATTAGTTATATATGCTTTAGTCCAATTGGTCCACATATTGACTTTAGGAAAATTGCATGATCAAGGTAGGTTTTAATCTTATAAACCCTTAATATTCCATAAGAGCATGGTTCTTACCTTAGTATTAAAGGTGTCGATCCCATGAGGAAGGAGAGTAATCTAATCCTAAAATCTAAGTCTAGAAAAACTATAAAAGTGAAAATAAAAGATGCAACAAAAATTAATTACGAGAATTGAGTTCAACCAATCAAATAAAAAATTAAACACAAAAGTATTAACAACTGAGCAATATGCAATCACAATAGAAATCAACCTAAGGAATTTAAGAATTTATGAGAAAGGAGATTTATCTTATCATCAATGTTAACCTAGCCGATTATGTGTTAATGAAGTGTTGGTTCTAAACTATCCTAGGGCTGATTACTCTCTCTTGAGTTATAACCATTAAATCCTAAATTGTAAACCCTAATCAGATTATGGAATTTGCAATCTCTCAATTCACAACTTATCCAAAACCTTAATTAGATCTAAAAAATTCTAATAAACTAATAGAACATCACACAGGATCTCTCTCAACACAATTACCATATGATTTGACACGGTTTCTATTAAATCGCCTAACTCTCATTTTTCATTCAATTCACCCTCTCAATTTATTACTCGCTTATGCAAGAATGCAATCAAATCCCAACATTCATCCAATAATTACAGTCGACTAAATTATCATTAAATCAAAATAAAATCCTGAAGGAGAGTTTAGAACATCATCAACATTCCAAATCCTATCATCATACTATCCATCTCAATTCTATACATAAATAAAATCAAAACAAAAAGGAAATAATGACTTAGAATAGATGACGGAAGGTAGTGATGTTAGGAAACGTCCTGATATAAGAAGCAAGTTGAGTTAGCTTCGTTTTCCTCTTCCTTCTTCTTCTTTTTTCTTCTCCCTGTAGGCCACGATTGTGGCCCACATCTGAGCCTTCTATCATGATCATGGCCTAGCCATTGTTTCGGCCCAAATGTCTTTTGTAACTCCTCTGTTCTTCATACTAACCCTGAAACACTAGCAAACACATCAAGGTACCTTAAAAACATAATATTTAAGCTTAAAAGCTTGTAGTAAGCCATAAAACACTTAAAATATAAATAATTAACAAACTAACACAATTCTAACCTAAACACATACTAAATGATTGAATTAACAACTAAACACAAATCAAACTAGTCTTAAAATATGTTGTAATTTACACTTTTTAACATCCCTACACTTAAACATTCATTTGTCCTTAAACAAACAAAACAACAAACAACATAAAAACACAGAGCACACAATGTAATAATGAGGCAATGGCTTCAACTTCACAAAACAAATTTAGCTCTAAACACAATCATTCAAGTTGTTCTAAATTATTAATATGCAAAATCTGCAGCTAAAAACTCTAGACTAAATATACATATTAATCAAAACTTAAATGTCAAATTTATTCACGCTTTCAATTATACACACACATTAATAATTATTTGGTCAATCAAATTTTGTAACTAAACCTAAGTACGTTTTCATGAAAAGTTAAGCTACTTACAAGTTCGGTAGGTTTTTATTAGAAAACATTCCTTTTGTTGCTTTTTGTGGACATAAACCTAGTCTTTTTACATGGAAGTAAAAATTGGTGATGAATGTTGATTTGGTTACTCGACTAAGTCATGTTTTTAGTAAGTTTCTAGCCTAGAATGTCATTATAGCATTTTGACGCAAAGGTAAACATTTGTGTTACGTGTCGATCTAGTTACTCGGCTATATCAAGTTTTCAACTAGCTACTAGCTCTATTCATAACCCAAAGGCTAGTGAAATAGTTATTTATTTAAAATTTACACGCACATTTTTTTAGTACTGCCTACCTTGTTGCTTTAGCTACTCGTTTTCTTGAAAAAATGCTAGCAAAGCTCCTTAGTTGAAAGATCTAAAATTATCAATGAATGTGATAATTTAGAGGGTAATAAACTAACACTAATCCTAATTAACTTGCATATTTTAGCCAAAAAACCAAGATTACTAATTTCGCGAGCTAATGACTCTCCACAACCTAATAGATTATGTTCAAAATTAAATTGATTTCGTTCCATCTAAGCCATCGATACATTCACACAATTTACAATATGCAACCTAAGCATACTAACATAACAATATGAAAATTTCACACTCAAAGTAAAACACACAACCCTCCCCACACTTGAATAACACATTGTCCTCAATATGAGAATGAGACAAACAAACACATATGGAAGGAAATAACACAAAATAAAATTAAAAAATAAAGACTAAATTTAAAAGAAAAGGTTAGAAACAAAACCTTACGGTGATGGAGGTGAAGATGGTAAGGTGTTGAGACCAAATCTACTTTATGCTTAAGATTGTTGTCTTATCTTATAATTGCTTTAAAAGAGTTAGAGAATTAGTACTCTATGATTGAAAACTTGAACGACCGTAAAAGGTCTACTCTATTAAGATTTTAACTTTCCAAAAAACAGCCTCTACCTTGAATTATATAGCAGCGTTACGTCTCTGCTACCTTAAATTCCTTTTGCTTAAGAAGAGAATCGTGCCATTTCTTTACCTTCTCCTTATAGAGTTTAGTGTTTTTGTATGCATTGTAATGTAACTCTTCAAGTTCGTATAGTTGTAGAAGTCGCTTTTCACCTGCTTTCTTCCAATCATAATTTAATGCTCTTATTGCCTAGTATGCCCAATGTTCTAGTCCAATGGACAAATGACAAGCTTTTCCATATACAAGCCTATAAGGAGTTGTTCTAATTGGTGTCTTAAAAGAAGTCCTATAAGCCCATAAGGCTTCATCTAGCTTCATTTCACATTCCTTCTTAGAGATATGCATCGTCTTTTCAAAAATTCATTTAAGCTTCTGGTTGACAACTTCCACTTGGCCACTAGACTATAGATGATAAGGCATAGCAATGCGATGGTGAACTCCATATCTTTTTAGGAGGAAATCAAAAGGTTTGTTGCAGAAATGTGTACCTTTATCACTTATTATTGTTCGTGGCACTCTAAACTAATTAAATAACTATTTGATGAACGTTTACACAATCTTTCCATCATTAGTTGGAGATGCCACAACTTTAGCCTAACTTGAGATATAATCCACCCCCAATAAAAATGTACATTGATCGGGGTGTTTATGTTATGAAAAAAAATTAATATTTATAACCTCAATATTTCTACAAGCACATGGGTCGTTCGCGTAATACCTAAGGTATCGTTCCCATAAGGAAGATAAACCTAGTCCTAAAATCTAAGGTCAGAGACTATTAAATAAATATTAACAGACAATGAATTTTAACACGAGGACTAACTAAAGTAAATAACCAAATCAGCTAACAAAACAATAATTGACAATTAACACTTAAATAGAAACAATCAAGATGACAATTAACAATTTTAAATAACAATTAATGGAAATTGATCGATTTTTTGAACAATGATCACACACCCTCAAATTCAACCAAATGAGTATACTGAAAGAAAGAAGGGAAAAATATCTATCCTTAATATCAACCTAACCGATCACAATTTGTCAAATTAACAGTTTTAGATGATCCTAGGACAATTACTCTCTCTTAAATTATAATTGAACCCTAAAGCATAAGCCCTAATCAGATTATGGGAAGTTGTAATCTCTCAATTAACAACCTATCCAAAACCTAATCAGTTCTTAAGTTCTTTAATAAACAATTGGAAACCTAAATGTGATCTCTCTACACAAGATTTACCAACTTGATTTAATTCCGAATCTATTAATTTACCAAACTCTCATTAGCCCAAATTAATCATTTTCTCTCGATTCACCCTCTCAGTTTTTTATCGAGATATGAAGTGCATAATCAAATCACAATTAATTCAATAACCACATAAAACAATCAGATTTTAACAAATCAAAAATAATAATCCAAAGGTGAGTATAGAACATCAATCATAAGGCAATTATATCGTCAAACTATATATCCCAATTTTATAATCAAATAAAACTAAAATACAAAGGAAACAAAACTTGACTATTTGACGAGAGGTCGTGACTACTAAAAGCTTCTTATTCCAGAAAGCACGTCGTGTTTGCGTCGTCTTCCTCTTCTCTCTTCCTTAGTCTCTTTCTCGTTCTTCCAAGGTTCTCTCTTTTAAGGTTTCATTTATTGGTGGCTAATTAGAGCTCTTTAAATGGCTCCCTTCTTTTGCCTTTTAATGTTCTATTTATATCTCGGAAGCCCTAGGGTTGAAAAGTCTCACGAAACTTGACATTTTTAGCTATTTCATGTCTGCCTGACGCTAGCCATAAAGTGCACGATCGTGGCCTCGGTCCTGTTGGCTCACCTCTTTCTGTCACAATCGTGGCCTATTGTGCCACGATCATGGGCCATGGTTTTGGCCTGAAACTCTTCGAAACCTCTTTGTTCTTCACCGTTTACCATGAAACACTAACAAACACATCAACGTAGCTCAAAAGCATAACATTTAAGACCAAATACTTATATTAACCTATAAAAACACTTAAACACATAAAGTAACACAATTAAAACCTAAACACACAGTAAATACTTAAATTAACACCTAATGCATAACAAATTAAACCCTAAAACATAATGCAAATCATAACTATCAACACCCTCATACTTAAACATTTGCTTGTCCTCAAGCAAAGAAAATATCAAATACAAACTCAGCACACAACACATAATGCAATAATGAGACAATGGCTTCAATTTTATGAAATAAATTTAATCTTAAACACGGTCATACACGTTATATCTAATCATTAACATGTAAAATATATGTCTAAGGGCTTTGAACTAAATATACAAATTAATCGAGATCTAAGTGTTAATTTATTTACTATTTTTAATTACGCACACACATTAATAATTCTTTGGTCCTTCAGACTCTGTAACTAATCCTAAATATATTTTCATGAAAACTCAAGCTTATTACAAGTCTAGTAGGTTTGTTAGGGAAACACATAATTTTTTAAATTTATTTAAGCAAGGACTTAATCTTTTACTCGAAGGCAAACATTAGTGATGAATGTTGATTTGGTTACTTGATTAACTCATTTTTATTAAATAACTTAGCTAAAATGTCATTATAGCTTTTTGACGCGAAGGCACGCATTTATGATGCATGTCGATTCGGTTACTTAGCTATATCACGTTTTTAACTATCTACTATTTCTATTCATAACCTGAAGCTCAACAAAATAGTGATTTATTTAACATATTTTGTCATTTATTACCTATTTGTTGTTTATGCTACTCATTTCCATGAAAAAAATATTAGTTAAGCTACTTAAGTTGAAAGGCCTCAAATTATTAATGAACATGACAACCTATAGGGTGTTAAATTTATACTAAATCCTAATTAAGCTGTTTATTTATCCAAAGACACCTAATTCACTAATTTTGCAAGCTAATGATTATTCACAACCTATTCGACTATGTTCAAAATTAAATAAATTTCACTTCATCTAAGCTATTGAGACATTCAAACAATTCACATAATGCAACCTAATAACCTAATAACTATTATGCAATATGCACGATCACATTCAAAAGAACAAGACATAACCCTCCCCACACTTGAACATGATATTGTCCTCAATGTGAGAAGAGAGCAAATAAGCACATAAAAGACAAGAAATTACAAAAATTAAAGTAGAAAGAAAGAAAAAAATAGAATAGAAATAAACATAAAATAATAGAACTGGAAACTAATTTGAAAAAGAAAAATAAATAAATGGGTTAGACACGAATCCTATGGAGATGGAGGTGATCAAGGTATCGAAGGCGGCAATTCAACATCCCAAGCCTCAAAATATCTGTAGATCTGACAGATATCCCGGTTCTGGCTGCTTTGTGTTCGGGTCATCTCCTTCATCATTCTAGTATTCTCCGCAAGTGTCTTGTTCGTTTCGAAGATTGGATCCAAAACTTCTTTCCAGCCTTGCTCTTCTTCCACATCCTCAGATTCTTCACTGGACTCTGCTGTCCAATGTGGCAGCGCTAAACTTGAACTCGCCTGACTTGTCCTAATTCTGACATGTGTCTTTTCTTGTTGATTTCCCTAAGTTCAATGTTGTAAAATGAAGGATCTCAGCCTACCATAGGTGGTGATGGTTTAGAAATTTAGGTAAGTGGACAGTTAACCTACTAAGGTCCTTGTGGAGTCGCAACAATGGCATTCAGCACATGTGTTGATGTGCAGACTAGAATACTGTGGTCCATGCACCACAACATAAAAGTTCCTTTGTGGAGCACTTGTTGGTTTTGGTTTTGTCAAAAACCAGCTGACATATAAATTTTGCAGTAACAAGTGTTCGTAGGACCTTATGATGTTGTTATGAGCATTCTTGGCATGAAATTTCTCAATTCAAGTAAGCTCATTCCAGTATTGAGAAGGACGAAAATCTTCATAATGATCAATGATGGAGGATTCGAGGAATCCACACATGTCGCACATAATTTATACATTCAGTTCATAGACTCGTCCTCCTAACTTAAACCACAATTCTTTGGATTCCTAGGGTCATAAGTCAGTGAAGTGAAGAATTCCAATGTGAGCTCCTGATAGATAGGAAATTGGAATCATATGAATTGGGCCCACTAGATTCTCTCAGCTAGGTTTTCTACCCTCTCATGCAACTCTAGCCTATCAAGTGTGCCAAAATCAAAATATTTTAGAGCTAAAATTTATCTAGAATTAAGGGATTAGAATGAGTACCTTCCTCCTCTGTATAGATTGGGAAGGGCACACCAAAGTCTGCTGCTTAGTTTCTTGTCCCACGTCCTACAACTCGCTATCATCCATATGGCTCCTGTCGGGCTAATTGTTTAATGCGTGACATAATTAGGTAGAATTTAGAGGTTGAAAATTTTTTTAAAGAGATATGAGAGCATTTGTAAGCATGAAGTCCAGAAAGATAAAGTGAAAATGAAAGTGAATGAAAAAGTGAAGTTATAACTGAATATATAGGTGGTTAAAAGGGTAAAATGGTAAAAATTTGTAAAGAAATTGCATCCTCCCTTGTTATTGCCCTGTCACAGGCCACAATCATGGCCTACAGGTTTCCCACACTTCTAATTTTCTTCTTTGTAACTTTCTCCACTCTTTTTAATTTCACTTCTTTATTCTTTTCTAACCCCTTTTTACCTCTCTTTACTTGCTTTCTCAATTCATCCACTTTATTCTGAAATCTTATTCCTTTTTGATTTTATTCAAAAACCAAAAATAATCCTAACTACGGAATTCAAACATTTTAAAAAACAATCAAAGAAACTAATTTTCCATAGGTTGCCTCCCATGCAGTGCCTCTTTTAGCATCGATAACTCAACACTCCTTTAAGCTCACGGTGGCCGGAATGAATGGTACAATGGTAGCGTCGTCATTAATTTCCAAGTTTGAATTTTAGCTACCATGCTACAGTCCCCACCTTCCTTGCAATTCCTTCTTCCTGAATGTGTTCCCAGGATCCTCGATATCCTCCCATTCACTTCGAGTTCATATTCTTTGTTATTCTAAAGAGGTAAAGGAGATTTGTAGTCTTTCCGCGACACTTGGAATGTTATTTTCTCTTTTTCTATCTTCAGAGTTAATTCTCCCCCATCAACATCAATGATTGAATACGCAGTGGCTAGGAACAGTTGTCCAAGAACTATTGGGGTATCCACATCTTTTCCAATGTCTAATTTGTAGAAGTCTATGGGAAAGGTAAATTTATTAACTTTTACTTGAACATCTTTTATAATCCCCATCAGTTTGTGCATCGTTATGTTGGCCATCTTTTCCAAGAACTTGGAGGGCACTAACTCTCTTAACCCCAACTTCAAGATAAAGGTGTAGGGCATTATGTTTATACTCGCTCCTAGATCAACGACTTCCTTGTCTATGATGATTCTATTGATGCAGTAGGGGATGAAAAAGTCACCGTTCTCTTTCTTCTGTACGATGTTAGGGTCCTCTTCTGATATTCACTCCTTAACCTTCTTTTTGACGAATTCCTTCATTGTGAGCTTCGTCTATACTTGTTTCGTCACTTCCTCGACCTTATTTTGCTCAATCTCCTTCAAATTCCTCGCTGCCCTTTTTGCAAATAACTCCTGTTAAGCAAAAATAGGATGTGGAAATACACGTCGAGTTGCCTTAATAGACTCAATCACTAGCTCGCTCGAAAGGTCTTGTTGAACCTTCCCTTTTTCTCCTTCTTTCTGCACCTTTTCCAGTTCTTCACCCTGGGTCTGACTAATAACCATGATACGCTCTTTCATATTAGACTCGATATTGTTTGGAAGAGTTCCAGCGTTCCAAGAAGACATTGCCTCTGCTAATTGGCCTACTTGGACTTCCAGATTATGTATGGAAGAGGCATGGTTCTTCCTTACATGCTCAAATTTTTTCTCGAGCCTTCTATGTGCCTCCTCTATGCCTCCAATTTTATCCAAAATCTTGTCTAACTTTGATTCCATTAAGTTTACTTTATCTTAGTGAAAGCCCAATTGTCCCTAAGACCTGAACTGTCCACCAGTGTTGTTCAACTAGGGGAAGTTAGCGTGGTTCTTCCAACTAGGGTTGTAAGCGTTAGAATAGGGATTGTTACCCCCTCTTCGTCCATACTTCCCTCCCATGTAGTTCACTTGCTCCTGATTGTCTTCTTTTATCAAATAATAGTCCATAGTGTCATGGACTAGTTAGCCACAAAGCTCAGACTTGATGTTGGGATCTGTTTCTAGACCCCAACTTTCATGCAAAATATCCTAAAACGTGACCTATTTCTAATAGAGAACACCTTAATCATTATTGGTTCATCTTCTAGCTCAGCTCTTCTCTTCGACTATCCACTTATCCACTTCAACCTGAAAATCTCAAGGAAAAGCATTGATGAGTCCACACTTTACATATGTACATGCTTCGGGGAAATTGGCATAACTTTTTCTTTAGTCATTGTATGTAGAGTTTCTTTGGATATTTTGAAGGTGGACTTCAAGAGCTACAACTTTCATGCAGACCTTGAAGGCCAATTGTAACTTTTGGATGGTCAAAAATAGGACAGAAGATAACCATGAACAGTAACCCAGATGATATTCGTGAATAGTAACACAAACGAAGTCTGTGAGCATTAACACAGACGAATCCTTGTGAACAATAACATAGACGAAATTTGTGAACAGTAAAACAGACAAATCTGTGTACAGTAACACAGACGATACTCTTCAACTAATCCTTCTTATAATCCTTGGCCTATGGTCTGTGTTTTACCATCTGTGGTTGACTTTTATCTTCTGTGTTGACCACTTATCATCTGTGATCTATCCTCTGTGTTCTATCTTCTATATGATGATGTGTCCTCTGTATTTTGACGTCATCACAGACGATACTTCTACTATAGATTCATCCTTTCCTCTGTGTTCTGACGTCAACACAGAGGATACTTCTACTTTTTATTCTTCCTTGCCTTTGTGTTCTGACATCAGCACAGACGATACTTCTCCTTTCTATTCCTCTTTGCCTCTGTGTTCTGACGTCAACACAGACGATACTTCTCCTTGCTATTCCTCCTTGCCTCTGTGTTCTGAAATCAGCACAGACGATACTCTTCCTTTACAGTTTTTCCTTACCTCGGTGTTGTGATATCATCACAGACGATTCGCTTCCTTTACATTTTTCCTTGCCTCTGTGTTGTGATGTCATCACAGACGATTCCTTTCGTCTGTGTTTTTCACATGCAATCCTCCCAACTCTGACGTGCTATTCTAAGACTAACCGCAATTGACAAATTCATCAAGCAGAGCATGCACATACACATTTCATTGCCCAAATCTTTAAAATAAGAGAATTATGTCGAAGAATTCAATTTCACTGTTTTCATTTTAAAACACAATCAGAGTTATTACAAATCAAATTGCACATCAACTTAATCCAAAATACAAAAGATGTCTTATGCTGATATACCAAATGAGCTATTACAAAACTGACTTAGTCCAAATATCTTTAACTAATGAGGAGTTTTCGATGCCTTGCAGGGATCACTATCGTCTTGATTTGCACCTACGGAGGGAAGAAAAAGGGGTTGAGCTACACAGCTCAGTGGCTAATATACTTATAGCCATCAGTAATTAGTACAAATTCAAGCATATATATATATATATATATGTAAAGATACTAAACAATTCAGTTATTTTCAAGTAAACAGAATAATGCAGAACAAATAACATCCAAGTGCATCATACTTGACAATTTATAGATGCAATGCACAAACAAATAGCTCGAGGGTTCCATGGACAGAATGGAGAAACCGAAGTTTACCCCATAAACAGAATGAGTCCTTTTTCAGAGCTCATATGCCACAAGCGGACAGCTGGGAGAAGGCTCTTATCAACGTACACGTGACAAACAGAATGGTTCCACTCTCGCCCAAACAAAGCACATATTCATTTTCATATATTTTCATATTCTCGTGCTTCTTATGTTTTTCTAAATATACAAAATGCCATGACATTTTCAAGGCATAATAGAATCAATATTTATTTTTAATCATCACATATTTTAGTAAATTGAACATGCATGCACACATATATATGCAAGAATTTGCCCAATCACTCAATAACTATAAATACATCACCCACCAAATTTGCTTGACAATAAAGGTTTACTATTGTCTTTTCTCTTCGCCTTGGATTGGACTTGTTTGGTTTCCTGCAGCAAACCAAGTCCTCGTTCAATAGAAATCAAGTTTGAGAACCTATAGAACCAAAAGCACTGAACTTATACTAGAATGCTTAAACCCATACATTTCCCA
>JANIIA010000192.1:21462836-21512759 GCA_027478495.1 Erythroxylum alaternifolium
CTGGGCGAGTGCTGCGAGGTCACTCGCTGTGCGAGCGCCGCGCACAGCTCGGTGCCGACCTCCCATGAACTTTTATTTTTCTAAAATTCCTCTTTTGATTTTACTATCATATTAAATACCCTTGGATTATTTTTGGACATGGAATTATTTTTAAAAATAGGGGGAAAATATTGTTACCCTTCAAAAAATTTAAATCATATGAAATTCTTTGTTAGCTATTTTAATTAAATCTTTATTATTTATTAAATTGAGTATTAAATATTTTTCTAAAATTTTTGTTCCTAATTGTCTTATTTTAATGTATATGCTTATCTTACGATCCCACCACACATTTTTCTCGGGGTCAATACTTATTGAATTTTTTTTATGATTTATCTCAATTTTTGTATGGAGGTAAATTAAATGAATTTATTCGTTTTAAGTATCACTGGTGGGGAATCCCTCCCTCGGGGGAAGCGCGGCCAGATGTCACGCAGGAAGTCGGCCCGTGACCCGCCCGGGGAGGGGTTCCGGCAGAGATTCTAGAGGAAGCGAACTATGCTGCATACAATGTGCATCCAAGTTCCACCAAAATGTACTATAATATTAAAGGTATGTATTGGTGGATCGGTATGAAGAAAGTTGTGGCTGAATATGTTTCTAAATGCTTGACGTGTCAACAAATAAAAGCTTAGTATCAGAAGCCCTCAGGTAGCCTATAACCACTGCCAATTCCAGAATGGAAATAGAAGAGGATCATGGTGAATTTTTTGGTTGGCCTACCTTATATAAGAACTCAACGTGATTCAATCTGGGTGATTGTAGACAAATTTACAAAATCAGCACATTGTCTACCCGTGAAGATTACTTATTCAGTGTCCAAGCTCGCTCAAGTTTATATTGATCAAATAATATACTTGCATGAAGTACTTGTATCGGTAGTTTCTAACTAGGGATCGCAGTTTATATCTCAGTTATGGAAAAAATTACAGGAGGCAATGGGCACTAGATTAGATTTTAGTACGACATTTCATCCTCAGATTGATAGACAGTCTGAAAGGACAATTCAAGCCTTAGAGGATATGTTGAGGATGTGTGTGATAGATTTTGGTGGTAATTGGGATTGGTGCTTGCCTTTGATTGAGTCCACTTACAATAATAGGTGCCATAGTAATATTAGGATGGTACCATATGAGGCATTGTATGAACAAAAATGCAGGTCACCTATGTGTTGGAAGGAGGTAGGTGAGAGGTAGTTAGAGGGCCTAGAATTAATCAAGATCACTTTAAGAGAAGATCCCATTGATAAATTAGAGGCTTGAGATAACTATTAGTAGATAGAAGAGTTACGATAATCTGAATCGTAAGGAAGTGGAGTTTCAAGTTGAAGATTTTGTAAACCATAAAGTATCTCCAATGAAGGGAGTGATGAGGTTTGGAAAGAGAGGAAAATTGTCTCTAAGGTATATTGGACCTTACAAGGTAACTGAGAGGGTTGGAAATGTGGCATACCGATTGACATTACCTTAGGACATAGCCTAAGTCTATCCAGTATTTCATATTTCTATGCTTTGCAAATACATTCCCGAGTGTGGAAGTGAGCGAGAATTTAACCTATAAAGAGGAGCCAATGGCTATCGTGGATTCGTAGGTATGACAACTTCAATCAAAACAAATTCCTATGGTTAAGGTGACGTGGAAGAATGGTCGCATTGAAGAAGCTACTTGGGAGATAAAGTGAGGATGAGAGAATTGTATCCATACTTGTTTCCTTAGTAAACCTTATTATAAAATTCGAGGACAAAGTTTTTTATAAGAAGAAGAGAATGTAACATCCCATATGTTTTATATATAAGAGACAACTTCTTCTTTTTTCCCCATTTTCTCATATTTTTATTTTAACCCCCAAAAGCTACTATTCACAAATTCCGTCTCTTTAACTATTTTTCACCACCGATGACTCAAATCAGTTATTGTTATATACCAATGTGTTCCTCTCGACGAGCCCGTCACAATCTTACCCATTTCAGTTGCCATCATCTCCAGAATCGTTGCAAAAATTAAGGAGAAAAACTAATAAAAAATGTCAATCATCGATCCATAGCTTCCGATTGTTGTTGTTGGTTAACACCACCACCATTCGACTAGTCTCAATGTCAAAAATAAAAGCTCCATGATCTCGTCGTCAACCACCACTAGGATTACTGTCGATTGATAGAAAAAGAGGTTAGGATTTCAGTTTATTTTTCTTCAATTTGTTCAAATCTATTAAGAATCTAAGTATGTTGCTTTGGAGAAAGTTGTTCTACTCAATAACAGCTTTCATTTGGTATAAAACTCGGTGAATTATGAGACTAAATATTTTTCAGTGACCAGAGGGAATATTCCAATGGTTGGAGGAATATTCCAATGATTGGAGGAATATTATGATCATCAAAGGTACTATTCTAGAAACCGTTTTGATAACTTTTGTGAAAATTTTGTAAAATTTCTAAAAATTATACTAATTATTTTTCTTTAGGGAATCATAGTGAGATTTTCAATAGTTTGCGAATTAAAAATAATGGAACGTTTAAGCGAGAGTAGGAGAAATTTCTGAATTTCATAAATGGACTACTTAGGTAATTTGGATGATACTTAAATTGTTATTTGAGCCCAATAACTCATAATTAGCCCTTATTGAGATATTTTCTTTTGATTTATTAGTATAGTAAGAGTGGAACTCCCATCGAAAGTTCGAACGAACGAGTTCGATTACTAAGTAAGTTCATACCGACTTATTATTACTGTAGTTGCACCAAAAAATATAGGCTTATTGTAGGAAACCAAGAGATTTATGTCAAAGAAATTTGAGATGAAAGATCTTGGTGATGCCTCTTTTGTTTTAGGGATTCAGATACATCAGAAACGCTCTTGAGGTATTCTTAGATTGTCACGAAAGAGCTATATCGAGAAGGTACTTAAAAGGTTTGGCATGCAGGATTGTAAACTAGGTGATACCCCTGTGTCTAAGGGAGATAAGTTCAGTTTAAGTCAATGCCCGAAGAATGACTTTGAAGCTAAGGAAATACAGAAGATTCCTTATGCTTCGGCTGTAGGAAGTCTAATGTATGCTCAGGTTTGTATGCGTCCGGATATTGCGTACATTGTTGGAATGCTAGGGAGATATTTAAGTAACCCGGGATTGGATCACTAGAAAGTAGCCAAACGGGTCATACGGTACTTGCAGAGAACGAAAGATTATATGCTCACATACAGAAAATCGGATAAGCTGGAGATCATTAATTATTCGGATTCCGATTTTACTGGATGCCAAGATAGTAGGAGATCCACTTCGAGCTATATCTACCTGCTTACTGGAGGAGCTATTTCCTGGAACAGTGCTAAGCAGACACTTATAGCTTCTTCTACTATGGCAGCGGAGTTTATAGCATGTTATGAGGCATCCAACCATGGGATATGGTTGCGCAACTTTGTCACAAGGCTGCGCATTGTGGACTTTATTGAAAGACCACTTAAGTTATTTTGTGACAATAACTCAACAGTGCTATATTCCAATAACAATAGGAGCTCGACAAAGTTGAATCACATCGACAACAAGTTCCTAATAGTTAAAGAGAGAGTTCAGAGTGGACAGTTGTCTATACAACATATTGGATCAAACTTTATGATTGCAGATCTGCTTACTAAAGGAGTGCCACCCAAGGTCTTTCATGAGCATACTGCTCATATGGGTGTTGCATCTTTTCAAGATATATAGCTTCAGTGGGAGTTTGTATTGTAGATGTTTTTAAGATTAGACATTTTTTTACTGTCATTTTGGATACAGTTTTGGTTAATTTGTTCGAGATTATTTTCAACTTCAAGATATTTGGTTTATTTTATCTCTGAACTTGTTTGAAATTGATCTAACTAAAGCATAAGGTTGGACAAGTTGGAAATAAGCATGCGAAGATCATGCTGCTTATAATTTTCCATGCTACACATTCATGCTTGATCCATGTCATTTGATTATATCAACATATATAACCACTAATGGTTCTAGTTACGTTAATTGTAGCGAAAGATGCTTTGATCCTATGTTGGTATGATTGATGGACCGGATTGTCTGGGGATGCATACAGTAATGATAGCAAAAAATTCTGAGTACTCATAAGGTTAATATACAATTTTAAGGTAACACATATAGCCCAAGTGGGAAATTGTAAGGATTTTTAATCAAACATGTGGGCTTATATGTGTATAAAGGCTATCATATAAAGTTGAGCCCAATTAATTAAAGTGGTCTAATATGGTTATTGTATATTGGGTTTTATGTATCTATTTTAAGTGTGGGCTTCATATGTGTAGAGACCGGGCTATATTTTCTAGTTTTAAGATGGGCCAAACTAGAAATTCGATTAGGATTTTACCCTAATAAAAGGTGTTTATGGTCCCCAAATTAAACATACGCTAATTTCTTATATGAAATCCCATCACTAGAGAGAAAACAGAGAGATCAAGGGAAACTTTGGTGAAAAGTCTACGTTCTAATTTGGAAGACAAACCGCAAGATTCCAGTGCAGATTTCACAATGGATTCAGGTATGCTTTCACTTTTATTTAATTCTTGATGATTTGATATGAACAGATCTTATATTTTAAAGGCATTAAACCCTATATCATATACTTAGAATTTGTAATCTCCGTTACAGCTGCTCTCAATATGGGAAAACACTATCTCTTAAGCTACAGAACTTAGTTTTCATGTAAAGGGAGATCTCTACATGTTCAGGCTAACTTTTAGAGCAGTAGTTTACATCATCTAGATGGAAACAAAGGATCTTTAGGGTATCCGAACTAGTGTTGTGCTCATCTGTCAAAGCCTTATTGGTAAGATAAGGGAAACAACCATCACTACGGACTTAGTTGTAACTATGAGTCTTGATCAATCAACATAACCTATAGTAGGAGAGTGAGAATATCATGTTATAGTTATTTCATGGAGAAAAAATGGGCTATGTTTGAATCATATCCATGTAGCTCCTTCCTTTCTTGTACTATATGACAGGTAGCTTGCTGATACTTTCCTCTGATTTAACACCAATTCTAGTGTTTTTTAGATACTAGTTGTACCTATTGAAATTTTTGTATTTAATTTTCAAAACAAATATTGGTCCGACTTGTCAAAGCCACCTTAAATTAACAGGCTAGACATGGAATGATTGGGATTCGAGTTGGCTTAAGATATAAGAGACCAGCCCGAGATCTAACTTGAAAGCTCGAACAGTAAAAACTTTCACCACTAATATGATGTCATTTTAGTTACTGCATCATTTAGGTCTAGAGTTTTAAAAAATTTAAAGGCTAAAACAACATTGTGTTCATTTAGTCTGAACCATTTATGTCGCTAGTAATATCACTATTCGATGAAATTCTCCGTAAAACAATTGATATTGAAATTTAGCAACTTGACTTATTTTATAAAGTTTTATATCAGTTCTTTATGTATACACGTGCTGCTGTTAATGCTTCTGATGGAAGAGGCAATTTGATAATTTGAGGGTTACATTTTCAGGAGGCAATGGTATGTATATTGTATTCTACAGAAGTGGCATAAAAATAGTGCTTGCATGACTAAACTCCTGCAAGAGGGTAATGAGCATGACTAAGAAACGTAGGAAGTTGAGTAATTCCATCCTCGGTTCTTTTAAGTTACTCTAGGTATGTAATTGACCCAAGATCATAAACGTGACGCTTTATATCTGGACTATAAGAGAGAGAGGAGACATGGTAGGAAAAGCAAGAATTACCACGAAGCTCAGGAGACTACAACATAGCGCATTTAATACATAAACGTATCAACCGAAAGATGGCAGGTCCTGGAGTCTCTAATTAACTTAGTTGCCTATAAATATCCAACACTTTTGACTTGATGCAGGAGTGATACTACCAAAGAGATTAAAGAAAAAAGTTGAGCCTGATCTCAATTTTTAACAGACACCATGTCTCCAATAGCTGTGGAGAGAAACAAGAGAAAGCAGATGACTGAGCATCTCAAAGTCGTACGCTCTTTGACTCCATATTTCTATATCGAAAGGGTATTCGCCGAATCTAACTCTCTCTTGACATATCTGTCTGTTCCCCTCTCAATTACTTGCTCGTTAATTAATTTGGACTTGTAATCTAACTATAAACTCGTGTTTTATGTTATAGGGGGACCAAGCATCCATCACGGGGGGTATAATAGAGTTCATAAAAGAGTTGCAACTTCTTCTACAAGCTATGGAGTCCAAGAAACAAAGGAAGCGGCTAAGCCTTAGTCCTAGGCCAGCACTGCAGCCCATTCCTCTTCTTCCTTGTCCAAACTCTGATGGGTTTGAAAATTTCAAGGAATTATCTGCAGGTTGTAACGGGATATATTCTCTGTTTCATTTATTCTATTTCTATTATGTTCTATCTATTTTTTCTTTCTACTATTTATTGAATGATCGAAAGCCCTTAAAATATAATAGGAATACCAAAAATAGAACAGACAATCTGAATTCGATTGCAACACCTCGGTTGCAGATGTCGAGGCAAGGATATCAGGATTAAATGTGTATGCCGACGAATACTAGGCCAAATTATGAGGATAATCAATGTCTTGGAAAGATTTTTCTTTGAGATCCTTCATCTAAACATCAGTAGCCTGGAGAACAATGTTCTATACTCCTTTGTCAATGAGGTGTCACGTCACTGCAGTTGCCAACTTCTCATGTATGACTCGCGTTCTCAAGCTATGTGATGACCAACTGTCCAATAAAGTCCTAATTAAGTGTTTAATTATTAAGTGAAACAAGAGAATTAGACAGGAATAATAATACAGTTAGAAGACATTAATGACCACACAGTCCTAGTCGTAGGTTTATAAGTAGTCATCAAACAGAGGGCATATGATACTATATTAAAATTCTGTTATTTGTTACATACAGTAAAATGTGAATGAAGTGCTTTAACTTTGAATTGTTTCAGGGTACATATTGTCCGAATCCACCTCCAGCTGAGCACATCTTTCTTTCTTTCTTCCTTCTCTTCAATTTTTTATTTTTTTGCTTCCTTTCACTTTTGTTTCAATATTCTAAATCCTTCCTCTTCTTTATATGTTCAATTGGCGGGCTATATCCCGTACAGAATTGCAGTTTCAAGATCTGATCAGATTCTGTATGTGAAGTGAGAAGTTCATGATGTATCTGGCTTTGGTTGCTTTCATGCATACCATAGACTGTTAATATCGCTCGTGTCATTCAAACGGACGCATTTGGCTGACACGTAAGCGATTACTCTGTCGAGTATTCTCATTCAATGTAACAGATTTATCAAATTATGTTCCCTAACAACATAGTTTAATGGCTTCCTTTCCTGTTCACACTATAATCCCATTTTCCACATTTCTTTAGAAATGCAATATTGTCGTCTCCAATCTTATTTGTAAGGTGATGAGTTTGTTGAACGGTATCTAATATAATCTCTTTGTTTTGTAAAATAGCTATTGGAAAGGAGTTATCTCTTAAGTTAGTGTACGACGAGGTAACTTGGAAGAATGTTTAATGATTTAGCTAGAATTACATTGAATCTATATAGTTGCATCTCATGTTTGGATTCTAACATTAATTTTTTGTTCCAGATAGGGCTGGAGTGCCGGCTAGGTGTGGAGGAGTTAGTACTTGAAGTTCAACATAGTGCTTACAAGAAGCTGTTTATGCAAACAAAGAGATCCTAAAACTTGAAGATTGAAAGAGAGATCCATTGTACATTAGTGATTATTGATTAATGATCATCTAACCCTAAAAAATAATATTGATGCATCACCATTTCCTCAACCTATCATACGGATAAACTTTATATGACCTGTTTCTAACAAATTGATTACAAGCAACAACACAAATCAAGCTAACTTGTTTATGCGTTAGATGAAAGGCGATGTGATTTATATTGTAGTCATATTTGATGCACAATAATTTTACGCTTTATCGATACGCATTTAGCGATTCCGCTTATTATTTGAATGTAGGTTGTGTGTAAAGGAGATGATTACATTGGTCATTTATTAAAGGTTGACGACGAACTCAATCTTGATTCAAGTTAATTCAAAAGACTCATAAAATTAAACTTCAAATATGAATTTTTAGGTAAAATTGCATGATTATATGTAACTTACTTTTTATTTATCACAATGGAAAAAAGTTATGCAATATCTTTTATCTAAGTTACTTTTTATTTATCACAATGGAAAAAGTTATGTAAATATCTTTTATCTAAGGTAGCTGGTACATAAGATTGAGTCATAATGTACTTAATCTTCCATTTGTATTTTTATATGGAGGTTGTTTCCATGACTTGAATCTATAACCTTATAGTCACAAGGCTCACCCTCTGAAATATCTATATTATAAAATTTTATTTAGTTTTTAACATATTAATTGAACATCTTAAATTACATAGTTAGAATTACATATTTGTTTGCATCTTACCCGCCTCTAATATATAAATGTTTATTTGAAGTATACATAGTTGTCATATATGTCAATCGAGATTTATCTTAAAAAATATTTTTATATAGAATTATATAATTAATATGAGATTTTTGGAGTTTTTAATTTATTGAATCATCGATTGAAAATTAATAAAATAGGAAACCTTTTACATTGAATTTACTTCATAGTCAAAAGGGGATGATTTTTTTTGAAATTAAAGAAAAAATAAATATCAAAAGAGGAAGTTAGATAAGCCTTACAATGTTTATACAAGCAGTCATTCAAATTGACCATAACCTTTTCATTTTCTTAATCTATAAAGAAGTAATATACCAAAGGGAAGAGGCCATGACAAGAGTCTTTAAGTGCCTCCAAGTGCAATTGCATTTCTCCTCTAAGACATTTAATCCCTGAACCTCGTAAATATCATCATTCAATTTGTAAATTCTAAAAGTTACCATTCATCCTGGTCTTTAACGCTAAGTGCAATGTTCTGCTATTATCTGTAACTATAATTTATGGACAATCAATTCAACATAAGTCTCATATGGTAACTACATTTTCTATGATTTTAGAACCCTCAAAATTGACTACAAAGTGTTCCTTTATCCTAGCCATAGTGTTGGAGCATCATGTAATCATGTCTATTTGCTTGTCTCTGAATTTTCTGTGATTTAAAAGGGGATACAGTGAAATAATTTAAGGATAGAGTAATATATGAAGAGAAATGGAAATTGGTAGGACATGCTAACCTGGTGGTGGAGAGAGTTGTAACTCTTTTAAAGAATACAATTGTAGAGACCTTGGGTGTTTCTAAAGGGCCTACAGATAGTAAGAGGGAGTCTTTGTGGTTGAATGAAGATGCAAAAGAAAAATTTAAGATTAAGAAGGCTACCTATAAAGCTCTATTAGATAGAACCATAGAGGTAGAGAGTATAGGTAATAAAGAAAGTTATAAACTAGCAAAGAAAGAGGCAAAGAAGATAATCTCGTAAGCTAAAAGTAGAGCTTACGAGAAACTATACCAATAATTAGAAACTGAAGATGGAGGGATATTTTTAAGTTAATGAGAGTTGGAGAACAAAAAGCAAGTGACTTGGATCAAGTTAATTATATAAAAGATGAAGTAGTGGTACTTCTATAGACTTTTTAATGAAGGAATAAAGGATAACAACTAGTTAGGTGACCTTATCATGTCTGAGAGGTTTCATAACCTATTGACGACAAATTACAAGAGAAGAAATAAAAAAATCATTTAGGGATATAACGAGTAGAAGGGAAGTAGAGCTTGATGAGATACCTATAGAAGTATGGAAGATCCAAGGTAAAGAGGGTATTACTTGGCTAGCAAAGCTTTTTAATATGATCCTTAAGTTTGGCAAAAGGTCAGATGAGTGGAGATTTAGTATGTTATTCCTTTATAGAAGAATAAAGGGCACATCCAAATTTGTAGCAACTATAGAGGCAACAAATTACTTAGTCACATCATGAAGTTATGGAAAAAATAAGATTGATAAGATAGTGATAAAGGATGCTTCTATCTTGGAAAACTAGTTTGGCTTCATGCCAGTAAGACCCACGATAGAAATTTTACATTTCCTTAGAAAATTAATGCAATATTACTGGGAAAGACAACATAACCTATATATGGTTTTTATTAATTTAGAGAAGACATATGATAGGGTACCTAAGGAGATCATGTAGACATATTTAGAAGTTTGGCTACACCAAGGCTCCTCTTTAAGCCTTCTTTTTTGTTTACAATAGTGATTCATGAGCTCACCAAGAATATACAAAGGTATGTGCCTTGGTTTATGTTGTTTGCTAATGAGATTGTTTTAGCAGATGAGACAAAAGAGGGTGTTAATGTCAAGCAACATCCCCATACTTAAACATCTATGAAAACATATTACACGTACCAACATCCATACACTTAAAACTTTACTTGTCTTTAAGCAAAACTAAACATACAAACAAACAAAACACATAAACATATGAAAACACATTGATGTAATATTACAGTAATGGTATAATGTCATTAAATCTTATAGAATTAACTTAACCTCAAACACAAATCATTCAAAATTTGCCAACACACTAACTTATTTCTTTCGTGTTTAAGTACTTTGAATTGAATATACATATCAATCAAAAGATTAAAACCTTATTCCAACACCTATAGACCTTGTAAGCATGTGTTTATTATTATTAATCAATTAAAAAGGCAAACTATTACTAAGTAACTTTTCATGAAATTTCTTGCTATTTTTAAAAGATCGTTAGGTTTATTTATTGTAACAAAATTTTTAAGATTTTCTTAAATGATAACCTAATCTTTGGACACGAAGGTAACACATTTTCATGAATGTCCCCCGATTACTGAACTAGGTCACATTTTTTATTTAGCTTGGTTGAAGTGTCGTTCTAGCCTTTTGATGCTAAAACAAACATTTTTTCGTGAATGCCCCTAATTACTCAGCTATATCACAGTTCTCAACTAGCTACCAGCTCTATTCTTAAGTGAATATTTGTTCAAAAAGGGCCAGTGGAATAGTTATTTATTTAACACAAACTTTTTTTAATATATATAACTTTAACTTACCTCATTCCTTTTTAGTCAATAGTAATGCAAACCAATTCAATTGACTATAATTGTAAATATATACCAATAAAAATCATAAAGTGAAAAATAGGTATCCTAATTAACAAATATATTTATACCAAAGATATTTAAACACAAAGTTCATAAGTTACTATACCTTTATAAATTAAATGATAATTTTCAAAACTAAACTAATTCCATTTAATTCTTATCATTGACACATTCACACGATGCACACATATGCAACAAAATGACTATAATATGTCAACCTAATCAAAAACTAACTTAATCTAAATGCTAATTTACACACAAATGACATGCAAAGTATATACATCCCCACACTTGAACAACACATTATCCTCAATGTGGAAAACAAAACAATACAAATAAAAAATAAAGAACAATAATTACAAAGTTAGAGCAAGAATACTTATGGTGCTTCGATGATGATGGTATGGGTGATGGAATTTGGAGGCACTTAATGCGATAAAATTCCAGCAATCCAATTCCCTACAAAATAAACATAAGAGAATAAAAGTAACAAAGTACTGATAAAATAAACTAAAAATATAAAGCTTGTCCTAATTATTAGGTTGCCTTCCAAGTAGCGCTTAGTTAACGTCATTAGCTTAACATATTCTTCCTTCCACATTCAAACTGAGTCAATTATGAGTAGCTTGCTTCCACCTGTGTTGCTCAGTTTCAATTTAATAGCCTATAAATAAGTTACATATTGCAAGACAATAAAAAAACATAACTAATCAAATCAGGAAAATAAAGTAAGTTCAATAATGCCCTTTTAAGTAACAAACTGTCAATAAATTAGAGAATAATAAAATTCCTGAATTGTATATCAAATTTAACAGTTTGATTTTTAAAAAGGTGAATTGTTCTCTTTCTTCCTTAATTACCTTCATCTCCTTTCTTCTTCTACTTCATGAATTGAGACGTCTGTATCTTCTTCATCCGTTCGTCATTCTCTTCTTTATTAACTTTTTGAATAGAGACTTCCTTATATTCTTCAAAATCAATCTTTACTGTCATCTATTCTTCCTCCTCTCACTTTTTTAAAGATTTGACTTCATTAATTGTCATGAACGAGCTACCCCCCTTCACATATTGAATTTCACTTGTGCATCTACAACCCAAGGGATGAGGTTGTCATCATGGACATCTACTAAAGCTTTTTTGATGTTCAAAAATGGTATACCAAGAACTAACGGCCAATTTTGATCCTCATCAAAGTCTAACACGATGAAATCCACAAGAATCATAACCTTGTCCACTTTTATAGGTACATCCTCTACGAAACCTAATGATTTCTTTATTGATTGATTCGTCAAATGAATACACTTAGAAGTTGGCTTCTCATCGTTTAGCCCCAGGTTTTTTAAAATTGACAAAGACATAAGGTTTATACTTGCAGCTAAGTCGTATAAACATTTTGAAATCTCTAAATTACTAACTACATAGGGTATTGTAAAGCTCCATGGATCATTCAACTTTAAGGGCATATGGTTGGTAATTAAGGAGCTACAAGTATCTGTCACAGCTACTATCTGGTCATCTTCCCAAGTTCGCTTGTCAGATAATATGTTTTTAAGGAACTTTCCATACTTGGGCTTGCATTTCAACACTTCCACAAAAGACAAGTAAATTTACAATTTTTTTTAGCTCTTCCATGAACTTTGCGAATGGTACATCCAGTTTGTTCTTCTGAAGTCTTTATGGGAATGGTAATTTTGGTGAGTAAGGTGGAGGAGGGGTATAGGGAGGTCCTCATTCTTTTCTTCATCCTTTTTCTTTTTCTCTTGGTCTTCTACCACTACAAGAAAATGGATGTTTAGTGACAAAAATTATCGATGGAATGTGAAGGTTTTATGTCGGCAAGTGAAATTTCCGACAGAAATTACTGACAGTATGAGTTGTCAGAGAAACGACCATCAGTAATCTTTAGCAACATAATAGAAATATTCCATCTATAATTTATCAACAAACATTTTTATTTCTGTCGCTATATATAGCGATGGAATTTTTAAGTCTGTCGGTAACTTTACTAATGAAACATAAATATTTCGTTGGTAAATAATACCGAAGGACAAAGTTTTGAAAATTTATCGAAACATTTAGCAACGGTAAGTTATGTCTCATCGGTAAATTTAGCGATGGATTTTGTATGTGTGTGGGTGAATTTAGCGACGGTAAGTTTTTCCGTCAGCATATTGTTTACCGACGAAATGTTCTTATTCCATTGGTAAATTTAATCCTATATGTATCGACAGATATTATAATTTTTTTGATAAATGCACCGAGATTTTTTTTTATTTTTTATACATTTAAGTTGTAAATTTAATTTTGATTGGTAATCTTATGATTGATATTTAATTTCTACAGTTATCTAGTGATAATATATTGAATTTTTTCTACGTCTAATTTATCTTAACATTAAGTTGAATGATAATATAAAGTAAAAATTATCTTAATTGATAATAACAAAATTATTATCTACAACAATAAGGCTTGGTTTGGGGGAGCGGTGGCGGTTGACAATCTGTTGAAATCAACCTGCTAAAATAATAAGTACTTATTCTCAATAAGTACTTATATGTTCTGAATTGTTATTTTAGTAATACTGAAATGTGAAAATATGTGTTTAGCAAGTACAGTTGTAGTTGCTGAAAAGAGATAAAATGACAAAAAGGCTCATTAATTTAATAAAATGTTAATTGTTGTATAAATAATTAAAAAATATATTATTAGTCATATAAATTTAAAATTATAAATAATAAAATATTAAATTAAAATAAGAAATTATAAATAAAAAATTTAGTAAATAAAATATTTCATAAAAATATATTATTAGTCATATTAATTAACAGTATAATGGAAAATAATACTTGTAGTAAAGGTTATTAATGGAAAGTAAAATTGTTATCGCAGAAGCAGTTTCTTACCGCAACCCTCTTTTTGCTTATTAATTTCTGCGGTGGCACTACACTTTTCTCCAACCTCCAGTTGTTTACCGTAGATCCAAATATGTGATTGCGTTTGAAAATTGTGGTGAATAAGTAGTTATCCCCACTGCACCGCAGATCTAGACGTAGCCTAAATATGTAATTCATATAAAAAGAACTTGAGGGTAGCAAAATTAAGCTATGAAGTTGGTGAAGGCAGATGGTCTGATTGCTACGATGAGGTGCTAGCCCTCCCCTTCAACTCTTCCATCTCATTATAGAGCTGAGCTATGCAGTCCATCAACCTCTCTACTGTGCGCTCAAGTTGAACGACTCTTTGATCATTGGATGCAGACCGCTTACTAGATGTAGCTGTAATGGACGTGGAGGATTGTGAATAGCATGTATTCACAAATGAACTTAAGCCGAAGATCCTTCTACGATTATCCATACCACCCACTGCATCAAGATATGTCTGACTCTCTTCATCAGTTTCAAAGTGTTGAGATTGTCATTGAATGATTTCTTGTATTTGATCCTATTAGGAGGTAATGTTTTTGTTAGTAAGTGATAATTATTAAGAATTAATATTAAAGCATAAATTTCACACACAATAAATTCTTTATATCAGGTATTGACGAAGGTCAAACCATCATACTTCTTAGTATGGGTGTACAAAAAGAGCTGACAAGGTATAGGCTTTTTGCCTACAGACTTTTCCTGCATCAGAATAAAATATTTTGAGTGAACTACAATTTTCAAAAATTTCAGCAGAGTTTCCTCTATTTTTATGATATTTACCCCTGTTGAACAAAGAAAGTAACCTAACAACACAACCATATATAGTACCAGAAATTTATAACATTATCATTCTTCATAATACACATATGTTTTCAATCCAAAATTCACATATCAAATTCAATTGAAATAAATCAAAGTAAAAAAATCAAAATATAAATGTAAAGTGTAGATACTTACAAGTTTCTCTGCATGCTCCTGGTGGGTAATAGATCCTCTAGTATGTACGAGAAGACTCTCTCCCTCTAGTCCTCCACGTATGTTTGCAAAATTATGTTGTGAAATGAACATTGCCTCGAGTGATGTCCAATATTACTGTCAACGACTCCATATTTCTTCAAATGTATAAGGAGGTCGTACACCAGTTATATGTATCGCATTAAGAAAGTTACTATAACATGTATGAGCTCGCCTTTCCTATACTTTATAAATTACTGCATTAAATTTGGAATCCCAAAAAAATTCTGAAAAAATACTATAAAAAAATTCGAAAGAATATATTTTTTGTACCTAAAACTCCTGATAACAAAAATCCGTTGTTGCTTGAGAGATATTCTTCTATATATAACCCTCAAGATCAATCTTATCCTTGAACTTGGATGTCATGTTTCTTGAGCACATTTCAGACGAAACCAATCTAATATATAAGCAATTTTAGATCATTTTCAAATTAAAACCAACCTAATATATACGCAAATTTAGATCATTTTCAAAATAAAACCTATCACTTTAGTATAAACCTATGGTGTTATCGTGCATGTATTTTCACTCATATATTGTTGAAAATTGTGATGTAAGTTCTTCCATCTACTCTCTTAGCTCCAAGCTACAGTTCACCTCCTTCATCTGCAATGTTTACCCTTAATATCTCTGTCAGTATATGGGTGGTGGATGGTGTAAGGCTGTTAGATGGTGTAGCAAGGTTTCTGGATGGTCTAGTAGCAGGTACAGAAGGTGATGCATCTGCATGTATAGTAGTTGGAGGCATAGCACCTGATTTTGTAGCAGCTGCATTCTGTGATGCTTCACTTGGAGAGTAACTGGTTCCAAATCATGGTAACCTTAACCTTGGCTGCATCATATTCTATTTTCTCTTTGGTTGCATATTTTTAACCTAAAATTCACATTTTATTGAATATTCTAGTAATAAAACAATATAAATTAAATATATAACAATATATTGTTGATGCAATAATAGATTTATTCATATAATATTCTATTACAAACATAAATTAATCACTATCATGATCACTTAATTGTAAATCAAAATCATCATCATATTCTTTTTGTGAAGATTTAGAATCAAACTCAGGTTCCTCTTCAGATCTCTTGCCCTACTCTTCCTCTCGAGTAAAAATTTCAACACATTCATTATTTAGATCATTCAAAGGCTCATTCTCATCATATGTAACAAATGCATTTATTTCATAAACATCTTCCTGAAATGCTTCACTTTCAATTCTCTTATTTTCTCCTTTTCTATGTAATTCAAAAACACCTCTAGGTATTACTTTACAAATGACCAACTAATCTGACTTGTCTCATCATAAGCTGGGAAAGTGGACATAATACACCTGGATTGCTTACGTCACAAACACAAAAAGGTTTAAATTGTCTAAATTCTCTTCGTTGATTGATTTTAATTAGATTGTATTGGTTGTACACTTTTGTACCAACATTAGGAGTTAGATCAAACCAATCGCACTTAAATATCACACTCTGCTTTATTGGCAATGTAGGGTACTCAATTTCAAGTATCTTAATAATTTTACCATAGTAATCCATCAATTCTCCCTGTATGCAAACCCCACTATTTATTTTTTCCATGCTATGACCATTATATTATGTATGAAATTGTATCTATTAATAAAATACACTAGATACAATTTAACAGTTTATAGAAGTCCTTTCGCAAGATCACATATGAACTTGTTCTCTATTGGATTTTCTGAGGCCTATAAAAAATTATCATATTAAATAATATAAAGTCATTTGAACACTTTGATCTGATAATTCAACCATTTTAATAATTGTAAGTGAAAACTTACATATTTCTCGAACCATCGAGGAAAGTGTCTTTCAACTTATTTATTGATATCATCCTGTATTTTTTCGAGCATTAGCTCGTGTAACCATTCTTTATATAATCTAAAGGCATTATTATGTATTTACTTATGAACAACACTAACTTCGAAAACCTAAATAATTAATTTAAAAATCAACTTCAACTTACTGCACAAAAGGTTGAACCTCTTGATAGTTCAATAAAATGTAACCATAGGCAGCCTTTATTTCTTCCTCTGCTAACAATATCACTCATTCCTCCTCCATCTTCATTACAAGGAACTTTTCTTTCTCTTGTGTGCACATGCGACTCAAAATAATGTGAACAAAATTTACTTGCTTCCTTTACTAAATAAGCATTACATATTAAATCTTCAATCCTAGCCTTATTTTTGACATTTTTCTTCAATTGATGCAAATACCAACATTATAAATAGCGCTTAATATTTAATTCTATAATTAAATCGTGTTATAACTCCATTTTAAATATTTACTATAATTACCTCTCAAAAGGATACATCTATAATTATTGAACTGGACCAGCAAGTTTAGCTTCATGTGTTAAATGCACGAGTAGATGCTCCATATAATCAAAGAAGCTTAGAAGGAAAATTTCTTCTAATTTACACAAGATTACTAGAATTTCCCCTTCTAGTTTTTCCATTTCAACCAATTTTATTTCAGATGATTTTAAGCTTTTGAAAAAAAACTTAATTTTGTTATATGTTCCCAAAACTTATTGGTAGTAACTTTCGAAATGCAATTGGAATTAGCCTTTTTATAAACATATAACAATCATGACTTTTCATCCCAAATAATTTGTACTTCCTCTTGTCCACACACCTTGACAAGTTTGAAACATATCCATTGGGAAACTTTAGAATTTTCAACCATTCACATAAATTTTCCTTTTTTTTATCCAAAGTGTAACATGTTTTTGAATATTTACTAGTGCGAAGATCTTTACCTAACTCATTCCTTCTATAAAAAAGCTTCAAATTAGCTTGTAATTTTGCATTGTCCTTTGTCCTCCCTTCAATGTTCATTATGGTATTAAAAAATTATCAAAAAAATTAATATGCATCAAATCTAGATTATGACGTATCAAATTAGTTTTCCAACATGGCAAATCCCAAAACATGCTTCGTTTTCTCTAACCAAAATTTTTACTATTGCTTATATTAACTTCATCAGCTTCAAGTTCTATAACTTTTGAGCAACCTTAATTCATCAACCTCTTGTAATATCTCTTCACCAGCTTTGTAAGGGGGAGGAGGTGTTTGTACCACACTATTCTTAATGAAATTTTGTTTATTACATCAAAATGGATGATCTGGAGGAAGAAATTTCTTGTCAACTAAGATGTTTTGGCCCGATTTGGAAGATAAAACACATAAGAATCATTACCATAATAAGGACAAGCCAATTTTCCTGCTGAGTTCCATCCAGAAAACATAGCATGCGCTGGAAAATCACTATTAGTCCACATCAAAGTTGCTCTCAATACAAAATTTTTTTTAAGAGATACATCATATATCTCTACACTATATTCCCAAAGATGATGCAATTACCAATGGTTGTAAGAATACATCAATTTTATACTTTGGATTTCTAAGACCCTAGCACAATCACTATCAAGAACATATATGCCTCATTCATATAAATCCATGGAGGCAAATTATAAGGAGTAATTATGATTGGCTATCATAAATATTATTAGTTAGATTGATCAAAAGGTTGGAATCCATCAATCGACAATCCCAACCTAACATTTCAACTTTCGACTGCAAACTCATAATAAGTGTTATTGAAATATTTCTATGCCAGTGCATCTGATAGATGGCTCATTATTCCATCTTCCTATTCATGTTCAATATGTCATCTCATGTGAAATACAGTAACATCAAAGGCATAGTCTTTGAAGTCTTGGAGTTAGCAGAAAATAATAAATTCATTTCTAAGGTACTAATTTCTATTTCATAGAACACCTTCTACATTTAAACCTAGATTGATCACAAAATTTATACTCTTGTAATTCCACATCATCTCCCCAAAACAACAGAAATCTCAATTTGCAACAATCAATTTTTTCAACTGGCAAACTAAGATCCTAATAAGCTTCTTTATATTGTAAAAATTATCAATCATTGTATGATTAGGAGGCAATGATTCATTATAACAACCAAGAATTTTATCAAAATTTTCATAAAAAATATGTCCTTTACACTATTCGAGCAATTGCAGACAATTGAGTCATTTTCTCATAAATTATCCATGATTCTTTGTCAGTTGATTGTAGTAAGTCAAAAAATAAACTATTTTACATGTGGGTTTGATTCTTCTTAAAGATTTTACTATATTTTCCTAAAAGGTATAACTGGCTACATCATAAAATATTTGGATATAAGGATTTTCAGTTGCACCAACATTATTTGTTCTAAATCCATTCCCCCTTCAAACTCATCCACATTTATTGATGAGTTTAATTCATTACCCCTTGAAGTGTTACAAGTCGTGTCCACTCAAAATAATTTAGAACAAACCCTTTTCTTAGAAATTGGAGATTCACTTCATCAATAGGAAGAAAATGAATATGTTTGCTCTTTTTACATGGATATCTGATCTTTGGGTCATCCATATATGCAGGTTGGGAACATGTATAATGAATAAAAGATATAACTCAAACTCAGGATTAATGAAACCATCAAGTTTTAATCTTCTATACATCAAAGATCTATCAACATTACTCATTTCTACAAAGCTAATATTTAAAAAAGTGATTTCATAGTTAGTATCCTTCATTTCCCCTAAGTTTATAGAACATTTAATCTTTACTTTACACAACATCCCCTAAGTTTTTACAAGTCTTTGACCATTTGCCTTCCAACACTACATCGAGCAATCATATTTATGTTTGAATTAGTCACTTATAATTTATTTTAATACTATGGTACGTGGCATTATTTACACCTGTGAATCGTGAAAGCAAGTTATCGCTGTAACCCCTAGGTTTATGGAAATTTTCACCGATAAGCCTTATAAGAGCTGCATCACAGATTTCCAGCTTATACAATATCCAAGGGTTTTATTATAAAAAGAATTGTCATGTGTTTTAAACATATGAATTTCTTATGTTAATACTAAGTTTGAATTAATCATATTGAAGTTCAAGTGTTTATGTTTGAATTAATGACATTGAAGTTCAAGTATTTATGTTTAAATTAATCACTTATAATTGATTTTAATACTATGGTATGTGACATTATTTACACCTGTGAATTGAAAAAGCGTGTTCTCGTTGTGACTCCTAAGCTCATGGAATTTTTCACTGATAAGCCTTATAAAAGCTACATCAATTGTTTCCAACCTATACACCATCTTAGAGGTTTATTATGCAAAAAACTATCATGAATTTCTTATGAGTTTCATCTAAGGGGTTTATTATGCATAGAACAAAATTTTGTTTCATTATTATACATGGGATCATCCATAAGGTCTCAAAGTCATTCCCTATACAGTTAATACTTATGTAATTCATACATCTATTCATCAATGATTTAAATAAATCCAAATATAAATACTTAGACTATAAAAGAAGAACATAAAAACTCCTCACTAATTATAAGAATATTCTAAACAACACAAAATCGATACCTCCTTTGCATTCACCAAAACCCAAACATAAATACCCATGCTATTAAAGCAACACATATGGTAGACATTAGTTGGTTGGCTTAACTAGATGGAAGGACAAACACAAACTACAAAGAAAAAGGATGAGCGACACTCTTCAACAAAAAAAGGGCCTGTGAAAAAGAAATTTTTGTATTTAATGTAATAAACTTGTTCAATAGTTTTGTATTTATATTTGTTGCTTACAATGCCAAATTTCACTATAAGCATTAATACTTGATGCTCTAACAATCAAATATTGGTATAATGTCAACAAAAGCATTAACACTTTTTATCCTTTCACTAGGACTCGACCATTTATAGTAATATAGGGATTATAGGATCCACCTATAATGTCATAACATATAGCTCTTCTAGATGTAGGTACACATAATTAAAATAAGACTCCATCAAATTCCCTTAAAAGGAACTTGAGAGAGAATGGGGAGAGACAAGAACAACCATATTCACTTTTCAAACTTTTAAAATTTATTTAGGGTCGATTTAAAAAAGGTGCTTGCTTTAAAAACCTGATCCATCTAGTTAAAACTTATTTAAAAGGTCAAAGCTAGTAGGTGACTACATATCTTAGAATCTCATGATTTACAACCCTAAGTAAGCTAAACACATAAAGCTAAAACTTTTATGTTTTAGACTTCTTAAAATTGTTACTCTAACTATATGAAAAACACAAAAAAAACCTACAACATAATCCCAAAAATGAGCTTACAATCTATAGTCTTACTAACTCCAAAACATACCCTAACCTAAACCAACACGAATTAAACATACAAAAGAAACTTACAAAGACATCTAAACAATGTATGAAAATTTAGCATATAATATGCAAAGAATAATGACCAACACTACAAATTAAGTATACAAAAGCCAAAAATCTAAGATGTTACAATTCTTGTGAACTATGAAATTCCCATAAAAATTTCACCATTCGACTAAACACTACGAAGAGCCTAATATTTGGAATCAAATTTGAATTGAATTTTATTTAAAGCTTAAATCTTCTTATAGTTATAAAGGTTAGTAGGCGATAATATTGTTCAGATCATAGATATATTTGGTCAGGGTAAGTTTTAATCTTATAAACCCTCAATATTTTGCAAGCACATGGTTTGTAGCGTAGTATTAGATGTGTCAATCCCACGAGGAAGGAGAGTAGTCTAATCCTAAAATCTAAGTCCAAAAAAACTATAAAACTAAAAATAAAAGATGTCATAGAAATTAATTTCGAGTATTAAGTTCAACTAATCAAATCATAAATTAAACACAAAAGTATTAACAAGCGAGCAATATGTAATCACAATAGAAATCAACCTAAGGACTTTACCAATTTATGAAAAAGGAGATTTTACTTATCATTAATGCTAACCTAGACGATTGTGTGTCAATGAAGTGTCAATTCTAGACTATCCTAGGGTTGATTACTCTCTCTTGAGTTATAACCATTAAATGATAAATTATAAATCCTAATCAGATTATGGAATTTGCAATCTCTCAATTCACAAATTATGTAAAATCTTAATTAGATTTGAAGCACTCTAATAAACTATCAGAACATCACACAAAATCTCTCTCCACACAGTTACCAATATGATTTATCACAGTTTCTATTAAATCACCTAGCTCTTATTAATCCGATTTAATTATTTTTCATTTAGTTCACACTTTCAATTTTTTACTGAATTATGGAAGAATGCAATCAAATCATGACATCCATCTAGTAAACACAATCGACTAAATTATCATTAAATCAAAATAAAATCTTGAAGGAGAGTTTAGAACATCATCAATATTCCAAATCCTATCATTATACTACCCATCTCAATTCTATACAAAAATAAAATTGAAATGAAAAGGAAAGGAAATAATGACTTAGAATAGACGACAAAAGGCAGCAATGCCAGGAAACCTCCTAATCTGAGAAGTACGTCGAGTCAACTTTGTCATCCTCTTCTTCCTTTTCCTTCTTCTTCTTTCTCTCTCGATATTCTCTCTTGAGGGTTTCAAGTGTGGATGATGTAAAAAGCTTCTTTGTGCTCCTCTTAATGTTCTTTAAATAGTCTTTTATGTTTTGGGTTACCCTAGGGTCTTTTCGAGGTTCGAAAGGTTCAAAAAGTCCCTAGAAATGTGATCATAATCGATTGTGAATCTACTCAACTCAAGCCACGACCATGGCCCACATATGAGCTTTAGGCCACGATTGTGGGATGTTGTTTTAGCCTGAATGTCTTTTGAAACTCTTATATTCTTTGATATTTAGCAAACACATCAAAGTATCTCAAGAACACAATATTTAAGCTCAAAAGCTTGTGCTAACCTATAAAACACTTAAAACGCAAATAATTAACAAACTAACAAAATTCTAACCTAAACACATACTAAATGATTGAATTAATAACTAAACACATATCAAACTATGCCCTAAAACATGATGTAATTTACACTTATCAACTTCCCCATACTTCAATGTTTGCCTGTCCTCAAGGAGACAAAACAACAAACAACACAAAAATATATGCAATAATAAGACAATGGCTTCAACTTCACGAAACAAATTTAACTCTAAACACAATCATTCAAGTTGTTCCAATTTATTAACATGCAAAATTTGTGTCAAAGAACTCTGGACTAAATATACATATTAATCAAACTTAAATGTCAAGTTTATGCACCCCTTTCAATTGTACACACACATTAATAATTATTTGGTCAATCAACTTTGTAACCAATCCTAAGTACTTTTTTATGAAAAGTTAAGCTACTTATAAGTTCGGTAGGTTTTTATTAGAAAACATTGTTTTTTGTTACTTTTTATGGACATAGACCTAATCTTCTTACCTGAAGGAAAACATTGGGGATGAATGTCGATCCGATTACTCAACTAAGTCATGTTTTTAGTAAGTTGCTTGGTTAGAATGTTATTATAGCCTTTTGATGTGAAGGCATACATTTTGTGATGCATGTCGATCCGGTTATTAGGCTACAACATGTTCTCAACTAGCTACTAGCTCTATTCATAACTCGAAGGCCAACAGAAAAAATTTACAAACACTTTTTCTTCTTTTTTTAAATAATGCCTACTTGTTACTTTAGATACTCGTTTTCATGAAAAAATACTAGCAAGGCTACCCAGTCAAATGACCTCAAATTATGAATGAATGTGACAACTTATAGGGTGATAAACTAACACTGAATCCTAATTAACTTGCATATTTTAGTCAAAGAACCCAGATCACTAATTTCGCGAGCTAATAACTCTTCATAACCTAATAGATTATGTTTAAAATTAAATCGATTTCGTTCCATCTAAGCCATCGATACATTCACACGATTCACAATATGCAACATAAACACACTAATATAACAAAATGAAAAATTCACACAAAGCAAAACACACAACCCTCCCCACACTTGAACAACACATTGTCCTCAATGTGAGAAGGAGAGAAACAAACACTCATGGAAGGAAATAACATTAAATAAAATAAAACAAAAATAAAGATTAAGAAAATGGTTAAAACAAAACCTTACAGTGGTGGAGGTGATGATGTTGAGGTGTTAAGACTAAATCCGCTTAACGCGTAAGATTGTTGTCTTATTTTGGAATTGCCTAAAGAGAGTAAGAGAATTAGTAATCCCAGATCATTTCAAATTTTATTTAAAATTCAAAACAAATCTAACTAAACACAACAATTTAAATCTAACTATTAAACCTGCTAATTTATGGTCATTAGCTTGACCTTGCATCCTTGGAGGCATCTTTAATTATTTGAACGGAAGGAAATCACTTCTTTGTCCTTGTGAATTACTCCTCCAAGATATAGTTTACAATGATGCTCATTGACCTTAAAAATTTCCTTGTTAGCATTTTCCAGTTTGAGGGCTCCATAATTGAAAGCTTGAATGACCGTAAAAGGTCTACTCCATCGAGATTTTAACTTCCCTGGAAATAGCCTCAACCTTGAATTATATAGCAGCACTACGTCTCCTACCTTAAATTCCTTTGGCTTAAGATGAGAATTGTCCCATTTCTTTACCTTCTCTTTGTAGAGTTTGGCATTTACATACACATTGTAACGAAACTCTTTAAGTTTATCCAGTTATAGAAATCATTTTTTGCCTGCTTGCCTCTAATCAAAATTTAATGCTCTTATCACCCAATATGCTCGATGTTTTAGTTCGATCGGTAAATGACAAGATTTTCTATATACAAGTCTATAAGGAGTTGCTCAGATAGATGTCTTGAGAGCAATCCTATAAGCCCATAAGGCAGCATCTAGTTTCATTGCCCAATCCTTCTTGGAGCTGGTCACGGACTTTTCCAAAATTCGTTTGAGCTCCCGGTTAACAACTTCCACTTGGCCACTATTTTGCGGATGATAAGGCATAGCAACGCAATGGTGAACTCCATGTCTTTTTAGGAGGGCATCAAAGGATCTACTGTGCAAATGTGTACCTCTATGAATTATTATCATTTGTGGCACTTCAAACTGATTGAACAATCGTTTGATGAACTTTTACATAACCTTTCCATCATTAGTTGGAGATGCCACTGCTTCAGCCCAACTTGAGACATAATCCACCTCCATTAAAATGTACATGTTCCCCATAGAGGAAGAAAAAGGACCTATAAAGTCTATGCCTCATACATCAAAGAATTCCACTTTTAAAATGTTGGATAAAGGCATCTCCTCTTTTTTAGAGATGTTACCTATTTTCTGAGATCGATAGCATTGTGCCACGAAAGTTTGAGCATCCTTAAACAGTTGTGGAAAATAAAATCCACTCTCGAGTATCCAATCTACCGTTTTGTTAGCTCCATAACGGCCAGCATATTGACCTTTATGACATTGCTTTAAGATGTCTAACATTTCTTCCTCTAGAACACATCGTCACATTTATCTGTTAACACATATTCTATATAAAATTGGCTTATCGTATAGATATCAGCCACACTCATGCAGAAATATCTTTCTTTGTTAATAAGATAAATTAGAAGGAAGCTTACCAATAGCAACATAATTTGTGATATCGGCAAACCATGGTGTAGCCAAATTTTTAAGAAACATTAGAGTTTCATCAGGGAAATTCTCATTAATATCTTTGTTTGGATTTCATTCTCCTCCTTCTAATCTTGATAAATAGTTTGCAACCACATTTTTCGCTCTCTTTTTATCTCTCACTTCTATATCAAATTCCTATAAGAGTAGCACACATCGAATGAGCCTTGGTTTTGCATCTTTTTTATTGAAAGATATTTTAACACCGCGTGATCGGTGAATATGATTACCTTTGACCTTAAGCGATATGATTGAAATTTATCACATACATACACCACTGCAAGTAATTCTTTCTTTGTGGTGGTGTAAATAAACTGAGGTCCTGTAAGGGTCTTGCTGGTATAGTAGATCGTATGCAACCTTTTATCTTTCCTTTGACCTAATACACAACATGTAGATTGGTCGCTTACATTGCACATAACCTCAAATAGAAATGTCCAGTCTAGTGGTGATAGAATTGGTGCTAATGATAGTGCCTCCTTTAGTTTGTTGAAGGTAGACATACAATTTTCATCAACCAGAAAGGGCACATCCTTGACTAACAAGTTTGTCAAAGGTCTTGCAATTTTCGAGAAGTTTTTAATAAATTGATGATAAAATCCTGCGTAACCTAAGAATCCTCGCACATCTTAGGTAGGAGTTTCTCTATAACTTATGTTTTTGCTCTATACACTTCAAATCATTGGTATGAGATTTTATACCCTAGCACTATCCCCTATTGCATTATAAAGTGGCATTTCTCCCAATTCAGCACTAAATATGAGTCTTCACATCTTTGAAGCACTCTTCAAAAATTGGTTAAACATATTTCAAAAGAGTCTCCAAAAACCTGAAAAATCACCTCCATTATATCTTTGATCATATCAGCCAAGATAGACACCATACATCTTTGAAATGTAGCCAAGGCATTGCATAATCTGAGAGGCATCCGTCTGTACATGGAGATACCATTAGGGTAGGTGAATTTGGTCTTTCCTTGATCATCAGGGTAGATGAAGATCTGATTGTATCTCAAATATCCATCTAAGAAGTAGTAAAATGAATGACCAGCCACCCTTTCTATCATCTGGTCTATGAACGGGAGAGAAAAATGATCTTTTTTACTCACTGAGTTTAGTTTACGATAATCTATGCACACTCTCCATCCTATGACCGTTTTGTTAAAATTACTTTCCACTCTCGCTTTCTATTATCGTCATTCCACCCTTTTTAGGTACATATTCTACTGGATTGACCCATTCATTATCGAAGATGGGATAAATTATCCCTATATCTAAGAGTTTAATTATTTCCTTCTTAATCACCTCCTTTATGTTAGTGTTCAACCTCCATTGACACTCCCTCGCCGTTTTACATCCTTCCTAGAGGTTTATTCGGTGCATGCAAACATTTGGGCTTATATCTCAAAAATAAGAAATCTTCCATTCAATGGCATTCATTCGCTTGCTAACAATTGCTACCACCTTACTTTCTTGTTTTATATTCAATTGAAAGGAGATGATGATCGGTAATGTTTGACCTTAACCTAGAAAGGTATATCTAAGTGTGCAAGTAAAGGTTTAAGCTCTAATGTGGGTAGTTTTTCTATAGATGGTGGTATGGGTGCTTCGGTCCAAATTAATATATCTTAATGCGTTTGAACAACCAACTCCTCCATCTCATCATCTCCTTTAGACTCAACCTTCTCATATCCATTATCTGTCTATGCTTCCACTGATTGTACTTTTGCAATGCAGCTCTCTACTTATTGCAAATTGTGATCTATAATTTCATCTTTCATGTACGTCCTGCTTGATGTTGGATTCTTTAAAGCCTTATTCATATAAAATTCGATCTGATCTTTTCCTATTCAAAGTTTTAATTTCCCTTCATGAATGTTAATTACAACTTTCCCTGTATTCATAAACGATCAACTAAGGATCAGTAAACAGTTCTTATCTTCCTCAAAATCGAGAACCACAAAGTCTACAGGAATAATAAACTTATCTATTTGCATCAGATCGTCTTCCACTATTCCAAACGGTCTTTTAATAGGTTGATCAGCTAACTAAATTAAAATCGATGTTGGCTTAACCTCACCCAGACCCTGATTGCAAGGTTACACGCGCTATGTTTTATTATTTATAACCTTGGTAAATTTCACAAGTGCACAGGTCATTTGTGTAGTACCTAAGGTATCAATCCCACAAGGAGGGCTAACTAGTCTTAAATCTAAAGTCAGAAGCACTACTAAACAATAATTAACAAACAATATCTCAAAACACAAGAATTGACTAGACCAAAGAAACCAAATCAATCAACAAAAATAACGATGAATGATTAACACGAAATTAAAACAATCACGATGACAATAAACAAATTAAATATGAAATTGAATAGTAATGGAATTTAGCCAATTAACAAACAATGATCACACACCTAAGTTCCACTTAATGAGTTTACCGAAAAAGAGAAAGGAAAAATTACCTATCTTTAACGACAACCTAACTAATTACGATTTATTGAATTAACAGTTCTAGAAGTTCCTAGGGTAAACAACTCTCTCTCAAGTTATAATTGAAACCTAAAGTATAAATCCTAATCAGATTATAGGAAGTTGTAATCTCTCAATTACCAACCTATCCAAAACCTAATTAGTTCTTAAGTTTTCTAATAAACAATTGGAAACCTAATGTGATCTATTTACACAAGATTTACCAACTTGATTTAATTCTGGATTTATTAATCTACCTAACTCTCGTTAACCCAAATTAATCATTTTCTCTCGATTCACGCTCTCAATTTATTATCGAGATATTAAGCACAGAATAAATCACAATTAATTCAATGAACACATAAAATGATTAGATTTCATTAAGTCAAAAATAATAATCCAAAGGTGAGTATAGAACATCAACCACAACATAGTCTATAATCAACGATCTATATTAATTCTATAATCAAATAAAATTGAAATACATAGAAAATTGAAATACATAGGAACCAAAACTACGACGAGAGGATGGAAGCCTAGGACTTCGGAAAGTTTCCTAATCCGGGAAGTACGTCGTGTCTATGTCGTCTTCCTCTTCTCTCTTCCCTCATCTCTTTCTCGATCTCTCAAGGTCTCTTTCAGGGTTTCGTTGGGTGGCTGCTCAAAGTTCTTCCAAGGCTTTCTCTCCACCCTCGCATCTAACTTGTGATATTCTATTTATAATTTTGAGGCTCTAGGTCAAAGTCGGCGAAACAGTCCAAGAAATCTTGTGAAGCTTGAGTTTTCCTGTCAACCCGATGCAGGCCATAATCGTGGCAGGCTCCTTAACCTTTTTGTCATAATCGTGGCCTCATGTGCACGATTGTGGCCTAGATGTATGCTCTCTGTCACAATCGTGCCCTATTATGCACGATCGTAGCTTGGTTGTTCTGGCTCGCCCTTCTTTGTCACAATCGTGGCTCTGTTGTGCAAGATCGTGGCCTATGGCTTTGGCCCAAAGCCCCTTGAATATTCTCCGTTCTTCACCGTCTACCCTGAAACACTAACAAACGCATCACAAAACCTCAAAAATATAACATTTAAGCTTAAAGAGTTAATCTAACCCATAAAAACACTAAAACACACAAACTGATATAATAAAACACATAAACACACACTTAACATTCAAATTCACACTAATTACATCACAAATTCAATCCTAAAACATCACACAAATGACAGCTATCAACATCCCCACACTTAAACAATTGCTTGTCCTCAAGAAAACAAAATAACAAACATATAACAACACAACACACAATGCAATAATGAGGCAATAGCTCTAATTTCAGGAAATAAATTTAATCTTGGACACAATCATTCAAAAATGGCAAATCATTAACAAATAAAATGGGAGTTTAGGGGCTTTGAACTAAATATACAACTTAATCGAGACCTAAGTGTTAACTTATTTACCCTCTTCAATTGTACACACACATTAATAAGTTTTTGGTCCCTCAGACTTTATAACTGTTCCTAAGTACATTTTCATGAAATTTGAAGCTTATTACAAGTCTGATAGGTTTTTATTAAGAAAACACACTATTTTTATTATTATTGCCTACCTTGTTGATTTTAGCTATTTGTTTTCATTAAAAAAATATTAGTTAAGCTACTTAAGTTAAAAGACCTCAAATTATGAATAAATGTGGCAATCCAGAGGGTGCTAAATTTACACTAAGTCCTAATTAGGCTGTATATTTATCCAAAGGTCCCCTAATTCACTAATTTCGTAAACTAATGATCATTCACAACCTAATAGACTATGTCCAAAATTAAACGAATTTCACTTAATCTAAGCCATTGACACATTCACACAATGTAACCTAATAACTATCATACAGTATGCAAAATCACATTCAAAATCAAAACACATAATCCCTCCCCACACTTGAACAACAAATTGTCCTCAATGTGAGAAGGAAACACACCCAAACACCTACGTAAAGGGTAAAGACAAGAAAATAACATAACAAAGAGCAAAAAAATGAACAATAAAAATAAAAATAAAAAATAAAAATAGAACCAAAATAGAATTAAAGACTAATTTGGGAAAAAAAATTTAGGTTAGACATGAAATCCTAAGGAGATAGAGGTGGTGATGGTGTTGGAGGTAAAAGTTCACATGCCTCGCTCATGTTTTATTGAAACTAAATCTAACTATCCCTAACTTTTTCAACAAGATCTATATCTGTTGGTTTATGGTCCTTAGCTTGACCTTTCGTTCAGGAAGGCATTTTCAATTATTCAGAGACAAGGAAATCACTTCCTTATCTTTTGGAATTGCTCCTCCAAGATACAGCTTGCACCAATGTCCATTGACCTTAAAAGTCTCCTTGTTAGCATTTTCTAATTTGAGAACTCCATGATCAAAAACTTGAATGATCGTAAATGGTCTATTCCATCTAGACTTCAACTTTCCTAGAAATAACCTCAACCGGGAATTATATAGTAGAACTGTGTCTCCTACTTTGAATTCCTTTTTTTTGAGACAAGCATCATACCATTTCTTAACCTTTTCCTTGTAAAGTTCGGTGTTCTCATAAGCATTAAAATGAAATTCTTCAAGCTCGTCCAATTGTAGAAGTCTCTTTTCGTCGGCTTGCTCCAGTCGAAATTTAATGCTTTAATCACCCAGTATGCTCTATGTTCTAATTCGACCAGTAAATAACAAACTTTCTTATACACAAGTCTATAAGGAGTTGTTCCAATTGGTGTTTTAAATGTTGTCCTATAGGCCCATAAAGCATCATCTAACTTAGCTACCTAATCTTTCCGAGAATTATTCACTGTCTTTTCCAAAATTCGTTTAAGCTCTCAATTAATAACTTCCACTTGGCCACTAGTCTACGGATGGTAAAGTGTAGCAACTCGGTAGTGCACTCCATATCTTTTTAAAAGAGCATCAAAAGACCTGTTGCACAAATGTGTGCCTCCATCACTTATTATTGTACGTGGCACTCCAAACTAGTTAAATCACTGTTTAATGAACTTTTGCACTACCTTCCCATCATTGGTCAGAGATGCTATCACTTCGGCCCAATGCGAAACATAATCGACTCCCACTAGAATGTATATGTTCCCCATTAACGATCAGAATAGACCCATAAAATCAATGCCCCAGATATCGAAGACCTTTACCTTTTGAATGTTGGATAAAGGCGTTTCATATATCTTGGAGATGTTACCTATCCTCTGACATCGATCGCATTGTGCCATATAGGTCTGTGCGTCCTTAAAAAACTGTGGCCAGTAAAATCCACTCTCTAGTATCCGAGCTATTGTTTTGTTGGCCCCATAATGTCTAGCATACTGCCCTTTATGACATTGTTTAAGGATGTCTAATATTTCCTCTAGAACATAATGTCGAATTAATCCATCTGCACAGACTCTATATAAGATTGGCTCATCCCATATGTATCGATTGAAGTCATACAAAAATTTCTTCCTTTATTGGTACGAGAGATCTGATGGAAATTTACCACTGGCAATATAATTAGCGAAATCTGCAAACCATGGTGTAGTTAAACTCTCGAGTTGCATCAGAGTTTCATCAGGGAAATTTTTGTTAATGTCCTTACTTGATTTGGATTCCCCTCCCTCAAGTCTAGATAAGTGGTCTGCAACCACATTTTCTGCTCCCTTTTTATTTCTTACTTCTAAATCAAATTCTTGCAAAAGTAACACCCATCTAATGAGCTTTGGTTTTGCATCCTTCTTGTTAAAAAGGTACTTTAGTGCTGCGTGGTCAGTGAAAACAATTATCTTTGAACCCAAAAGATACTGCCGAAATTTATCACACGCGTACACCACTGCAAGTAATTCCTTTTCTGTAGTGATGTAGTTCTGTTGGGGTCCTGCAAGAGTTTTACTGACATAGTAGATTGCATGTAATTTTTTCTTTCTTTTGGTGCAACACGCAACCTATGCCTTGTCACTCGCATCGCACATAACTTCGAGCATAAGTGTCCAGTCTGATGGTGATAAAATTAGTGCTGATATTAATGCCTCTTTTAAAGTGTTGAATGCAAATATACACTTATCATCAAACACGAAGGGCACATCCTTAACTAAGAGGTTGGTTAAAGGTCGTGCAATTTGCAAAAAGTCCTTCATGAATCATCGGTAGAAACTTGCATAACCTAAAAATTCTCGCACCCCTTTGACATTACACGGGGATGGAAGTTTTTCTATTACCTCCATTTTTGCTCTTCAACTTCAATCCTTGATATGACATCTTATATCCAGAAATGATCCCTTCTTACACCATTAAGTGACATTTCTCCCAATTCAGCACTAAGTGTGAATCTTCACATCTTTGAAGAACTTTATCCAAATTAGTTAGACACGAATCAAAGGAATCTCCAAAGATTGAAAAGTCATCCATGAACACCTCCATTATGTCTTCTATAATGTCAGCGAAGATTGACATCATACACCTCTGAAATGTTGCTGAAGCGTTGCAAAGTCAAAAAGGCATCCGCCTGTATGAGAAGGTTTCATAGGGGAAAGTCAATGTGGTTTTCTCCTAATCATCAGGGTAGATGAAAACCAGATTATAACCGGAGTATCCATGTAAGAAGCAATAAAATGAATGGCCAGCTACCCTTTCTATCATTTAGTCTATAAATGGAAGAGGAAGTGATCTTTCCTAGTCACTGAGTTGAGTTTACAATAATCTATACATACTCTCCATGTCGTGGCTGTTCTGGTTGAAATTACTTCTCCACTTTCACTATTTATCACTGTCATTCCTCCCTTCTTGGGCATACATTGCATTGGACTGACCTATTCACTATCAAAGATGGGATAAATAATCCCTGTATCTAGGAGTTTTATGATATCCTTTTTGACCACCTCCTTCATGTTAGAGTTTAGTCTCCATTGACGCTCTCGTATCATTCTACATCCTTCCTCTAAGTTTATTTGATGCATGCAGACATTCAGGCTTATTCCTCCTCGCACGTCTGACATCTGATGGCTTTCATCCGCTTCTCAACAACTTCCACCACCTTACTTTCTTGTTTTTCAATCAATTGGTTGGAAATTATTATAGGTAAAGTTTTACCTTCACTAAGAAAGGTATACCTTAGGTGTGTAGGTAAAGACTTGAGCTCTAATGTCGGAGGTTTCTCTAAAGATGGTGGCATAGGTGCTTCAATCCAAACTAATTTGTCTTGATATACTAGAACATCTGCCTCTTCCATCTCATCATCTTCTTTAGATTCAAGAATTTGGTGTTCATTGTCAGCTTTTGTTTCTAATTATTGCACTTTTGCTATGTAGCTCTCAACTTGTTCTTGTAAACTTTGATCCATGATTTCAACTCGTTGTCAGATTCTTTAAGGCTTTATTCATATTGAATTCAACCTGATCTTCACCTATTCGAAGTGTCAATTTACCTTTGTGAACATTAATTATGGCCTTTTGGTGTTCATAAATTGTTAACCTAAGATCAGTTGACAGTTTTTATCCTCTTCAAAATCCAGAACCACAAAATCCACTAGAATAATGAACTTATCTACTTGCATCAAAGCATCCTCCACTATTCCCAACAACTTCTTAATGGATTGATCAGTCAATTGAATTAACATTAATGTAGGATTGACCTTTCCCATTCCTAACTTCCTAAATATCGACAAAGGCATAAGATTAATGCTAACTCCGAGATCACACAAACACTTCATAAATTCAAATTCACCAACCACACACAGTATTGTGAAACTTCCTAAATCTTTCAATTTTAAAGGCATTTGACTGGTGACTATGGAGCTGCATGTACCAGTTAGGGCTACCATCTAATTATCATCCTAAGTATGCTTCTTCGATAATATGCCCTTTAAAATTTTGCATATTTAGGCATATGTTCAAATTCCTTAATAAACGAGATATTTATCTGTAGTGTCCTTAGCTTCTTAACAAACTTTGCAAATTGTTCATCCAACTTCTTCTTTTGTAGTTATTGAGGGAAAGTAATCTTGGGTTAGTATGGCTGAGGTACAACATAAGGAGGGTATTCACTCATATCCTCTTCTTTCTCCTTTTCTTGATACTTCTTAACTGGTTTGACAGGTTCCTCTATTGTTCTTGTGGGTAGTTCAATTTCCTTCTGACTTCGAAGTGTGATAGCCTTTAATTGCTCCCTTGATTTTGTTCCTAAAGTGTTAGGAACATTTCCAATATTCTGCATAGAAAAGGCAATTGTCAATTGACTCACTTGGGCTTCTAAGTTACAAATGGACAAAGCATGATCTTTAGTGACTCGCTCAAATTTCTCTTCCAACTTCTTTTGTGCATTATTTAAAGTTCCAAGCTTATCTAAAATTTTGTCCAACTTAGCTTCCATCGGGCTTGCTTTATCCTATTGGAAGCTCGATTGCCCCTAAGTCCTGAATTGCCCTCCATTATTATTATTCAACCAGGAAAAATTGGGGTGATTCTTCCACCTGGGGTTATAGGTGTTTAAGTAGGGATTGTTTCCCCCTCCCCATCCATATTGTGCCCCCATATAGTTTACTTACTCCTGGTTATCCTCTCATCAGGTAGCATTCCACAGTATCATGATCTACTTGACCACAAAAATCACACCTCAACTGCAGGACCTTTACTTGAGCTAAAGATGACACTTTCATATTGTTGATTTGTTGCATCAAATTGTCAATCTTATCTTACATCTCTGTCATCTAATTGACTAAGACAACTCCCTTCTACTATCTAAAGGTAGTAGGTTGCCTACTTCTCTCACTCCCCCTTAGGCAGCTATTACTGGCCATCTCTTCAATCAACTCCTCTGCTTCATCAACCGTATTTCGCATCAAAGATCCTCCTAATGCTGCATCGATCGTGCCTCTAGTAGGTGGTTTTACTCCATTATAGAACGTCCACAGAAGGAACTCCATCGTTAGGTTGTGATGTGGGCATTTTCTCTGCAGGTCTTTATAACGCTCCCACGCTTCATAAATTGACTCCCAATCACCTTGTTGGAAATTAGTAATTTCCTTTATGATCTTTGTAGTCTTTGCTAATGGGAAGTACTTATTTAGAAAAACACGCACTAGTTACTCCCACGTCGTAATATTAACGGGGCTTAGTGAATAGTACCAAGCCTTCGCTCTATCTCTAAGTGTGAAAGGGAATAACCTAATCCTAATAGCATCCTCTGACATTTGGTGATACCTGAAAGTATCACAGATCTCAAGGAAACTGATGATGTGTGCATTCGGATCTTCATTCGCCAATCCATAAAATTGGACGTTCTGCTGAAGCATATTCAGGAGGGTTGGCTTGATTTCGAATGAGACCGCTTGAACAAGCGATCTAGCCACTCTTTGGTTCGCTAGGTTAAACCCTAGTCTCATAAAGTCCATAAGCGTCCTCTGTTGTTGCCTTCTAGGGTTAACTTCCTGATCCATATTTTTCTGAAATTCCTCTGCTATCTATCTCTTCTTTTTCCTCTTGCCAAGCTTTCCTAAGGGTTCATTCTAATCACGTTAAGTCTAAATCTAATGTCTCAGCTGCACGACTCGAACCACTCGTAACTCTTGTGTTTATGCAAGAGCACAATTCCTAAGTAAAACGAATGAAATAGAAACAAAAATTAAAAACTACTCTAACACCTTAAACTATAAAACTAAATGTCTCCTTCCCCAATAACTGCGTCAAAAACTTGATCGCAAGGTTACACACGCTAAATTTTACTATTTAAAGCCTGGGTCGTTCTCATAGTACCTATGGTATTGATCCCATAAGAAGGGCTAACTAGTCCTAAACCTAAGGTACGAAGCACTACTAAACAATAATTAACAAACAATAACTCAAAATACAAGAATTGTCTAGACCAAAGAAACCAAATCAATCAACAAAAATAACAATTAACGATTAACACGAAATTAAAACAATCACAATGATAATAAACAAATTTAATATGAAATTAAATAGTAATGGAATTTAGCCAATTAACGAACAATGATCACACACCCAAGTTCCACCTAATGAGTTTATCGAAAGAGAGAAAGGGAAAATTACCTATCTTTAATGGCATCCTAACCAATTATGATTTATTGAATTAACGGTTCTAGAAGTTCCTAGGGTCAACTACTCTCTCTCAAGTTATAATTAAACCCTAAAGTATAAACCCTAATCAGATTGTAGGAAGTTGCAATCTCTTAATTACCATCCTGTGCAAAACCTAATTAGTTCTTAAGTTCTCTAATAAACAATTGGAAACCTAATGTGATCTCTCTACACAAGATTTACCAACTTGATTTAATTTAGGATCTATTAATCTGCCTAACTCTCGTTAGCCCAAATTAGTCGTTTTCTCTTTATTCACCCTCTCAGTTTATTATCGAGATATTAAGCATAGAATAAATCACAATTAATTCAATGAACACATAAAATGATCAGATTTTATTAAGTTGAAAATAATAATCCAAAGGTGAGTATAGAAAATCAACCACAACGCAGTCTATAATCAACTATCTATATCAATTCTATAATCAAATAAAATTGGAATACATAGGAATTAAAACTACGACGGGATGATGGGAGGTCGCCAATTCAGAAATCGTCTTAATTCGAGAAGCGTGTCTTTTCTGTGTCTCCCTCTTCTCTCTTCCTTCGTCTCTTTCTCGATCTCTCAAGGTCTCTTTTAGGGTTTTGTTGGGTGGCTACTCAAAGTTCTTCCAAGGCTTTCTCTCTACCCCTGCATCTGACTTGTAATGTTCTATTTATACTTTTAAGGCTCTAGGTCAAAGTCGGGGTCGAAATGATCTAAAAAATCTTGCAAAATTTGAGTTTTTCTGTCAGTCCGATGCAGGCCACGATTGTGGCCAGCTCTTTAACCTTTCTGTCACGATCTTGGTCTTATATGCATGATCGTGGCCTGGATGTATGCTCACTGTCACGATCGTGCCCTACTGTGCATAATCGTGGCCTGGCTGCTCTAGCTCGTCCTTCTCTGTCACTATCATGTCCCTACTGTGTACGACGTGGCCTATGGCTTTAGCCCAAAACGCCTCGAATCTTCTCTGTTCTTCACCGTCTACCCTAAAACACTAACAAACACATCACAGCACCTCAAAAATATAACATTTAAGCTCAAAGACTTAATCTAACCCATAAAAACACTAAAACACACAAACTGATATAATAAAACACACACCAACACTCAAATTCACATTAATTACATCACAAATTGAATCCTAAAACATCATACAAATGACACCTATCAACCCCAACTTCTTGAACATCAACAAAGGCATAAGATTAATACTTGCTCCTAAGTTGCATAAGCACTTTATGAATTCAAATTCACCAACCACATAAGGTATTGTGGAACTCCCTGGATCCTTCAACTTAAATGGCATCTGGCTAGTGACTATGGAATTATAGGTGTCAGTTAGAGCTACCGTCTGCTTATCTTCCTAAGTACACTTTTTTGATAATATGTCCTTCAAAATTTTGGCATATTTAGGCATGTGTTCCAAAGGCTCTAAAATGAAAGATTTATTTGTAACATCTTTAATTTCTCTACAAATTTTGTAAATTGTGCATCCGACTTATTCTTTTTTAATCATTGAGGAAAGGGAATCTTAGGTTGATATAGTGAAGGGGTGACATAAGGAGGGTATTCCCTCATATCCCCTTCTTTCTCCTTTTCTTGATCTTTCTCAATAGCAAGAAAGGGCTCCTTTGTTGTCTTTGTGGGTGGTTCAAGTTCCTTCCTACTTCAAAGTGTAATAGCCTTTAGTAGCTCCCTTGGTTTTGTTCCTAAAATGTTAGGAAGAATTCCCACATTTCATGTAGAGAAAGCGTTTGAAAATTGGTTTACTTTGACCTCTAGATTGTGGATAGAAGAGGCACGATTCTTTATTACTTTCTCAAATATGTCTTTCAAACTCTTTTGTGCATCATCTTGATTTCCAAGCTTGTTTAAGATTTTGTCTAACTTTGATTCCAATGAACTCGATTTGTCTTGGTTGAAGCCTGGTAGTCCTTGAGGTCTAAATTATCCTCTAATATTATTTGACCAAGAGAAGTTTGGGTGATTCTTCCACCCAAGGTTGTATATGTTGTAGTAGAGATTACTTCCCCCTCCTCGACCATGTTGAGTTCCCATCTAGTTTACTTACCTTGATCCATTATCCTTCACCAAAAATCAATCAACTGTATCATGATACATCTTCCCATAGAGCTCACACTTCAGCTGAACAACTTTTATTGTATTTGAGGACAAAGCCTTCATGTTGTTTAGCTGTCAAGTTAAATTATCAATTTTAGTCTGCATTTCTATCATTTGATCGATAGCCATAAACCCTTTTTGCTCATGAATAATTGTGGGTTGTCTACTCTACTCGTTTGTCCATAAATAACTATTACTCATCATCTATTCTAATAATTCTTTTGCTTCATCTACCGTCTTCCTTATAAGTGATCCTCCTAAAGTCGCATCAATTATGCCTCTTGTATGTGGGGTTACTCCGTTATAGAATGTTTGAAAAAGAAATTCTTTAGGTAGGTTCTGGTGTGGACATTTTCTTTACAAGTCTTTGTATTGTTTCCATACTTCATAGATCGATTCCCCATCACCTTGCTAAAAGTTTGTGATCTCCTTGATAATCTTTATAGTCTTCATAAGGGGAAAGTACTTATCTAGGAAGGCACGAACTAATTGGTCCCAAATGATGACATTAATCAAGTTGAGGGAATGGTACCAAGCTTTTGCTCTATCCTTTAATGTAAAAAGAAAGAGTCTCATTCATACAGCATCCTCCGACATCTGATGAAAAGGGAAAGTATTGCAAATTTCAAGGAAATTGATAATATGTGTATTCGGGTCTTCATTCATTAATCCATAAAATAGCATATTTTTGTTAAAGCATATTTAGAAGAGCTGGTTTGATTTCAAAGGATATTACTTGCACGGATGGACTAGCTACACCTTGATTGGCTTCATTAAAGCCTAGTCTCATGAAGTCCATAAGGGTTCTCGGTTGATGTTCTTGGTTCGCTTCCTAATCTAACTCTTATTAAAACTCCTCGGCCATTGTTACTTTTGCAGTTTCTTCTTCTTCACACTGAGCTCTTCTAATTGAACGTTCTAGATGAGTGATGTCAATCTCTACAGTTTCAGCTATGTGACTCAAACTTCTTGTAACTATTGTGTTTATGCAAGAGCACAGACACAAAAAAATGGAAAAAACGGAAAAACTTAAAACTAACTAAAATGCCTTAGACTAAGAGAACTAAATTATTCTTCACCTTCCCCAGCAACAGTGCCAAAAACTTGATCGAGGTAAGTTTTAATCTTATAAACCCTTAATAATTCACAAGCGCACGATTCATAGCCTAGTATTAAAGGTGTCGATCCTACGAGGAAGGAGAGTAATCTAATCCTAAAATCCAAGGCCAGAAAAACTATAAAACTAAAAATAAAAGATGCAATAGAAATTAATTACGAGAATTGAGTTCAACCAATCATATCAGAAATTAAACACAAAATTATTAACAAGTGAGCAATATGCAATTATAATAGAAATCAACCTAAGGAATTTAGCAATTTATGAGAATGGGGATTTTACTTATCATTAATGCTAACCTAGCCGATTATGTGTCAATGGAGTGTCAGTTTTAGATTATTCTAGGGCTGATTACTCTCTCTCAAGTTATAACCATTAAACCCTAAATTATAAACCCTATTCGGATCATGTAATTTGCAGTCTCTCAATTCACAAATTATCCAAAACCCTAATTAGATCTGAAGCACTCTAATAAACTATCGACACATCACACAGGATCTCTCTCCGCACAATTACTAATATTATTTGTCATAGTTTCTATTAAATCTCCTAACTCTCATTAATCCGATTTAATCATTTTTCATTCAATTCACCCCTCTAAGTTTATTATCAAATTATATAAGAGTCCAATCAAATCACGACGTTCATCTAATAAACACAATTGACTAAATTATCATTAAATCAAAATAAAATCTGAATGAAAGTTTAGAACATCATCAATATTATAAATCCTATCATCATACTATCCATCTCAATTTTATACATAAATAAAATCGAAATGAAAAGGAAATAATGACTTAGAATATATGACAGAAGGTAGCCACATCAGGAAACCTCCTAATCTGGGAAGTAAATTAAGTCATCTTTGTCTTCCTCTACCTTCTTCTTCTTTCTCTCTCTTGGTATTCTCTTTTTAGGGTTTCAAGTTTAGCTGATGCAAAAAGCTGCTTTGTGCTCTTCTTAACATTCTTTAAATAGCTTTTTATGTTTTGGTTAACCTTATGGTCTTTTCAGGTTTCGAAAGATCCAAACAGTCCCTCGAAATGTGATGTTCGTAAGTGACTACGTATCTGCCTGACGTAGGCCACAATTGTGGCCCACAGCTGAGCCTTCTATCACAATCGACCAAAATGTCTTCCAAAACTCCTTCGTTCTATGATATTGACCTTCAAACACTAGCAAACACATCAAGATACCTCAAAAACATAATATTTAAGCTCAAAAGCTTGTACTAACTCATTAAACACTTAAAACATAAATAATTAACAAACTAACACAATTCTAACCTAAACACATACTAAATGATCGAATTAACGACTAAACACATAACAAACTATGCCCTAAACCATGATACAATTTACATTTAATATTTCTTTAGCATTAACACAGATATAAACATCATGAAAATATTAAATGCATTAGTAAGACCAAATGACATAGATAATTAGTCATATGAATCCAAATTAGATTCATTGTTTCAAATTATATAAGTTTACATAACATGCAAATGATACATTATTTTTACTAACTTAATTTCCAATAATATCTATAAGAGCAAAATCCTTTCCTAAAATATGAAATCGATAATCCATAAATTCATTGGTGTGATTTTACCTGAATTTTGGTTATAAAAGATAGACACAGATGGTGCAAGTAATTAAATTCACTTAACATCACATGATTACATATGTGATTCTATTTAAATTTTTGTTATAAAAGATAGACATAGACGGTGCAAGAAATTAAATTCACTTAACATCACACGATTACGTATGTTCTTCCAAATCTACTATTATAAAAGATAGACATAGATGGTGCATATGAAATATAAATATGAACCTACTATAACAAATGATCTAGGATGCCATTCCTTATACCACAATTCTAACACACAACATATGTAAATTCCATAGTTGTTTTATTCATTAATAGGCATACATACTTAATAATAATGTATAATAAGAGTATCTTACCTAAGGTAGAATTGTTATTATCTTAATATTGGTATGAGTCAGGAAACAATTCTACTCCCTAGATAAAAAAAAAAGAGAGGTTAGACATATAAATAGGAAGGTGTAAAATCATGAAAAACAATAACTACAACCTACCTATATATATATACAATACTTAATTCATTAACTTTATAAAAATATTAAGTGCATTACTAAGACCAAATGACATATTTAATTAGTCATATGAATCCAAATTAGATTCATTGTTTCAAATTGTACAAGCAATTATCCTAATTGTAGTAATTATACAAGTTAAAAAAGTAGCACTGTAGTAATTATACAAGCACTCCCATAATTCATATGTAATCTATTTATACTTAAAATAACCTAAAACAGTCATTAGAAAAAAAACTAACCATTTAATGGCTAAGACAGTAACATTGGTCAATTAATTATATTACAAACTTGTGGTACATGTTATTAAAAGATCAATACAAGGAAACACAAAGGAATAAAGTGTATTAAATCTTGAATCATTCAAAAAATACATAAAATTAAAATATATTATGAAATGTTAATAAAGACATAAATACTAGTAAATTAAATATTCATTATAATATAAAAAGGAAATAATTATGACTAATAGAAAAAAGAGAAGCCAACAGTCTTACTTGCCAAAGAAAACTGATGTTCTTAATCTTAGGAAGCTTATTCCGTCACCTTAAAATTTTCCTACAGAAGTAAATTCAATTATGAAAAACCAAGAACATCAATTTAAAATAACAAACTTTTAGAGGGAAGAATAACAGTAACTCTAAGCTTTTAGATAGACAAATGAAATTATGCATTTCAAACAGGGTAGCTTTTCTAAGTTAGAGACCGAATTATATGGATTAAGTTATTATTTGAAAGGTATGTTAGATAAAATTAAATTGGTTAAGAATTGAATGCAAGTATTTGAATGCCAACTAGTTAATGAATGATGCAATTGAGTAGATGATGGATAACTTTGATTTCTCTAATATTTTTGTTTCGTTTCCTTAAAATTGTCACCTATTTAAGTCAAGAGTGATTGAAATTGATTTACGTGAGGACGAGCAAATGCGTAAGCATTGGAATATTTAATGTGAATGAAAATGAACATATTTTTAAAGGTATTTTGCTACATTTTCATGTCAAATTACCTTATTTTACTTAGATTTATTTTCATATAATTATAATAAATTAACTATAGGATGAAATTATTTAAGAATTAGAGGCTATTTTAAGCAAAAATATAAAGAAAATTATAATTCTTGAAGGAACATGGTTTGGCCTATATGTTCCTATCTATACCCTTATGCCAAATCATGCCTTATGTGGATTAAGTAAAATAAAAGACATGACATAGAATACGGGGTAGAAGAGAGATTGTTGTGAAATTGAAGAAATTTTATTGTGTCATAGGTCCTGAGCCATAGTTTTGGTAAAAATCGTATGTTAATTACAAGAGAAATAATATGATCCGTAATATAAGGACACGATTGTGGTAAAAATGCATTTATTTCAAAGGAAATAAGAAGATACATGGCTTAGGGACACGGGCATGCCAAAGACTTTATCTCTTCCATAAAAGACATAGATAGATCTATGACATAGGACATATGTCGAAGGGTATGAAAATATATATAAATGTCAAATATCCTAATTTTTAGACAACTTTTAGAGACTACTATTTAGACACGCCATTTGCTCTATAATTTTAGGGTTAGAAATCTAAAGGTTTGAAACCCTTAAGAGACCAATTCTAAGGCTATTTTAATTAAAAAATCAAGATTAAGATACCATGTCAACATATTGATCTATTGGTAAAATACGGATTTTTATATAGATATAATTGTATTACATTTTCCTTATTTTTGTTTATTGCTTTCATTGTTTTGATTATAATTCATTGACATATAATTATATGAATTGTCTTTTATTAATCTTATTGTAAGATTTAGTTATGCTAGTAACAAAATTTGATTTTAATTCACTTATGGATGCCTCAAAAGAGCCTACTTATGAAAGGACCATAGGTTAGATAATATGAGTTAAACAAGATTCTTGATAGAGACCTGCATAATCTTTTTGGTGCTAAGATGAAACCTTCTATGGATATTATAGATCTTAGTGTATTTATAGGGGTGCTAGATTGGTATAGATACAGTTCAACATGCTAAAAAGTTGATGGTTGTATCTTGAGAGTATAGAGAATGTAGTTTCAATATATAGAAGAACCTATCAGTCCAATTTAACATATCCATTTTAGGTTAATTGAATTATAAAATGAAAATTAGTAATATGGGAAGTAATTTTCTAAATTTTGATATTATATGGAATTCTCTTTTGGTCAATTGTCTTACTACTTATTCTCTTATCTACGTATTTAGGTTTTATTTTATTTCATATTACTTTAATCAAAATCCATAAAATTCATTCTTTTATCTATTTACTAGTTAGTAGTTTTAAGTTTTCTAATCCATATCGTTTCCTCGAGGGATCAACTCTTACTTACTACTATATTACTTCCTAACGAAAGGTACACTTGCCTTTGTTATGGATAATAGATACCTAATATGAAAGTTTATCACTAGAAGCTAGAAAGTGAAAATCATGATCCATTAATATGCACATTTACCACAAATAACATAAAAGTATATTTTGTAAAGCATGTAATCTTATGAAACATAATAAAGAAAACTACCTGCCAATGTTTATGATACTAAAGGTTTGCATTACACCATAATATTTCACAAGAGTTCTAAATAAGCCCCTGTCCTTATCCATGATGTCATTTTTTGATTGAAATAAAATATTTATATTTCATTGGTGAGAACAAAAAAGCCATCAAATGATACACGGCTAATTACAAAAAACCCCAAAAATCATATAAGGTTAAAACCTCAGTCTAGCAGTATTTAGTGTAACTTAAGCCGAAGCAGTACTCATATCAAAACAAGCTCCAAAAGCATCCAATTACTAGAGGATTTGTCAAATGGTTAGAAAGTTCAGAGTCACTAGACACCCATTCTATCTGATGTTTACTCAATGATGGTATCTTTTATTTGTACTGATATATATGAACCTTCACCTTCTTAGACAATATTTATTAGTTCTTCACCTTCTTAGACAAATTATCAACCAAATTACAATACAATGTTCAAATCATCAATTTTGAAAGCATAATTTAATGTTCATATTCTTTACAAAATCACAACATCAAGTTCAAATGCTCATCTAAATCACAACACAATATTTAAATTATTAATGAAATCATAATATAATGTTTATATCCTCATCCAAATAATAACTCGATGCTTAAACATGGTTCAATTTGTCATTGATTCACCATCATCAACTTGAGATTTTATTAGAGTTATTTTTTCCCTTATTTTGACAACTTATATCAAGATGATATATCAAGATGCTATAATTTTGATTGAAAATCTTTTTTTTCTCTCAAAAGTTTCTTTCTCCTTATTTCAAGATGCCATAATTTCTATCTTTAATTATGAGCTCTTATCTTCGAACCAAAACTTTTTCTTTTAAATAAGAAAATCGATGATTGTCAATGTATTATAAAAATATAATCTAACTACCACCGATGCTTATATTATAATCTAATTATAATGCATTACAAAAATATTAATGTATGGGTTTTGTACATCAACTGATGATTAAACCAGTACCTTATCCTAGTGAAAAACATAAAACGATGATTACCTATACAATTAAACCATAAAAAAACCCCAAATGATCAAAGCAGTACACAAAACCTAGCAAAAAACAAAACCCACTTACCTCAATGATGATTAAATGAAGACGCAGAAGGAGGAAGGGAACTGAAGCATGTGAAGACGTAAAATGCAAATGCAGAAGGGAACTGAAGCATGTAAAGGAAGAAGATGGAAGCAGAAGGAAGAAGATGAATAGAGAGAAGGGAATCGAAGCACATACAGATGGTGATAATGATAGAAAAGAAAATGAAAGAGAGGAGAAAATGAGCATCGACAGGGGGTGGGTTTCATGGGTAGGCTAAAAGCTTAACCAAAATGACATCATTTGGTGTTAAACGAAATGACGTCATTTTCATTTTATTACAAACGTTGAAGCCAAAGCTAACTACAATATTTATGTTTTAATTTTACTAATGGAATAACTTTTCAGTTGGTAAATCATCGTGGAATCCAGTCCTATTAGTATAGCCTTGCTCTTATTTATATTACCAAGCATTCCTGACAAATTTACAGACAGAAATGGCTATTCTGTCAAAAAATTTGTTCAGATAATTTCCCTCCATCTTTACCGATAAAAAATTTGTCCATCGCTAAATGCAATTTTTGCAAAAATGTTACCGATGAGAATTGATTTTCCTTCACTGATTGCCTAAGGTATTTTTATTATTTGTAATATCTCGTTGGTAATTTGTAATTTTCTTGTAGTGTCAAGGTGGGTCTTAACTTGTATCTCCGCTAGTTCTTCTAGCTCTTTCCCACTCTTAAGTGTGATATCCTTAAATTGTTGTCTTGGATTTGCTTCCATATTTCTTGGAAGGCTCCCCATGCTTTTTGTAAACAATGCATCGGATAACTACCTCAATTGAACCTCTAAGTTGTGACTAGAAAAAGCAAGATTTTCTATTACTTGATCAAATTGCCCTTCCATCCTCTTCTGGGCCTTTTCCATGCTTATGATCTTATCCAATTTTGAATCCCAAGAAGTGGACTCATCTTGTTGAAATCCTAGGGGGTCTTGAACTTCCATTTGAGTTTTTCCATTCCAAAAGAATTTTAGGTAGTTTTTCCACCCCAAATTGTACATATTCTAATAAGGATCGCCACTTCCTTAACCAACTTACGCATCCATGAATTTGAATTACTACACATTTTTAGTTTCCATTAGGAAGCAATCCATTGTGATAGGGCTCTTTTGTCCGCATAGCCCACTTCCATACTGAATTACATTAAATAGAAAGAAGGAGGTGGTTATTAGATTGTTTAATTCCTTAGGGAGGATGTCAATTTTAGCCTGCAATGTTGTCACTAAATTTACCACAATCATTCCTTTTGTATATAGGAAGGTTGACTACTGTCTACTTTGTATCGATGTAGAAGGACACCTATTGTTTTCCAGCTCTTCTAACAAGTTATATGTCAATTGCACTGCTGGTCATGTAATTCCTTAATTATAAGCATTAAACCCTGTCCTTATGAAGTCCAAAAGGGTCCTATGTTCTTTGTGATATAGTTCCTCCATCATTGTTCTTCTTGGCATTGAACTTTTCGGATTCCTTATCCTTTCCTTATAATGTCCAGATTGATGTGTCTTCAACTTTGAGTCCAAAAACTTACCCTTTTTGTAAATTAAATTTCTTATAGAAATGGGGAAAATTCCTTATAACAAAGGAATTCAACTAGTCCTAAAGTAATTTCCCCAATAATGGCACCAAAAATCTATTGAGCAAGTTTTACATAATATAAAACCCTCAATATACGCAAGTATATACAAATTGTAAAATTGTAGTAATTAAGGTATTGATCCCACAAGGAATTAGCTAAAATTTAATAAACCTAACTTTGTCTAAAGTTATGAAAATTGATTTGAATGAAAGTGAATGATAAGAAATTTAAACAATCAAATGAAACTGAGCATTTAACCATCTAAAAAGTGAGCTATCATAATAAATCAAGGATGATCAAATATAAAAATCTAGGATTCATTCTATCGTCAATTTTCTTCCTTAACTATTTTTGACTCAATTGGGTGTCTAGAGTTTTACAAGGTTTGATTATTCTCTTTCAAGACCTAATCATTTTTGCCTAATCAATAATCCCTAATTGATTCTAAAATTCTAGATTTGCAATCTTTTGATTAACAAAAATAACCTAACATTTTTCAACATTACTTTTCTAATTGAAGAAAGCCTTAATATGGTCTCAAGCATTTCTATGTTATTAGATTAGTTAAGCCTAAATGCCCTACAATCAAAAAGTGCTAACGAGGGATGTGCTTTTGTGCAATGGCTTTTGCCCACTTTCTCAATCCTTTGATTCTTGCTTTTGAGCCTACACTTTCTGGGTAGTTAAGTACTCCGTGAAGGTGAGAGAAAACTTATGTTAAGCAAATAGACTAGTTAAGACAGAAAGGTAAAAAAATAATAAATGACGATTAATGAAATCATTCATACTTTCACTGCTGTGAAACCGCTTTCATAAAGCACCTTTTGGCAGTAACTACTATTGGGATCCAATTCTGAGCTCAATTCGACAATGAAACTCTTTAAGAAATGATATTATCTATGTCATTTCTCTTGATGTGATACAAAAGACTACTTTTGAGGGTCACTTAGCCCCTTGATTTCTTCTCTAAAAAAAGACGTTGTGTGGGCAAGTCAGTCAAAGTTAGATTTCGGAGGGAATGTTTATAGTTGTTATAATATGACTTTTCATTTCTTGTTCGGTCTTTTAATAAGTAGTCAGCTGCAGGCTAAAAAGCCTTGTAGTTAAACTTTTTGATTGAAGTAGCGCTTGGTCCTATCGAACCTGCATCTTCAAACCTGGTGCTTTCACTTCCTTGCTTCGAGGAGCATAACACATAACATAACAAATCTTACATAAAAAACATTTTCAAAACCAAAGTGAACAATTAGAACCCAAGATTGAGAAATAGATATAGAAGTTATTGCTAACAAAAGAGAAGTGAGCATGCACCCTACAAAAGTATGGCACCGCATATAGTTGACTGCATATGTGCTCACTCTCTTCTATCGATAACAAAGGTCTGTCATACTCTTTATTGCTTGTTCCTTCACATCTCTTGGATGAATATGCCATAAAACAAAACCCATTTAAGGAAAGAAAAAGGAAAAGTCAGGTAGGGTTTCTAAGAAAATTTGAGTAAAGCTATATTTTGTTTTCTTATTCCTACTATGTGTTAGTTCCTATTGCTTCATCATAATCTGAAGCTCTTATCTTTTATAGTATTTTATAACTATATCATTAAACATCACCCCACTTTCTCTTTTTTGGGATCTAACATACATCCACTAACTACACAAATAATTAACCTGTAATTTGGTCACTACTTTATACAAATGCCATTAAAAAAAATACCTCTATCTCTTGGCTATATGGTTTGTCCAAGAGGGAGGTTGAGCTTCAAGAAATAGTGAATGGTCCTATCAATACAAAAGTGTATAACTCTCCAGGAATTTCAATTGCGCTTATATTCATCACTGTAGGAATTGGGTTCAAGTTTTCTTTAGCCCCTTCTCATTAATGCACTCCTGAAGTATGGTTTTGTTCTTTAGTTAAATCTTTGGTTTATTAGATTTGATATGATACAAAAATATTTTCTTGATTCTGGGATTTAACTAAGCATTAATGTTAAGGTAATAAGAGGTCAAGGGAGGACCAGATGCACACCTCCCAATAAGCCTTAATAAGTCAGCGTTAGTTCGTATTTTAAAGCAAGCGAGGTAGGTTGATCAACTAACTAACACAATTGGAGAAGAAGCCAGGAGTTAAGAGGAGGGAAAGGTCACCGACAGATCTTCTACACTTACCTAATTCAGTTCAGTTCCTATTCCAATTATGAGGAGATGTTTGAAAAGTTCTGGATTACGGAGTATAAGGCAGGGTGTTAATCCTTCCTAGAAGAAAGCTGGAGATAAGGGGAGAGGTTCCTTGGACTACTCCTAAAAAAATCCCCAAGAATACTATTTAATTAAGGAATAGGCCCTTTTGACTTTCAATCAGGCATAACCTTCTTTTTAGAAGCTGGTCAGATAAGACCAGGAACTATTGCTATGCACTCGACCTATCAGTTATAGTTAAGGGTTTAGCTTCAATGGAAAAAATATAATGAATTGTGGAATAACCTCAGCATATTGATTCATTGAATCTGGAATCCTAGAACAATTAAGTACTTATTAGATTTGAACTAGATATGGTACCGCCTGGAATTCATGCCACGTTTGAACCAACCACTGAACCCCTTCCTTGTCTTTTCTATTAGTCTCGTTTCTGTCAAATTCTTCCCCAATAAGGTTCCTTTGACTATAACTAATTCAAAGAAAGGGCATGAACTGCACCCTTGACCTATTATGTTCTTACTTTCTATTTACCTATATTTATAGTCACTCTAGATATTATTATCACCCTAGGGTCTCGAATGACTAACTCTGTTGATGCCTTAGAACTGTCTTCAATGCAAAGTGATAGTCTCACCTTGATGGCTGAACCTAGGTTGTCTTTCTTAACGAATTGAATGTGTCACCTACTAACAATAGAATATGCTTCACTCGCCCCCACCTTACTTAAACTGATATCGGTATAGGAGGGCTTATCCAAATTTTGTGTGAAATTGCTCAGCTCAGTAAAGGCAAGAAAGTTTTGATAATCATTCATAATAGCAATAGGTAATTACCTTTTCTGCTTTCAAATGCATACTTTGTTCAGTTATTCTTTCTCGACTATGAGATAAGTGGCAAGTT
>JANIIA010000192.1:21528916-21553372 GCA_027478495.1 Erythroxylum alaternifolium
TAGGCACAGTATGAATGATATGTTAAGTACTGTATGGTTGATTTGAGATTCTGAAATGCATGTGTAAAATGTTTTTTGTTTGTTTGTACTGTCTTGTGTGGCATCCACATATCCTCCAGGGGGTATTATGTGGGTGTTACAACACCTCCCACTGGCTTTTTGGACTTCTTCTTCTTCTTTTGGTTCCTCTTGCGAGAACCAGAAGCAGAGTCCACCAGCATCATAACCTTACTGTCCTTCCTAACAGCTTGCTCAGCTGTTTTAAGTAGATTAATCAACTCAGGTATCGAAGTGGATATTTGGTTCATTCAATAGTTAAGTATAAAATGTGAATAACTATCGATCAAACTAGTCAAAATTAAGTCTATACTTAATTCATGATACCTTATGAAACCCAAACTGGCTAACCTCTCAATGTATTCATTCGTCTTTAGCACATACTGCACTATAGAAGATCCTTTAGCCATCTTAGAGTGAAAGCTCAACCTTGAGGTCTCGAACCTTTTAGACCAAGCTTGCTCATCAAACAATTCCCTTATATAGTAGACTATAGTATGAGCATCCACAGCTTCATGTTGCTTTTGCAGTTTTGGTGACATAAAGGCCAGCATAATATAGCTAGCTAGCTTATTATCATCCAGTAGCTTCTTGTAAGCTTTCTGATCCTCATTAGAGGCATCGGCAGTAGGGGGATCGGGAAGTGGCTTATCTAGAACATATCCTAGTTTCTCATATTTGAAAACAATTCTAAAATTTTGTAACCAATCTAAGAAGTTTGATCTCGTGAGTTTGTTGGAGTCAAGTAGAGAGCGTAAGTTTACATTGGACGAAGATGTCGTGGCGATTTAATAACTTAGAAGAATGAGAGAAAGCGTTAGCGTGTACACAAATACATATCGATAAGGACTTTAATCACATGCATTAAAGGTCCCACTATTTTATCCAAATCTATAGCACTCACTATGAATTTGAGAAAAATTATAGTTTTCCTAATGGGTCGATATCCAATATCACTAAGAATAACTTTAGGTTTGCCCAATAAGCCACCTTAGGTCAATCAGTAGGTATCATTCATATCAATTGCATTCAGTTATGCAACTATCGACTTGTGCCATCAACTATTGATTTAGCACACTCATTGGGTTATCAACTTTTGATGCATATACATTCCATGTATAGTACCCAACTTCGCCTCTATCGATGTTGACCTTGGTTTTGCCTAACAAATTAATGCTTCCAGTTAGGACTAACCCATTAATCTAGAAATCTAATTTCCATAGTTTGAACATATTCGTATAGAGCAAGCTTTAATTTGCCCAACAACCCAACATTAAAATAATTATGGTTTTTATCATATTAATGGAAGGTGTATGTAACACCCCACTCCCGCTGGACCCGAACTCGATATCGATAGTGATATCCGAATCTGCGCCCAGCGAGGGTGGCGTGTCACATCACTTAACACTTAAACCTCAGTATACATTTTTTTTAAACCACAAACTGAAAAGCAATAACCAAAAACGATCCACTTTGTTTTATAACTATTTAATACAACATAAATAAAATAAATGGAAACTTTTAATAGCCACTTGGGCCCATTTCCAATCACAAAATACAATCATGAATGCATGTACAGTAAATTTTTCACGTGCGAAAATCACTGTTCACTAATGCATGAGCATGAGGTGTGGTTTCCTATTGCTCTCATGTGTACCCATTTCTATGGTTCAACCCGTTAGATGGAGACGGGATGTTACACAAAAGCTTGTACTAACCCATAAAACACTTAAAACACAAATAATAATAAACTAACACAATTCTAACCTAAACACATACTAAATGATTGAATTAAAGACTAAAAATATGTCAAACTATGCCTTAAAACATGATGTAATTCACATTTATCAACATCCCCACTTTTAAACATTTTCTTGTTCTCAAGCAAACAAAACATTAAACAACACAAAAACATAAAGCACACTATGCAATAATGAGGCAATGACTTCAACTTCACGAAAGAAATTTAACTCTAAACACAATCATTCAAGTTGATCCAAATTATTAACATGCAAAATCCACGTCTTGAAACTCTTGACTAAATATACATATTAATCAAAACTTCAATGTCAAGTTTATTCACCCCTTTCAAGTGTACACACACATTAATAATTATTTGGTCAATCAAATTTTGTAACTAAAACTAAGTACATTGTCATGAAAATTTAAGGTACTTACAAGCTCGGTAGGTTTTTATTAAAAATATTCTTTTTTGTTAATTTTTGTGGACATGGGCCGAGTTTTTTTACATGGAGGCAAACATTGGCGATGAATGTTGATTTGGTTACTCAAGTAAGTCATGTTTTTAGTAAATTGCTTGGTTAGAATGTCATTATAGCCTTTTGACACAAAGTCACATTTGCGATGCCTGTCGATTCAGTTACTTAGCTACATCACGTTCTCAACTGGCTACTAGCTCTATTCATAACCCGAAGGCCTGCAAAATAGTTATTTATTTAAAATTTACAAACATTTTTTCTTCTTTTTCTATTTTTTATTGATGCCTACCTTGTTACTTTAGCTACTCGTGTTCATGAAAAAATACTAGCAAAGCTACTTAGTCGAAAGACCTAAAATTATAAATAAATGTGACAACTTATAGAGTGATAAACTAACACCAAATCCTAATTAACTTGCATATTTTAGGTAAAAAGCCCAGATCACCAATTTTGTAAGCTAATAACTCTTCACAACCTAATAGATTATGTTCAAAATTAAACCGATTTCGTTCCATCAAAGTCATCGATACATTCATACAATTCATAATATGCAACCTAAACACACTAATATAACAATATGCAAAATTTACACTCAAAGTAAAACACATAACCCTCCCCACACTTGAATAATACATTGTCCTCAATGTGAGAAGAAGACAACAAACACATGAAAAGAAATAAAATAAAACAAAAATAAAGATTAAATTCAAAAGAAAAGGGTTAGAAACAAAACCTTAAGGTGATGGAAGTGATGATGGTGAGGTGTTGAGACCAAATCCATTTGACGCTTGAGATTGTTGTCTTATCTTGGAATTGCTTAAACACGGTAAGAGAATTAGTAATCCCAAATCATTTCAAATCATTAAAATTTTATTTAAAATTAAAAAAAAATCTAACTAAACACAACAATTTAAATCTAACTATTGAACCTGCTAATTTATGGTCATTAACTTGACCTTGCATCCTTGGAGGCATCTTTAATTGTTTGAACGGAAGGAAATCACTTCTTTGTCTTTGGGAATCAGTCATTCGAGATATAGTTTGCAACGATGCTCGTTGACCTTAAAAGTTTCCTTGTTAACATTTTCCAGTTTGAGGGCTCTATGATCGAAAACTTGAATGACCATAAAAGGTCCACTCCATTGAGATTTTAGCTTCCTTGGAAACAATCTCAACTTTGAATTATATAGCAACACTACATCTCCTACCTTTCTGTTTGCTTAAGATAAGAATCGTGCCATTTCTTTACCTTCTCCTTGTAGAGTTTTGCATTTTTGTATGCATTGTAATGAACCTACTCCAATTCATCTAATTGCAAAAGTTGTTTTGCACCTACTTGCTTCCAATCAAAATTTAATGTTCTTATTGCCCAGTATGCCCGATGTTTTAGTTCAACCAACAAATGACAAAATTTTTTGTATACAAGCCTATAAGGAGTTGTTTCGATAGGTGTCTTGAAAGTAGTCCTATAAGCCTATAAGGCATCATCTAGCTTCATTGCTCAATCCTTCCTAGAGCTATTCACTGTCTTTTCCAAATTTTGTTTCAGCTCCTGGTTGATAACTTCCATTTAGCCACTACTCTACGGATGATAAGGTGTAGCAATGAGATGGTGAACTCCATATCTTTTTAGAAGTGCATCGAAAGATTTGTTGTAGAAATATGTACTTCCATCACTTATTATCGTTCGCGGCACTCCAAAATGATTGAATAACCTTTTGATGAACTTTTGCTCAACCTTTCTATCATTGGTTGGAGATGCCACTGCTTTAGCCTAACGTGAGACATAATCCACCGCCACTAAAATGTACATGTTCCCTATTGAGAATGAAAAAAGACCCATAAAGTCGATGTCACATGCATGGAGGACTTCCAGTTTTACAATGTTGGATAAAGGCATCTCATCTCTTTTGGAGATGTTACCTATTCTCTAAAATCGATCATATTGTGCCACGAAAGTTTGAGCATCCTTAAACAGTCATGGCCAATAAAATCTACTCTCAAGTATCCAAGCTGTCGTTTTTTTATTTCCATAATGGCCAACATATTAACCTTCATAACATTGCTTTAAGATGTTCAACATTTCTTCCTCTCGAACACATCATCGCATCAACCCATCAGCGCATGTTTTATATAAAATTGGCTCATCCCATTGATGTCGGGTACACTCATGTAGAAATCACTTTCTTTGTTGATAAGATAAATCAGAAGGAAGCTTACTACTGGCAACATAATTTGCGATATCGGCAAACCATGGTGTAGCTAGACTTTCAACCAACATCAGAGTTTCATCAGGGGAATTCTCATTAATATCTTCTCTTAGCTTGGATTTCCCTCATTCCAATCTTTATAAGTGGTCTGCGACCATATTTTCTGCTCCTTTTTTATCTCTCACTTCTATATCAAATTCCTATAAGAGTAGCACCCATCGAATGAGCCTTGGTTTTACATCCTTTTTGTTGAAAAGATATTTTAATGCTACCTAATTAGTGAATACGATTACCTTTGACCCCAAGAGGTATGATTGAAATGTATCACATGCGTACACCACTACGAGTAATTCCTTCTCTGTAATGGTGTAATTAAGCTGAGGTCCTGCAAGGGTCTTGCTGGTGTAGTAGATCATATACAAAATTTTATCTTTTCTTTGGCCCAATACAACAACCAATAGCTTGGTCACTTGCATTACACATAATCTCAAATGGAAGTGTCTAATTCGATGGTGTTAATGTTAGTGCCTCCTTTAGTTTATTAAAGGCAGACATATACTTTTTACCAAACAGAAAGGGAACATATTTAACTAACAGGTTTGTTAAAGGTCTTGTAATTTGCGAGAAGTCTTTAATAAATTGACGGTAAAATCCTAGATGACCTAAGAATCCTCGCATACCTTTTACATTGCTTGGTGGTGGAAGTTTCTCAGTAACTTTTGTTTTTTCTTTGTCCACTTCAAATCTTTAGTGTGAGATTTTATGCCCTAGCACTATCCCCTTTTACACCATAATGTAGCATTTCTCTTAATTCAGCACTAAATGTGACTCTTCACATTTTTGAAGCACTCTGTCCAAATTGGTTAAACACATTTCAAAGGAGTCTCCAAAAATTGAAAAATCATCCATGAACACCTCCTCTATTATATCTTCGATCATATCGGCGAAGATAGATATCATACATCTTTGAAAGATAGTCGGGGCATTGTATAATCTGAAAGCCATCCTTCTTTACAAGAAGGTACCATAAGGGCAGGTGAATGTGATCTTTTCTTGATCATCAGGGTAGATGAAGATCTGATTGTATTCCGAATATCCATCTAAAAAGTAGTAAAATGAATGACCGACCACCCTTTTTATCATTTGGTGTATGAATGGGAGATGAAAATGATCTTGTTTAGTCACTGAGTTAAGTTTGCGATAATCCATGCACACTCTCCATCCTGTGACTGTTCTTATTGAAATTACTTATCCACTCTCACTTTTTACTACCATCATTCTACCCTTTTTAGGTACACATTGTACTGGACTGACCCATTCACTATCAGAGATGGGATAAATTATCCATGCATCTAAAAATTTGATTATTTTCTTCTTGAACATGTCCTTCATGTTAGGGTTCAACCTCCATTGACGCTCCCTCACTGTTTTACATCCTTCCTCGAGGTTTATTCGATACATGCAAACATTTGAGCTTATACCTCAAATATCAAAAATCTACCATCCATTGACCTTCATTCACTTTCTAACAATTGCTACCACCTTACTTTCTTGTTTCCCTTTCAATTGATTGGAGATGATGATTGGTAACATTTGACCTTCACCTAGAAAGGTATATCTGAGATGTGTAGGTAAATGTTTAAGCTCTAATGTGGGTAGTTTTTTCTATAGATCGTAGTATGGGTGCTTCGGTCTAGACTAATATATCTTGATGTGTTTGAACACCTGACTCCTCCATCTCATCATCTCCTTTAGACTCAGCCTTCTTATATCCATTATTTGTCTCTGCTTCCACTTATTGTACTTATGCGATGCAACTCTCTACTTGTTCTTGCAAATTTTGATCCATAATTTTAACCTTCATGTATGTGTTGCTTGCTGATGGATTCTTTAAAGCCTTATTCATATTAAATTTGATATGATCTTTGCCTATTCGAAGTGTTAATTTTCCTTCATGAACATCAATTACAGCTTTCCTTGTATTCATAAACAGTCGACCAAGGATTAGTGGACAGTTCTTATCTTCTTCAAAATTGAGAACCACAAAGTCTACACGAATAATGAACTTGTCCACTTGCATTAGAACATTTTCCACTATTCCAAATGGTCTTTTAATAGATTGATCAGCCAACTGAATTAACGTTGATGTTGGTTTGACCTCACCTAGCTCCAACTTCTTGAATATTGACAAAGGCATAAGATTAATACTTACTCCTAAGTCGCGCAAGCACTTTGTGAATTCAAATTCACTAACCATACAGGGTATTATGAAACTCCCTGGATCCTTCAACTTAGATGACATCTAGCTGGTGACTATGGAACTGCAGGTGCCAGTTAGAGCCATCGTCTAGTTATCTTCCCAAGTACACTTCTTTGATAATATGTCCTTAAAAAATTTGGCATATTTAGGCATGTATTCCAAAGCCTCTACAAATGAGAGATTTATATGTAACATCTTTAATTTCTTAACAAATTTTACAAATTACGCATCCAACTTCTTCTTTTGTAATCATTGAGGAAAGGGAATCTTGGGTTGATATGGTGGAGGGGTGACATAAGGAGGGTATTCACTTATATCCACTTTTTTATCCTTTTCTTGATCTTTCTTAACAGAAGGAAAGGGCTTCTTTGTTGTCTTTGTGGGTGGTTCAATTTCCTTCCTAATTTGAAGTGTAATAGCCTTTAGTTGCTCCTTTGGTTTTGTTCCTGAAGTATTAGGAAGAATTCCAACATTGCATGTAGAGAAAGCGTTTGACAATTGGTTTACTTGGACCTCTAGATTATGGATAGAAGAGGCATGATTCTTTATTACATATTCAAAATTTTCTTCTAAAATCTTTTATGCATTGTCTACGTTTCCAAGCTTTTCTAAGATTTTGTCTAACTTTGATTCTGTTAAACTTAGTTTGTCTTGCTTGAAACTTGGTGGCCCTTCTTTGAGGTCTGAACTATCTTCCAGTATTGTTTGACTAAGAGAAGTTTGGGTGATCTTTTCACCCAGGGTTGTATGTGTTAGAGTAGGGATTGTTTCCCCCTCCTTGACCATATTGAGTTCCTATGTAGTTTACTTACTCTGATCCATTATCCTTCATCAAGAAACAATCGACTGTATCATGATCCATCTGTTCACAAAGCTCACACTTCAGTTGAAAAACTTTTACTATGTTTTAGAACAAAGACTTCAAGTTGTTTAGCTATCGAGTTAAATTATCAATTTTAGCCTACATTTCTATCATTTGATCAATAATTACAACTCCTTTTTTCTCACGAAAAGTTACGGGTTGTCTACTCCGCTCGTTCATCCATAAACAACTATTACTCTCCATCTCTTCTAATAGCTCTTCTGCTTTATCTACCGTCTTCCTTATAAGTGATCCTCCTGAAGCCACATCAATTGTGCCTCTTATATGTGGGGTTACTCTGTTATATAACGTTTGCAAAAGAAATTCTTTAGATAGGTTATGGTGTGGACATTTTCTTTGCAAGTCTTTGTATTGTTCATATGCTTCATAAATTGATTCCTCTTAACCTTGTTGAAAGTTTGTGATCTCCTTGATAATCTTTGTAGTCTTGGTAAAGGGAAATTACTTATCTAGGAAGGCACAAACTAAGTAGTCCCAAGTGGTGACATTAATCAGGTTGAGAGAATGGTACCAAGCTTTTGCTCTATTCCTTAAGGTAAAAGGAAAGAGTCTCATTCTTAAAGCATCTTTGCAGATTTTAAGGAAATTGACAATATGTGCATTCGGGTCTTCGTTCGTTAATCCATAAAATTGCACATTTTATTGAAGCATATTTAGAAGGGCTAGTGTGACTTCAAAGGAAGCTATTTGCACAGGTGGCCTAGCTACACCTTGATTGACTGCATTGAAGCCTAATCTTATGAAGTCCATAAGGGTTCTCGGTTGATGCCTTTGATTCACTCCTTGATCCAACTCTTACTGAAACTCCTTGGCCATTGTTGCTTTTGCAGTTTCTTCTTCTTCTTAATGTCGAGCTCTTCTAATTGAACGTTCTAGACGAGTGATGTCAAGCTCTACAGTTTTAGCTATGTGACTCAAACTTCTTGTAACTCTTGTATTCATGCAAGAGCACGAACACAAAAAAATGGAAAGAACAAAAAAATTAAAATTAACTAAAACGAATTAGACTAAGAGAACTAAAATATTCTTCACCTTCCTCAGCAACGGTGCCAAAATCTTAATCAAGGTAAGTTTTAAACTTATAAACTCTCAATATTCTGCAAGTGCACAGTTTATAGCGTAGTATTAAAGGTGTCGATCTCATAAGGAAGGAGAGTAATCTAATCCTAAAATCTAAGGCTAGAAAAATTATAAAATTGAAAATAAAATATTCAATAGAAATTAAATAAGAGAATTGAGTTCAACCAATCAAATCATAAATTAAACACAAAAGTATTAACTAGTGAGCAATATGTATTCACAATAGAAATCAAACTAAGAAATTTACCAATTTATGAGAAAGGGGATTTTACTTATCATTAATGCTAGCCTAGTCGATTATATGTCAATGAAGTGTTAGTTCTAGACTATCTTAGGTCTGATTATTCTCTCTCGGGTTATAATCATTAAACCTAAATTATAAACCCTAATCAGATTATGGAATTTACAATCTCTCAATTAATAAAATCTGAAGTACTTTAATAAACTATGGAAACATCACACGGGATCTCTCTCCACACAACTACCAATATGATTTGACACGGTTTCTAATAAATTACCTAACTTTTATTAATCTGCTGTAATCGTCTTTCATTCAATTCACCCCTCAGTTTATTACCGAATTATACAAGAATGCAATCAAATCACGACATTCATCCAATAAATACAATCGACTAAATTATCATTAAATCAAAATAAAATCCTGATGAGATTTTAGAACATCTTCAATACTCCAAATCCTATCATCATACTATCCATCTCAATTCTATACATAAATAAAATCGAAACGAAAAAGAAATAATGACTTAGAATAAATGACAGAAGGTAGTGATGTCGGGAAACTTCTTGATCGAGAAAGCACGTCGAGTTAGCTTCGTCTTTGTCCTCCTTATTTTTTTTCCTCTCTCAGTATTCTCTCTTTAGGGTTTCAAGTGTGATTGATGCAAAAAACTTATTTTTTTTCTCCTCTTAATGTTCTTTAAATAGTCTTTTATGTTTTGGGTATCCTTAGGGTCTTTTTAGGGTTTGAAAGGTCCAAAAAATCCCTCAAAATATGAAGTTTGTAACCAACTGCACGTCTCCCTGATGCAAGTCACCATTGTGGCCCATATTTGAGCCTTTTGTAATGATCATAGGTCGTTGTTTCAGCCCTAATGTCTTCCAAAACTCCTCCGTTCTTCGATATTGACCGTGAAACAATGGCAAACACATCAAGGTACGTCAAAAATATAATATTTAAGCTCAAAAGCTTGTACTAGCCTATAAAACACTTACAACACAAATAATTAACAAACTATCACAATTCTAACCTAAACACAAACTAAATGATCGAATTAATGGCTAAATACGTATCAAACTATTCCCTAAAACATAATGCAATTTACACTTATTAAGAAGCTTCTTATGACGAATCAGACACATCTCTAGAAGACTTGTTTAATATTATGACTACTAACAATAATCAACTTCAACAGAGTAGACAACAGTTCCAACAAGAAATGAGGCAAGTCCACCAAGATACTATATCTAGACTCCAGAATGTAGTAAACTAGATGGGTCAGATGGCGGAAGCTCTCAGTCACCTTGAATCACAAAGCGATGAGAAGCAACCAACTCAACTCGAGGTGTACCTAAGGCGCATTAGTGTGGAGACCTTACGAGGTGAAAAGGAGCTTGAGAATCTTGAGAGAACTACTCAAGGAATTGCTTGTGTCGAAGAAGTAGAGGAAGAGTTTGAAGCAAAAAAAGACATATCTTTTAGCTCAGAGGTAGATATTGAGTTCCAATTTGTTGTTAAAATTAAATCTTTACCTTTACCTAGTAGGTTGGAGAAATTAAACGAGGAATAAAACGGTAAAGAGACATTCCAAATATTTCAAGAGTGTAGGGACTCAGTAGAGATTAAGAATTTGAAGATAGGGCATATAACTATAACACTTGAAGATCATAATTTTGTCACATGAGGAAAGCATGGAGTCGAGCCAGCAACACTAAACAAAAGTGCTTCTTGGGAGGTAACCTAAGGGAAGTTAACTTCTTTTCCTTTACATTTTGCATTTATTTCTTATATACATGTGTGTTTGTAGTTGTTTGTTTTTACTTGTTTTTAAGTTTTCAATCAAAGAGAGAGAATCAAACAAACAAATAAACATTTTCTCTTTTTCTATTGCTTTTGGGATTGTAAAATCATGATTAGAGTTTGAATTAACTAGAAAAATCCACAACAACTTTAGCATGTACTTTTGCTTTTGTGATTGTTCAATATGCATTTTCTTTAGAAGAGTAGTGACTAGTGGTAGACAAAATTTAGTGAGATTTTGAGCCTTATCAGACTGACAAATCTATATTAGTCCCATTGTCTTTTGTTTATATGTGACCTTCATGATATGTACATCATGATTTTGCCTTAATTTTCTATTCAAGACCACATTTTTATCACATGTATTAACATGAAAATGATTAGGCATTCTTTGTTTGTACAAGCTACATTAGCCAAATAGCCCACCCATTTATATGAATTTTCCTTTATTAAGCTACCTTGAGCTTTATTTACCTCTTCTTTTTGTGCTAACCATATTACATGCTTTAAACCTTACCAAATGTCTCACCTAAGCCTTAAATCTATTGAAACAATTGTTGATTATTGAGTTTGTGAAGTATAAAATTCTAAGTATGGGAGTATGCATATACATGGAATGGTTATAATTATTGGGATGTAGCTTCTTTCATGAAAAAAACAAAAGAGGAAAAGAGAAAATAAAAAGAAAAAGAAAACGAAAATTTTTTTAAATAAAAGTATCAAAAAGGAAATGCATATGTGTTGCAAAGTTATTTACAAGTAATATTTCGTCATAAAGTTATATTGAATGAGTTACTTGAGTATGTTGGATATTAGGTGGGTGTTGCTTTCAATGGTCACTACCTATGGTTACAAAGTCTTGTTGATGGTCAAATTTTATGAGTGATATATGCTTGATATGGTTTGTGGTATGAGAGCTTAAATTTAAGCTAAAAAATATGGTTTTTACATTCATCATAATTGATGTACACAATTGTGAGTGAATGTTGGTTTTTGGACTTGATGGTATATTGAGTGCTTTTTTTTTCACTAGCTTTGATGGCTTTTACACTACACTATCCGAATACATCTCACCTTAACCCTTGCCCACATTACAACCTTCAAAAGTCCTTTGATTCATGATTGTGCATGTGAACTTTAATGGTGGAGAAATGAAATGATTTACAAAGTTGTGGAATGTCAATGATCATGAATGGTGTTTGAGAGTTCCCGTGAACCTCTCTTATTTAAACACGTTTTCCAAGTCTACCTCTAAATTGCATAGTTTCTAAAGGTGATGAATGTTGATTAATCATGAGTAAAAGAATTAAATGTTAAATTCTTGTTATGATTTTTAAAAGTTATTCATCTTTACTTATGACTATATATTCTTAAGAAATATGGGAATTGAGTCAATGCTTTTGGGTCTATGATCTTAATTTTAATGCTTTTCCCAAAGATGATCAAAAACTAAGTGTGGGAGAAATTGATATATGCTTAATTGATTGTATATTTATTCAATAACACTTTGTGATTAATGATACGAAAATGCTTAAGATACTCACTTTAGTTCATTTATGGTTTTAGGCACAATTCGGAAGCGAAAGAGCTAAAGTGATTCAAAAGCACTAGAATTGGGTCATTTTTTGAAGATTCATACTCACTTGTCTTTATGGAGCAAAAAGAAGAAGATTAAAAGAAAGAAGAATACAAGAAAATGAAGAATATGTAGAGTGAAGAACAAGGCATAGGAAGACTCTTGGCACAATAGTGTGCATGGGCGTGAGACATCTTCTCATGCCCATGCAAGGTGTCTCAGGCGTGAGACACCTCTCACACCTGTGAACGGTCACTCATAGGCGTGAGAAGGGGGACAAATGTCCCATTTAACCCTATATCTTTAATATAAATGGACAAAACATATGACGGTCGAGGGTTATGAATGTTTTGGTGTTTTCAGCTAGGAAAAGAGGGGAGCTTTCAGGAGAATGAAGAGGGTAATGGAAGCTCTCAACTATGAGAAACTCATGGAGGGTTAGACATCCCAAATTTGGTTCAGAGGTGACATCGACGTTGTAGGGTTAACCATTCCCTCCTTGTATTTATTGTTTTCTTTCTCTCTTTAGGAATTGATTGTGTTATCCTATGTGTATAGATTTGGGTTTTATGCATGAATGATCGTATTCTCGTTATTATTTGATTGTTTGTGTATGAAACCATAGCTAGAATTTCAATATAATATGTAATTATTATATTTAAGATTCATTTGTAGCAAATAATGGCTCAGAATCATTAAGGATAACATAACATAGGTTAAATGACTCGAGTGTATGTAGTTGTTACTTAGATTGGTTTATTTTTCTCATTCATAACGCAGCTGTCTGATTAAACTTAGGGAGCTATTTCTAGGTTACTTGATAGTTAGGGTTAATTAATGAGCTCCTCTTAATTAACTACTTCTTAATGAAAAACTGAGATTAACAGAACTTGTTGTTAATTTACGATCAATAATCTAAAGAGAGGTGTGAAGATGATAATTCAATGACATATGTGAAATTGTGCTTAGACTAAGATTAAACCAAATACTTGAATTTCAAATCATTAATCAATTTTATTGCTTTGTTTATGTTTAATTTTAGTTGTTTTTATAAATTCAATTTTATTTTGTTTTCTAATCTGCAATGAATCAAAACCTCCCTGTTTTACTTATATAAATAATTTAGGAGAATAATTGGATTTAATCTTTGTGGGATCAACCTAAACTTGCCACTGTTATAGTTAAAGGTTTAGTTATTTTGTGTAATGTTACGACGCACTACCAATTTTGGGTGTCTCACGGTGTGGCCGAGAGTGTTCTTATGCCTTGTTCTTCACTCTTTATTCTTCATATTCTTCATTTTCTTGTTTTTTTCTTTCTTTTAATCTTCTTCTTTTTGCTCTATGAAGACAAAATGAGTGTGAATCTTCAAAAATGGCCTAAATGTAGTGCTTTCAACTCATTTTAGCTCCTTCGCTTCCGAATTATACCTAAAACTATATATGAACTAAAGTGATCAAATATTCATAAGAAAATGTCACAGTTGAATAATATATAAACAAAATGGACAAAACAACAAGATCATTTCATAGATTTTAAAAACAAAAATAGAGAAGTGAGAATATTAACAAAATGATTTGGGATTTAGACACAAAAACCTCCCTGTTTTACTTATACAGATAATTTAGGAGAGTAATTCGATTTAATCCTTATGGGATTGACCTAAACTTGCCACTGTTATAGTTGTAGGTTTAGTTATTTCATGTAATGTTACAATGCATTACCAATTTTGGGTGCCCATGCCCGTGAGACACTTTGAATGGGCGAGAGAAGATGCACGCCCATGTACACTATGGTATGGTCGAGAGTGTTCTTATGCCTTGTTCTTCATTCTTCATTCTTTATATTCTTCATTTTCTTATCTTCTTCTTGCTTTTAATCTTCTTCTTTTTGCTCTATGAAGACAAATGAGTGTGAATCTTCAAAAAATGGCCCAAATGTAATACTTTCGACTCATTTTAGCTCTTTCGCTTCTGAATTGTACCTAAAACTATATATGAACTAAAGTGAGTATCTTAAGCATTTTCTTATCATTAATCACTAAGTGTTATTAAATAAATATTCAATCAATTAAGCATATATCAAATATTCATAAGCAAATGTCACAAGTGAATAATATATAAACAAAATGGACAAAACAACAAGAATCATTTTCATAGATTTTAAAAACAAAAATAGAGAAGTGAGAATATTAACAAAATGATTTGGGACATAGACACAAAATAATGACTCGAAAGCACATAAGAATCAAAAGGAATAAAATCAAAATGATGAAACTCATATCTCTAACTTCATGAAAAACCTCATGAATTCCTAAAAACAAATAATAATATCATTAGTTTTCCTCATATGTCTCCACTTGAGGTCTTTTTTATTGGTTTCTTGTCTTTTATGTTTACTCTTATATTCTTTAAAAGTAAACGAAAATCAATGACATCTCTTGCTCAATCTAATTCAATTTCAATTATATGAGACTTACATGAAAACGAAGCAAATGAGGGAGGCAAGGAAATGCAATAAGGGAGGGAAGCAACTAGTAAGAAAATGCATTGTGAAGGATAAAGAAGAAGAATAAGAAATTTACCTTAACTTTCAAACGACACAAAGGTGGCAAAGCCTATTTGTTCCAAAGAGGAAAATTAGGTAATTTTGAAAAAAAAAGTTAGTGATAGGTTATGAGTTATGGGTCATGGGTCAATCCATACATGTGTTCACGTATCCATAAAACTTTCATATAGATGCCTAAGTATTAGGTTAAAGGTAGCTCTATTAGCTATATTAGTAAGAAACTAACAAAACTATTTTGACTTGAGTTATAAAAATCTTAAAATGCTAGTTATTAAATTAAAAATTTTAAAACTAAAATAAAAAATTTCAATAACTTTGATGCTCTAACATTGGTTATCTTTTTAAATTAAAAATTACTAAATAAAAAGGTACCATGAAAATTCGTCTAATCTAACAAGCTAAGTTACACTAAATATAGGAGGTGTTAGCAAACAACTGATAAGTTATTTTTTAGCTTATTGACTAAAAGTTAGCTTTTTGACCATCTTAAAAAGCTATTGATGTGTTTGGTAAATGAATTATTAGTTAGCTTATTTAACCCCAATAAGCTGATTTCTAAAAGCTCCATAAGAGGAGCTTTTGGGATTAGCAGTTTGCCTAATGATAGTATTGTCCTCCACTCTACTCTCTATTTTTGCTATGTGTGTTTTCGAAGTTGACTTTTTTTTATCGTACAATTATGCTTTGAAGTTTGGAAGAATATAATAAAAAGTTTAATTAATCTTTATTTAATTTTATAATATTAATTTACATTTAAAAATACTATAACATTAAGTTCTTGAACATAAAGAGTCAAATCGAATTAATATCTTTAGTATATAACTACTATATATTGTATCTATGTCATACTATAATAATAGATATTTTTAATTTATTAAATAATAAAATTCATTTATATTATATGAAAAAATACTAATATGATGTAGCTCACTGCGTCATTCATATTAATAGAGAATTTAACGTTAGATTATTATTATTATCATCATCATCATCATCATCATTATCATTATTATGTTTTTTATTAAGGATATAAACTTAATTTTGTAAAATTACATATTTAAAATCTAAATTCTTATAAGAATATTCAACGAAATACTAAGAAATATAATATTTATGCCCTTATAATTTTTTTAAAAAATCGTACCCTTATAAGTCATTTTACACATCAGCAGCTAATATTAAATAGCTAATTTTACCAAGTATCTTTAATAAATAGTTGATGTTATCGGTTGGTCAAATAAGATGATATAATCAGCTATCAGCTAATAACTAATGTAATTTACTGTTTGCTAAACAGGGCGATATTTTACAGTAAAAAGTAACTATATGTTTATTATTTGATGATTTAATAATAATTTGATTTTTAATAATAATTATGAAATAAAATTTAATTTTTTAAATAATTTTTTTTTACTCATATGTTAAATGATTATTAATATTCACTAATTGTATAATTTTTTTCTTTATAATAAACGAAATCAGATAATGATTAAGACACGTTTTACCCATATAGCTAAATCTAATTATATGAAGAATAGACTTAGTATTCCAGTCTATTATATGAGCATAAATTCGGTAACTTCAGTTTACAACTATGTTGATGATCAGAGTTTACCATTGAAAATAAAAATGTGAAGTGATAACATATAAAAATGAACGCCGGTAAAAGAAAAGTAACAATAAAAAGATGAAAACAGCAAAGTGAGCGCAGATCAGAGCAGCTCCCCTCCAACCTGACAACCGCAACCATCGCTCATTCCAAAATGGGCGACAAGGACCAGCAAAAGTCACCTAAAAAAAAATACTATCACACCGTCGAATCACATATTTGCACCTCTCTGTCTCTGTTCTTCTGATGAGTCTGCTGTTTAATAAAACTTTAATATGAAACTGCGTTTTGTGAGTTACGAGGCAATGGCTGTCATCACATGCCATTCGTCTTCATGAGAAAATTTACTTTGTAGCTCTTTCTTACGTTCAGACACCTCATCTCTTCATGCAATTTAATCGCAATACTTTCCAATACCTGCCCTCCTTCCTCCCTGAAGGGAAAAGCAATGTTTTCTTTGAATAAGATTCATCCCAAAGTTGCACGATGTTTTCGTCCGACCACTCACAATTACACATTCTTGTTTCGGTTCTGATTTGAAAGTTTCCTATACAATTTGGAAATTTTGCAACATAACGATGTTATTCTCCCCTATATTGTTGGACTTGAATTCTTCTTTTATTTGGAAATTTAATTAATAAGATAAGCTATTAATAATTAACCAACCTAAAATTTCATACATGCTACTGCGTAAATGTATAGTACTTTGAGTCTCAGTTTATTTTTAAAAAAATTATCAGAAGTGAGTGATTGACATTATGCGCTGTAACATAGTTCTTGATCAATAATAACATACCACATAGAAAAAATAAATATATTAAATGTTTACGCATCACTGAACAGTCTGAACTTATATAAACTAAAGGTCTATCCTGCAGTAATTATGTTTGACCGAAAATCAACTTTTCAAAGCTGTCAAACAATACGTGCAGAATTGCTTATTTCCTATGAGGTAATGTTAACGATTCTCTCCGAAGCTCGAAGTTTTATAAAGGCAACTTCTACCTTCATCCTACTGACTTTTACTATTCAGTCCAAGGAGTCACGGAATGGGTCTTTTTCAAGAGTCGCATTGGAATGCGAAAAAACAAAAGTCTGCGTTTATTTATGTTATTATTTCTATCTCCAATGTTGGATATTTACGAATATGAAAACTATATGTGATCAACATCGATCTTTAACCGCTTCAATTTAATAACTAAGTAAATTAGAAGAAAATATCAAGTTGACAATCATGAACTCGCCCACGATGCATTAGACTGAAGGGAAAGAATATCGGGTGTAAGTTTTGTCAAAATTTGAAGAATTATTTTCTTGCAAGTTAAGATCGCACCCTCTTAAAAGTCTATACCTTCATGATGAAGTAACCTAAGGAAAGAAAACGGCAAAGAAAGAGAGAGTAACTGAAGCATCTGAGTATACATGCACTAGCCGGAATTTCAACATCACACGAAGACTAAAGCAAGTAAAAAACTTGATCAAGTAATAAGAGGCTTCTAAATATCTTATCCAAGTCCTATTATATGATAAGCACCAAGCAGCAAGAACAATAGCCTTTTAGCTTTTAATGCTGACAGCTGCTGGCTTACCCTGAAACTCGGTTGTGCTATACTCTGATAGTATTTTTGCGACTACACATGAACGTGATGCATCAAGACTTTGCAGCATTGCATCGCAGTTGAAATCCAGAATCTTCAAGCCCGTAGGATAATTCATTCGGCATCTTCTTGGTCAATCTAATTAATTAGTATACAAAAGATTTACTTACTAGTAATTAATATCAGTTTTCTTTTTCTGACGATTCTCAAAAAGACTTGAAGTCCTGCAGTAGGATTAGGTATAGTTTGAAGGATTTGCTATACTTTATGTGTTGTGCGAATTCCTAATGTTTGATCAAGTCGTTCAAGAAAACGGATTGGTCAAACGTGTCTTAAATAACGTTTTATGAACTTATTTAATAAAAATAGATATTTTGAATTTCTTTTACGTATTAGACAAGTTTTTATAATTCGAAAATTTTTTTGGCTAAATATTTAATTAGAAAATCAATTCTTAATAACAAGCTTAAATCTCGTGTGTTAACTCAAGGATCCAGCATCAAATTTGAGAATCTAATATTTAAAAACATACAAGACAAATAATTGCTGTGGAATATGAATTTATGGGACTTGTTTTCCATGGTTAAATTCAGATTGGAACAATTTCCAATTTCGCTATGTATTTGCAAGCATAGTATAGGAAGCAACGTCACAAGAATTTGATAGCCTAAACAGTCTAAAATGGGCGTCAGAGTGAGAAACGAGTCAATTCGCAGCATTGGGCCGAAATGTTTTTCCCTCAAATGAACTTCCCACCAAGAAAGCAGAATCAAAATTATAAAAATAATTCCCCATTTTCCTAAACCAATGGGCAACACTTTAGCCTGTTTTCTTCGTCAAGCAGCAATCACTTTCTCTGTCCCTGTAATGTATATATATGACCACCGCTCTATTCAACCATTTACACACATGACATTAAATCAACTAACAGACCCATCTTACTTTGACAAATCAATACAAAGAACGAGGCCTCTCCCTAGTCTTAAAAAGCTACACCAGTACTCTTTCCATGGACAACTCTGATCATCCCCACCCTCCCCAAGAAACCACCATACCCACCACCACCACCAAAGACAACAAAAGCATTGACAGCAATCCGACAACCTCAAACAGCGAGACAAACAGCAGTAACAGTAGTGGAAGGAAGTGTAGAGGCAAAGGAGGGCCAGACAACAGCAAGTTCAGATACAGAGGAGTGCGGCAGCGAAGCTGGGGTAAGTGGGTAGCAGAGATCAGAGAACCCAGAAAGCGAACCCGTAAATGGCTTGGCACCTTCTCCACGGCAGAGGAAGCTGCGCGTGCATATGACCGCGCCGCCATCATTCTGTACGGTTCTAGGGCTCAGCTAAATTTGCAACCTTCAGGGTCTTCTTCGGCTCAGTCTTCTTCTTCTCGTGGCTCAAGCTCTTCATCTACTCAGACACTCCGTCCTTTGCTTCCTCGTCCCTCCGGTTTGGGCTTGAGTTTCTCTCTTTCAACTTCGATGTCTTCTCCGACAGTAGGTCCTTCATTGGGGTGTAATCCATACGGGGTTTATTGTTCAAACGATGCAGTACCATGCCCCAGCTACATGATGCAAAATCCACAGCATGTTGTGGATAGACAATATCAGAATCACCATTGTTATTCACCGTTGGATGGGATTAATGTGAATTCTGTTAACGTCCCTGATACTGCAACGAGCGATTGTCAAAGTCTTACCCGTCAACAGTACTACCAAGATTATAACCACCAGCAGCAGCAACAAGATGGTTTACACCAGGACATGTGTTCGTTGGTGGGTTCGGTGCGGTCTAGTTTGTCTATTTCAAGTGATACTCAACCTGTTGCTGCTCCGGTGACTGGTCAAGATCCAGTGACGCATGTCGCAGATGGTTCGCCGCCGATGTGGCCTTCGGCGCAGGATGATGATGAGTACCCGTCGTCGATTATTTGGGACTATGGAGACCATTCTTTCTTCGATTTTTAAGGTTGATGGCAGATATTGCATGGGAATACTTTTAGATACCAAACAATATTTCGATTTTTGGAATGTTCCAAGAGTCTGGAGGTTGATCTGCCTAATCCTTGCATGCAAGGTTTTGGTTTTAGTTCCATCAACGTTTCAAATATATACAGTATCAACTGCCACAAGTCTCTTCTGATCTCAACCAATCGTAAACCAAGCTACAGCAAGGTGGATTAGCTTGATTGGGAGGGCGATGCATTTCTGATAAGCGCAAAGCAAGAAAAAGTAATCGATCAATTAAATTTTTTTTTCCATATGTTAACTGGTTCCTTAATAAGGTTAGCAGACAAGTGCTCCAGGTAAGGGTACTTTGCTGTCAACAGGTAAGTCATTGAGATTTATATTCTTTTATGGGTTTTAAGGGTGGATTTTGATGGTTATTGACCCATTAGGGTTTTTGTATGCAAAGCATGTTAGTTTGGAACGGACATCAACAAAAATTCTATCTTCCTTAATAGTACTCTTGTTAAGTGCAGACCTCCGTTCAGTCAAAAAAAGGGAACAGTATTCCGTAATGTCAAGTTCCTCGTATGTTTTGGTTAATTTGTGGCTAAATCACGTTTTTTAGTCCATTACAAACAATGGGTTGATAAGTATACTTTATATTTCACGGCCATTCCCAGTTTCATATTCAAAACAAATTTAAAAATAGAGATTACATAATTTCGTTCATTTCATCTTTCAGACTCTTAAATTATATTGAAGTGCATTTTGGAATCTTCATAGAAATGTTGTCTCAGGAGTTATATTATGCAGCCACAGTGAAGCACACATAATATATATGCCCATGCCCGTGAGAAACATGTTTGTCAATATATTTTGGATTGGATATAAGAATGATGCCTACTTCTTATGGTTTAATTACCACACTTTAAGTAAAACAAAAGGAAAACCACAAAGAATCATAAATAGATATACATTTTGTGTCATTTAAGCAGTGCAAATCTAACAAAGTCACGTTTTGTTTTGATGGTGTTTACTTGATGTGTACTACAAAATGTATATACTTTTCTTTCTTATTCCCCTTTTAGGATAACTTTTCTTTTTTTGGAAGTTAAGTAAGTAATATATTCAATAAAAGAATGGTAATTACAAAGGAAAGATATACAACTCTTATAGTTAGAGTTTATACAAAATATACAACTAGCTACTAAACTTTTCTTAACTAAGTACCAGCTCTTTCTATATACTCAATTGTTGCCTGATTCGATCATATGTATATTGCAGATAGGACATTGAAAATATTGTCATCCTTAACTTGAGATAAAATTCATTCTAGTTGAATTTCTTGTAATCTTCTACTTTCTTGAAGATCTTTGTGTCTCTTAATCTCTAAATGAAATGCACTAACATGGCAAAATCAACCTTGAATACTCTTTAATCCGTTTTGCTTTGCCAGTTTAGATCATTGACCCGATTCAAGCAGTCTTTCGAAGTTGTTTTTGTCTTGTAGGTTGAAAATATAGAGAAACTTACCCCATAGCTGTCTTATGCAAAAGCAATCAAAGAAGATATGATCTAGAGGCCCATCTTCGCCACTACATAAAGGGCAAGATCTTCCTAGAATCTGGAATTTTATCTTGTCACTAGTTCCCAGTTTTTGCTCAGTTGCTAACTAGAGAATGAACGAGCGAGCTTGTGAAATTACAGATCCATATATCAGCTTGTGAAGAGGAAATCTGGTGAGTGAACCAAGTAGTAGTTGTTTACATGATTGCGCTGTAAGTTTATGTGACTTGTGTTATTCTCATTTGACTTCATCTTCTAGCCTCTAATTTGGTGAATAAGTTGACATCAGCTCTACAATTGGCATGGTTCTTTTGCTCATATGGAATAGCTAGTCCGCTGCTATTTTGAATGAGTATCTGCACCTTGGTATCTTCTGGAATTGATTCTTTCAAAACTGGAAAGCGTTGAGTGTTACATAAAGGCCTTAGTGAATGCCAATTATCAAACCAAAAATTTTCTATTTTGCCTATCTCTGATGTAATGATGGATATAAGGATGCATAAGTGACTTGGTGAGTAGGATTTGTTGGAAAGTGTAGGACTGAGAACTTTTTTGAGCGATAGACCATGTGCTTCTGTGTTTGCCATAAAATATATGAACCCATTTAACCCATAGACTTTCTTTATTACAACAAATTCTCCACAGCCTTTTAGATAACAAAATATTGTTCATTCTGAAGGCTGAGTTGATCTGTAATCCACCATTTTCTTTTGGAAAACAAATAGTACTCCATTTGACTTTGGATATTTTCTTCATATTTGAATTCTGTCCACGCCATAAGAAATCCCTTATACTCTTGTCTGTCTTCTTTAGAACTCCTTTAGGATAGCTAAATGTGACAATTAATAAAAATGTAGATTATTAAAAATGGAAATGGCAAGCTGTAATATACCTTTATAAGACAGATATTTGTTGCACCAATTGGAAATTCTTCTATGAACTTTGTTAATGAGAGGTCTACATTCAGCTTCTTAGTGGAGATGGGAACTCCCAAATAATTGAGTGTTGGCTGATGAATGGCAAGTCCTATGCTCATGATCACATTTTACATGGCTTCATTACTTTGTGTAGATAAATAAGTTGAGCTCTTTTGTGGATTGAATTTTAGCCTAAATACTTCTTGGAATCTTTGTAAGGAAGTTAAGATTACTCTGATTGAATTAGTATTATTAGCACATAGCATGAGCAAATCATCTGTAAACGGAAGTTGAGGGATATTAAGCTCTCTGCATCAATGGTAATATCTGAATTTTATACTTTCAGCAATGCATAGCTGAGTTAGTCTTTAGATCATTTCCATAGTAATTGCAAATAAATAAGGAGATAGTGGATCTCCCTACCTTATTCCTCTAGCTGCTTTATAAACTTGGGTAGGCTCACCATTCATTAGCATTAAAAATGATACATTTGATATGCAATCATGTATCCATTCAGTGAACTTGCTAGGATATCCAAAAGTAAGGAGTGAATTGATGATGAAGCTCCATTGCACAGTGTCATATCCCTTGGTGAAATATATTTTGAGAGCACAACTTCTTACATATTCTTTAGTGTTGTAGTCTTTGAACAATTCTTGCGCTATCATGATATTGTCTTTCATACTCCTACCAGCGACGTAAGCACCTTAATTAGAGTTAATCAATCTTGGTAAAGTACTCTTCAATCTGTTAGCAAGGATTTTGGAGATGATCTTATACACCATATTGTAGTAAGATATTGGTCTATAATCATTCAATCTCTTAGGATTTGGGATTTTAGGTGTCACACCTGCCTACCCCCCTAGAAGGATAGGATATGCGGATGCTACCCACATACATACAGAACTTACACATGTCAAACACAATCCCTTAAATGCATTTCTGAAACTCAATCAACACATATTATGATCCATTTAGAACTTTTGTAGAATCAAAACATATAAAACATATTATTGTAAAATCCCAAAAAATGCCATACATACAAAAGTCAACTCATATTAAGGTTATTACAAACCAATAAACAAAACACAAATTACAAAGTCTCTTTACAATGAAATACAACTTAAACCAAACACAAATATACATTTTTCCAGAAACAAAAACACTAGCTACTTTGGCCACTGCGGTTGTCCTTGTCCTTGTCCTAATCTTTAAACTCTTCTATCTGAACCTACGTGGGGCAAATCCACCGTGACCGTGCTAAGCATATAGCTTAGTGAATAATAACTAATCTATATATAAAGTGATTACTCATCATACTGAATCATGTAATAACATAAGCATACATTAAACAGACATAATGCATTTTAGAACATATTTTATAGTTAACAGATCTTAATATCAAAAGAGGGTATAAACCCTTCAAAATCATAATACAATTTTGTTTTTGTCAGAATCAAACATATATCAGACCACCAAATCAGATGACTGCTAAGCCATTTACAGAAGCGGGTAACGGGACTCATATAGGAGAGACCAAAGTCTTGACACCAAAGTGTCACAGGAGAGACCGAAGTCTCGACACTGAAGTGTCACAGGAGAGACTGAAGTCTCGACACCGAAGTATCACAGGAGAGACCAAAGTCTCAACACCGAAGTGTCACAGGAGCAGCTGCAGACCCTTCTAGGCATGCCTATTTACCCACAACTAGGACTTAACAGTTTTAAAACAAAACAAAGTTATTTTAGACATTTCATATGCAAAGCAAGTAGTCAATCATATTCACATGCAAGTAGTACTTCTAATGATATAAACATGCATCAAACGCCTTGGACAATTATTGTCTGAAATTTCAACACAATCAGCATAAATCAAATTCAACAAGCAGAACAAAGTAAGGTGTGACCATCTAAGATTACTCAC
>JANIIA010000192.1:21557827-21568804 GCA_027478495.1 Erythroxylum alaternifolium
TTGTTCGGCGATATTCACGTGAGAAGGCTGAATCTTGCTTAAGCGGACCGAAGCGGGATTGCCGCACAAAGGTGGGCCCGACTTGTGGCAAAAGTTCAGGTCCGAAGTAGACCTTTGTGACACCTAACGCGATGGCAGTTGGAGTCTCAAGTGGGGACAACTGCAAAAGGGAGGCGGCAACAATAACAAAAACCCTAAATCTGTCAAAAATGATGGGGCGTGTGTATGACATGCGCCTCACGTTGGCGAAGCGCGTCTGGAGCAGTCGCTGCACACACGTTAGTCAACGCCGTCACTAGGTTGACTGAGGTGCATACGTTCGGTTTTGGCCCATGCATTGCTCCTACCAGACACTCCCACACAAGTTTTATTTGATTTTATATGTTTTAAGCCTTATTTTTATTTAATTATTTTAATTCAAATTAAATTAGTTTAAATCCCTTCCAAAGTATTTTCTAATTCTTTGAAATTTGTTTTCAAAGGGTTATTTTATTAAGAATACTTTGGAATCAAGTTTAATTTTTGAAAGGATTTTAATTATTAAATTAAATAAATTATCAAATTAATAAATAGAATCAAGCAAATATTTAAAAGAGTTATCTTTCATAATTAATATAATGAGATTATATTAGATAATTAATATAATGAGATTATATTAATTAAGATAAGACCTTAATTTCAATATCAAAGTAATTATTTTTCTTAATATAATTAAGATTAATAATTAGAATGATTCTTATTTAATTTTAGAAAAGTAGTCTCTAAAATTAGAGATAATTAGTTTCAATTAGATTGAAATTAATTAATTAGACTTCTTACAATTAAGAAAAGTGCTTTCTTAAGTAATTAAGAAAGGTATTTCTTAATTATATCTATTTATTTCAATATGGTTGAGATAAATTAAGGTTACGAATTTATTAGTTTAGAGAACTATTATTCAATTTATTTAGAAATTGTTTCTTTATCATGAAAAGTAAGTTTCTTGATTTATTAAAAAAAATATTTTTCTTGGTTAAATTTTGAAATATGTTTTCATTTATTAAGTAAGAAAAATGTGCTTTGTTTAACATTTTTCAAATTTATTAAATAGAGATTTTCTAATTAATTAATAAATTAATATCTAAATAAATAATGTAAATAACTTTCTTAATTAAATTTAAAAGTGTTTTATTTAATTTTAAAATTAGTTTCCTTTTAATATTAGAAAATAGTTTTCTAATTAAGGAAAATTAATTTATAATGAGATTAGAAATAGTTTTCTAATTGGATTAGAATGTGTTACTTATATAATTTTGAAAAAGGAGTTTTTTCAAAATTATAATAAGTAAAAAGCATAATTTGTTGAAAATTTTTTCAATCAAATTTTGTTAAAAAAAGTCAAGATAATTGGAAATAATTTCCAATTGAATTTCTTTTTGGAATAGGAATTTAATTCATTAAGGAAACATTGAGTTTAATCTAATTTAATTTTTCCAAGGAGTTGGAAATATAAATTTAGATCATGAGGATCAACAATTAGAATCAAATGAAGCTTAATTTTTTATGCATATAATTTGATTATGAGTGCATGAGTTGCATACTACAGTTTTATGTTTGATATATATATTGGATGGATGTTAAATTGCATGTCTTATGTATACGTTATTATTACATGTAATTTTCTGTTTGATGAGACATACAAAATTAAATTTCTCGTTAAAAATATTAAGTATATGTTTTGAATATGATTGATACCTTCCACTGTTATAAGAATAAACCATAGTTATATTAATTGTTAGACTTATTGAGCAAACTCAAGGCCACTTTAACTTGAATATGTTTAGTCTTATGACAGTGAGTTCTACTTAACTAAATTTATGTGATTTGGATGAGCAAACTCATAAGCTTATGAAATTAGAGGTAGGGTTAGGAATAACATATAAGATATGTTTTAGAGGATTTTTCACCTGACAAAGTTAGAAGTCATATGAGATGTGATTAATAAAATTGTTATCTATCTAATTTAAGTTCAGTTGGTTTGTTGAACAAACTCAAGATCAACTAAATTTGAATGGGATCTTAGCCCACTAGAAAGATTCAAGTGATCTTTTTCAATAGTAGTAAGGGCTATTATTTTGAATAACATAATGGGAGTAACTAAATACATGATTAAAGTCCTAATCTCATTTAATAGTCATGGCATATAATTAATTACTTTCTTTTCTTACATTTATATTCTGTTTTGAATGGAATTTACCTTGGTTAGTATAGTTGATACTAATTTAGAGAACCAAATTTCTTAGATATAGGTTATGTTTAAGAAGAGTTATCAAAGTTAGATACAAAAGTTGTATTTCTATTCGGCAATTTTGATATAATCCCTGCTGAGGATTTGGTAACAAAGTTTTAGAGATAAGTTAAAATCATATGGATGACAAAATATATCGACATTTTGAGTTTCCTAATGTCTCTTAAACTTTGATGACAATATGTAAGATGTATGTCAACAATATGATAGCAAGATGTAAAAGGTTGCATAAAGTAGAACTGAAAGGTATATTAACTTGATAAAATTGTTTCATTAAATTTAGCCTCCTAAAAGCATAAACATGAATATCAATTAAGGGCTTTACTATAGTATGATAATAGTTGTCATAATAAGAAAATGATTGCATGACTTTTCTTCCCTATACATGATCATATGTATTTCTAGTTCATGCTTATGAGGATTTGATACTGAATTTAGAAGTAAAGCCTAATTAAGGTCTATTTTTCTTAGAACAATATCATTCAAGATCGAAAAGGTTATAATTTAGTAATGGTTAATAACTAAGTCATAATACATTTTTCATTTAGTAGAAATGATTAATTGGATAAATAAGTTCTTTAATGAACTTGATATAGTTCCTTACATTGTTCAATACGATAATGTACTATAGAAAATTAGAGCCATTGGGCATTTACAAGGAGCTAAGGTCTCATCAAAGATCCAAGGATGTATTTAGGCAAAATTTCCTAATTATCATGATAATTAAAATGAACATTGTAATGTCTAAGCAAGTGCTCTTCTCTCATTAAGCCACTATCCTAGTAGTAGCATGATCGTCATATGGAAATATGGTATATGATACTGAAACAGTTGGCTTAGTGCAAGTAGGAGATTGTTGGTTTATGCCCTAGAGCCAATCAATTGGTTATAGTTTACTAACAAAATATTTAAAGGCATTACTTATCTTGTATATGTTTAGATGTATGCGATAAAGTTCATAAGATAATTATACATTGCAAATAAAGTTATGATGAGATTATAATTGTGAGATTCATATTGCATTTATGTATTATCTCTAAATTGTTCCTAGTTATTGTTCTATTAAGTTTGGACATTAATAAAATGTAAAAAGACTAGCACACATTTTATTTTTCCTTATGAAAGAAATAGTCGATCTCATAGACTAAAATATGAAAATACTTAAACAAACATGTGGGTCTTTGTTAGAGAAAAAGTTTACTAAACTGACCCTATAGGAGAAATCTATTTGGAACATTACTTGTATATCTATAGAAATTCTCTTTGTGATAATTGTATAAGTGATCCTTTGACTTGAGATCTCCAAAATTATCTTGTATAGGAATTTCTATGTTTTGATACTACTTATAACATATTCTAATTATGGGTAGTTCAGTCAGTATTCATTGGATATAGCATAAACAATATAGAGGCAGTTGAGTGATCAAGATAGGATTCATCATCCTAAAAAAATTAGGAAGAAGGTTATATTGTTCTCGATTAGTATTAATTTGGAAAATCCTTGGCCAAAGTGGAATGACGTTTTATAACTAGTTTACAAATATCATTAACTAAATCAATGGTTAAAGGCGAAGAACTAATATGATTGAATTCAAAATATAACAGACATTAATTTCATGCTTCATATCTAATCAGAACATTGTATGGTGAAGGGATTGGATTATACAGGAAAATCATGCACGAAAAGGTTAGTCAAAACTACTTTGATATTCTTAAATATTTAGGTGGTCCTAGTGTATTGCTAGACACCAATCTTGATATATGATTATAAATTGTTTAATTGGATAATTAAAGATAAATTAAAAGGAGTTTTTATTTATCCAATTCTAATTCTAATTATGAATTATAATTATAATTTATGATCATTGCTAGCATATTTGAGAACATAATGGGTCTCACATAAAGAACGAGTTAAAGAAAGCAATGATATTTTAATCAAGTTGGACTTAATTATAAAATTTGAGAAACTTTATGATTAAATATGAGATCTTTAATAAATAAAGATCAATATGAGATACTGGATCTTATTTGGGCATAATTGGTATTTAATTAAAATTATTTGTATTTCTAATTAAAATTTAATTGAAATTAGAATTTAATTTTACTTAAATTACGAAAATGTTCAAAACTTATTATAAATGGCCTTAGGTTTTAATAAAGCTTGCACTTCTTGCTCAACGCTCTCTGTAAGAGTTACAGAGTCTCTCAACTTGTACTATAAATACCATTAGAAGCCGGATACTTGTATAACTACGGTGGTTAAGATAAGCCAGTATCGAAAATGATTCAAGGGATATGACAAGAAAATGATCAAGCTTCGTAATAAGGTGAGACTTAAGATTCATGTTTTATGATGATTTAGGTGTTAATCATTTTATAGAATTAAAATGATCTTGATTTTTAGGAAATCAAAATGAGTCGAGTCCTTATTAAAATCGTGATGGAAATTAAGGTTATTATAAAAAATTGTTAGGTCTCTTACTATTTGCTTAAGTAAGTTCACAATATACAATTTCCTATAAACTATTAGGAGTTTTGTATATTAAGAATGACACAGAGAGATCTTACTAATATTATTTTAGATAACTTTTTTTAAGGATGTTTGAAAGCTAAAGTTGCTTCTTTAATAATTAAGGAGTTTGACTTAAGATCTTTAGCAGCTTGCTCAAACAACAATGAATAACAAAATAAGTATATTTTCTTATTATTTTCATTTATATAAGTTCATGAATGATCTTAGGTCAATTAATAAAGTTCATGTTATATTTAATACTTAGTATTAACAAGGTTTCATGACTGTTTAAATTTAAATAGAGATTTTCAAATTTATTTATAATAAAACTAGAGAAATCAATATGTTTTTAGCTTAAATATATAGTGTACTTGTCATTTAGATTAGTTTCTATATGAGAATAGTAGGAAAAATTATCATAAAACATAAGTTCCAATGTTTTTTCAACGAAAATTCAATGGAATTCAACAAAATTTACTAAAATTAGTTGTCAGAAATTGCTTGTTCTGATAGCTAGTGGAAGAAGCATGAAACAAAGTCTCTTGTATAAAGATGAAGCAGGAGGCAATGCGTCAGCTATCTAGCGTGTAGGACCCATGCGCATAGAAATATGGCACATGTATAGTGGATATATGTGACACACACGGATCGCATGTCACGTGCACACCATAATGGTTAGGACACATGCGTGCGCATCTGCTATGTATAATGTACACCATGAAGTTGTGGCACATTGGTGCAACGCAGCGTAAGGGTCAGCGTTTCTGGTGTATGAGTTGCACACATCCTATCATCCTATGTATTTGGTAGCAGACGGAGCCTCACACATGTAATGCACGCTCTGCACGCCATGCATATGTATGATGATGTCAACGCATTACATGAAAAAATCTAAAAAAATTCAAAATTTATAAACCAATTTTCAGGTTCTGCGGATGTATATAGTTGAATTTCTAACACTTTTGAATTTATTACGTTGATAATATTAATAGTTAAAATTTAACTTAAAAAATGTTTATAATAAAGTCTTCAAAATCATAATTGAGTGATTTTTCATATTATTGACTTAAAATAAAGGAGATAAATGCGTGTTTTATTATTTGGTTGCATGATTTATCATTTTATGAGATATTTCTACTGTAAATTCTTAAAAGAAGGTTACTGATAGTTTTTTCAGCATTATTATATGACAGTAAGCAGGTGTATCAAGATTTTGCATTACCCAATGAAATGTTTTTCATAGATTTATATCTGTATAAGAAAATGTGAGGATATCATATAAGTGTACCCTTCGTACTTATAGAATTGTTTAAATGTAAGTAAGAATATCATTAACTACAATGGTCTTTCAAGTTGTATTTGAAATCTTTTGCTTGCATGTTAGGGGATATCTTTGATTTTATATTTAGTTAATATACCCACAAGTTTTGACCCTATATGAGATTTTGAGATGTGTATGAAAGGATTTAGTAGAGGATAACCATTGTTTAAGTGATCTATACACCTACAAGTGGTAGAATTACAAGAGTTAATTATGTGCATTCTAATCACTTTTATAGGGAGATCTTATCCTTACGTATTATGTATTATGTCCATAAGTATTTCATGAGATATTTGATAAGATGCTTACTACAAATACTGTTTATAGCTTTTATTAATGCCATTATCTTCCATTTGTGTTGAAAATATATATTTTTTGTTTTGCAGTCACATTTTTTGTAATTGACAATAGTGTTTCCATTAAAATCCTAACTAGTTCCAATTTTAAGAAGTGAAAAGGTGATGTGGAGTTTGCTTTTAGAGATGATAGGCATTAACATAGCCATGATTAAAGAAAAGTCATCTATTTCTACACCTGTCAATATAATAAGTTGAGAAAGTAGCTTGTGCAATTTAGTAAGGACAAAAAAAAGTATTATTTGACCATCAAAAGATCCATTCTTGAGCATCTACTTAATAAAGTATGTTGAAATTGGAATTATACTAAAAGAATTGTAAACTCAAAGCCCTAAATATTGTAATTTATGATGTTTGCATTATTTATCAAGTTCTAAATACCAATGGAATAGATTTTGTAATGTTCTAGCTAGAACATGGTTCTAAATTATATGATTTCATATTAGGTTTAGGTACTAGTTAGTACTAGTCATTTTGATTTGTACTTGTTGATGCCAGTCCATACCAAGAATACAAAAAAATACTAGTAATTTAATAAAAATTAAAAATATAAGGACTAATTTGAAAAAAAACCTAAGAGGGTTACTAGATCATATTGGGGGAAAAGTAATAAAAATGAGAATGAGAATGAAGACAGCGAGGAATGAGAATAGATATAATCATTATAATTATAATAGTTGGCTAAGAAGAAGGAATGATTACTATTAAGATTGATAGTGGTTGGTTTGTTAAAAATATTGAGAAATAAAAATTTGTTAAATTTTTGTTTTACATCAAATTTTAATATATTTTACTTAATTATATTTAATTGAAAAAAGAAAAAAAAATTAAGTGTCACAGGTGTAACATGACACTGTGACACTTGTTTGTTAATAAGGAATGAAAATCATTCCTCTCATATATGGGAAGTATCGAGTAATCCTCAAAAGTAGGATATCAAAAAACTATTCAAACAATGATAATACATAACCAACAAAATGTTTTTCATTCTTTACTCATTGATATCTTCCCAAACCCATTAACCAAGCACTTCTTAAGTTTTTAATAAAGAAGGTAATTGCCTTACCCTCATAGGTACAACCTTAATGCCTTTGCCAATTTGCCTTCCTCTCAACTCATAGTTAACTGTCATTTTACTTCTTCAACTCTCATTTTGCTTCTCCATTGTTGCTACTTCTTCATCGTTGTTGTTGCTCCTTTATCGCATATTGCTCAACTCTATCTACTCTTATCATATGCTATTACGCTTCGTCTACCCCTTTTGCACATTGCTCCTCTATCATCTTCTCCCATCACCAACTTTTTCTTCTTCTTTTGCTACCTTGTGTTGACAGTATAAATTTTTTTCTACCGTTTTGTAATTGAAAATGAGATTAAACTGAAAAAGGTTAGGTTTGTAAATTAAATGAACCAAATTTTTAGTGACTATACTTCTTTCCCACTTGGTTTATATATTAAATAGATTGGATTTGTAGGGACCATGTGTTATGGTGTTTTCTTAAAAAATATAATATGAAAATATAGCATCTAAAGTTTAATGGAGTTAGCATTTTGATAACATTTATGTGGTTATTCAACTATCACGACAAGACACATAATTGTAATTATAAATCATTGTGTAGCATCTCTAGTCAATGGTGTTTTATCTTAATTTTATTGCTCAATATTACTATGTTTTTATCTAAGCTTTAAGAGCATGTTAAATTGTTAATCCAAGATTAGGCTTTTTAAAATCAAAATAAGTTTTATTTTAAATCTAAGTTTTTGGAAACTAACTTCTCATAATGAAGCGAGTAATATGTAGATAAGTAAAAAAATGAAATGTCTGCATTTTTATGTTGCAATCATTAGAAAATAACAATAAAAATACACACAATTAAACTTTAGAAAGGAATATTTCCAACTAGATAGAAAACTTGCAAATGCACATTCATATGTGATAAACGACGTAGAATAGACTTCAAGCTTATTACTCCTTTTAAAAAAGTGATAACATAATTCACTTGGTGAATGCATAATCACACTCTAAGACATTATATGCCATGACCCAAAACCACATTAGACATATCACAACCACCACATACCGAGCTAAGGATCCTCATGGTATCCTTAACCCGACTATGCAAGGTTAACTGATTAAAGGTACATTGAGAAAAATGAATTGTGGTCTTGTTATCTTAGAAGAGTGACAAACATGAATGGGAGAGATAAGAAGACAAAAACGTGAAGAAGAGAGGTTTTGAAGAAGAGTGAAAAGAATAGAGCCTTAAACTAGGTCATGATTTCTCTTAGTCTTAAAGAGAGAATCTGAGCTTATTCAAGAAGGGAAAAAGAAAGAGGAAGGAAAGAGTTTTCTTTAGAGCCAAGAATCTCATAAATTGGGGAGGATTCACGGTAAGTCATTTTTTTTATCTCTTGGAGTTTTGAAAGATTTTGGTTCAAAGAGCTTAAGAAATATATGAGTTAAGTATTCTAGAATTCATTTTAGTGAAAGTGCATTATGAGTTAGTCAAATCCGGATTTTGTTGAATGGGAGTTGTGTCTTTATGAAGGAAATCAAGGAGGGGTTCAAGAGAGGCAAGGGAATCAAGAGGAAAGACATCCTTAAGTCCGATGCCTAACCAAGCAAGGATTTTTAAGGTGGGTTACAGTTTTATGACGAAGCAATAAGCCATAAATGTCTTTCTTTCAACGATTTCGATTAAGGCATAAATGTGCATTTGTTTGATCTTGTTTGGTGTGCCACAAAGTATCATATGTTGCGGCATGTTTTACATGCCAAAAATGTTTTCTTCAAAAGTTGCATACTTTATGAAATCATGTTTTGGATATGAAAAGCAAGTTTCCAAGAATTACCATTTTGGGCAGTAAGTTTTCAAGATCATGAAATATGTGTGTTATGTGGGTTTATGGTGGTCCCCTAAGTTAAGTCAAGTGCACTTGTCTAAAGGCTTCTCCTGCCTGCCCGCTAGTAGCATGGAGCTCCTCTATGGACTCCCATAAGTTCACGGCTACGCAACACTATAAATTAGAATTGCGCTAGTACGTTCTGGTCACTGCTACACAGGACCTTTAGGGGAAATGTGTAGTACGTTCTATTTTGGGTCGACCCGAACCATTCTGATGTGTTTATGATTTGTTTGACAACATGAATGCATGCATGATGTGTAAATGTATATGTTTTAATTGTGCAAAAAGGTTTTCTGCATGTTTCTAAGTTATAAACCTATTACCCACGAGCTTTAAGCTCACCCCCTCCAACTTCTGTCCAATTCAAGTGAAGCACAAGAAAGTGAGTAATTTAGGGTACAAGGCAGCACCCAGTCTGCAAATGTTCCTTTGTAATTCTTAATATTGATTTTTGAGAACTAAGGCTTTAGCCACCTTTCAAGTTTTATTAGTCTAAGAGTACTAATGTATTATGACTTGTAAGGTTATTAAAGCCTTGTAAAATAAATATACATTTTGGGGATGTATGAAATATGTAAATGTATGATTCACAGTTAAGTTTTTACGTTGCATGTGTTGATCCAAAAATTTTAAGGTGTGAGAAGCGATTAATGTTTACGCATGGATGATTCTGACATGAGTTTGGAATAAATGAGAGTAATTGAGAAGGATAATGGATTGCATTAAATAAGGTAGATGCAAAGGAAAAATATAGAGGATGAATATCGTTTATGATGACATCACAACAAAGAGGCTAGGAAAATTTAGAAGTATAAGCATCCTCTGTGCTAAGGTCAGAACACAGAGGCAAGGAGGATTGAAGAGTATAAGTATCCTCTGTGCTGACGTTAGAACACAGAGGCAAGGAGGATTGAAGAGTATAAGTATCCTCTGTGCTAACGTCAGAACACAGAGGTAAGGAGGATTGAAGAGTATAAGTATCCCCTGTGCTGACGTCAGAACACAGAGGCAAAGAGGATCGAAGAGTATAAGTATCCTCTGTGATGACGTCAGAACACAGAGGCAAGAAGGATTGAAGAATATAATTAAGTATCCTCTATGCTGATGTCAGAACACAGAGGAAAGGATGGGTAGAGTAACACATAGAAGATAGAACATAGAGGATATGATCGTCTGTGTTACTGTTCACAGACTTCATCTGTGCTACTGTTCACAGAGTAGCGTCTATGTTACATAAGGCTTCGTCCGTGTTACTATTCACAGACTTCAGACAATAATTGGTCAACCCAGAAGATAAAAGTCAACCACAGAGGATAGATTATTGGCCAAGGATTATAAGAGGGAGTTAAGAATTTATTTGAGTTGAAGTGCATCGTTAGTGTTACACAAGACTTCGTCTGTGTTACTGTTTATAGACTTCGTCTGTGCTACTGTTCGCAGAGTAGCATTTGTGTTACACAAGACTTCGTCTGTGCTACTGTTCACAGACTTCAGACGATAAGTCATAAATGATAAGTAGTCAACCCAGAAGATAAAAGTCAACCACAGAGGATAGAACACAGAGGATAGATTATGGGCCAAGGATTATATG
>JANIIA010000192.1:21570507-21583215 GCA_027478495.1 Erythroxylum alaternifolium
AGTTGTGGCACTGTTGGATGTCCCCTTTGGCCTTGTATATTGGGATCAACCTACTCAATCTCCATTCATCTGGCATTCTAGCTGAGTCTAATATCACATTAAAAAGGCGAACTAACCACTCAATACCTATAAAACCTATCCGCTTCCATACCTCTATAGGAATCTCATCTGGCCCGACTGCCCTTCTGCTCCCCATCACTCTCAAAATTTTTGTAATTTCGCCCCTTGTAACCCTACCGGGTTGGGGCCAGGTTGAAAAATGCTCTAATACGACATGTTCACCTAACTCTCTACTGACCGAGATGCCTTCGTTATACAAGCCGAAAAAGTATCTCTGCCACCTACTTTTGATGGCCTTTGTCTCTGTGAGTATGTGACCTGCTTCATCGTGTATACAGTAGACTTGGTTGAGATCTTTCGTCGCACGTGCCTTATCCCGCGCCAACTTGAAAATTCTTTGTGCTCCCTTGAACGTATCCAACTCCCTGTACATAGACTCAAATGCTTCTCCTTTCGCTACTGCAATGGTCTTCTTTGCTTTCTGCTTTGCCATTTTATACCTTATTTTATTGGCCACGCGCTCTGCATCTGTTGTACTTGCTACCAGGTTTTTATATGCTTTCTTTTTCTCCTTTACCGTCTCCTGGACCTCTCCTGACCACCACCAAGATTCCATTCGCTTGTCCCTTTGACCTTTAGAGATGCCTACAAGTTTTGTAGCAGTTTCCCTCACAATAGGGGCTACTCCTTCCCACATCCGATTTGCATCTCCTCTCATAGCCCATGCTGCTTTATACCAGATTTGAGTCCTAAAACGATCCACCATGTCTCCTTTTAGATTCCACCATCTAATTTTACGACATCGCTTAGTAAATCGATGTGTCCTCCATCTCTTAATCTCTAGATCCAAAACCAACAGTTTATGCGGGGTTGATAGGCATGCTACCGGGAGCACTTTGCAATCCTTGCACCATGCTCTAACTCGCTTCCTGACAAGGAAATAATCAATCTGTGTCTTGGTCGTGTTACTCTTAAACGTCACCAGGTGCAGCTCGTTTTTCTTAAAAAAGGAATTGCTATCACCAGCTCAAACGCCACTGCCATATCCAGTAAGACATTTCCACCCTCATTTCTAGTGCCGTATCCAAAACCCCCATGAGTTCCTGTATACCCATCTGAGGCAGCTCCTATATGGCCATTAAAATCACCTCCTAGGATAACTTGCTCAGAGTCAGGAATTTGTCGGAGCACTTCATCCAGGGCTGCCCAAAATACACCTTTCTGGTGTTCGTCTAATCCAACTTGCGGGGCGTAAGCACAGACTACGTGGAGAACATCCTTGCTAAGAACAATTTTCGCCACTATAATCCTATCATTTACCTTGGTGATCCCCGCCACTTGATTTAGAAGCTTTTGGACCACTAGGATACCTACCCCATTATGCTTTCGTGTATTTCCCGAGTACCATAATTTGAACCTCCCTATCTCCTTAGCTTTAGAACCCGACAATTTGAACCTCCCTATATATACGTAACGTAAATATAGAACTTTTAACTATAAGTGTTTTTGTTTCGAGTTTCACTTCTACTTTATTATGTTCTTTGGCATAAACTCCTATTGTAATGCTAATAAACCTTTGTTATTCTTACTATATGATATTTTGATGAAATTAATTTTTACTATATAATGCAAATTGTAACATTTAAGTACTTTGTATTATTATTAGTTTTATATCTAAATAAGAACTAAATAATCTTTTCTTATATTAATTATGATTATTGTTTATATAAAATATATGAAAAGTAATATTAACAAAAATAGAGGGATGATTATTATATCAAATTTATATTATTATAACTTTTTGAGACATGGTTGAAATAAAATTAAAAATTATATAGCATAATATATTAACGGACTATTTTGTAATTTTATAAAATTTAGGAATTATTTTGTAATTTTAGAAAACCAGGTACCATATTGTTCCAGAACCAAATTCGATACTAAGTCCAATATAGTATTCGTAACATTGATGAATACACTTCCCTTAAAGTTTGGTATATTTGTTACCACTTACAACTTAAAAGATAAGGCCTGGGAATTAAATTTTTTGATTACCTGTTATGTAAATGAAGGAAAAAAACCATACAAACAACCTTGATAGCCATTAAATTAAAACCTAAAGCTAAACCTAGAGAAAAGACAAAGGTAAGACTCCTAGAAACCCTCCACTTAAAGAACAAGGTTAAACTAGTGTTGTGAAAGGTCCTTAGATATCACAAGGAGAATGAGAGGTATCTTTTTCATAAAAAAAAGTTTCAAAAAATAGGATTATATGAAGCATAAAGCCTAGAAGGAAAGACAATAACTATTTGGATTGTGTCATTTATGAATCTAATGTTATTATACCTGTAACATACCACTCTCATAGAGCATATTCCCGAACGTATCGACGATTATTCGAGAACATACTTTACGAGGATGACACATTAAGACGATCAAAATAACTCATTACAAATTTTCAAGCATCAAACACATCTTAAGCAAACCAATATTCATTTTGGCCCATTACTACTGCAAACAAATCCAGTCATAAATGTCATTACATTTCAGAATTCACACATACAATGTAAAATAGTTGAGAAATACAATTCTTAATACGAAATAACTAAACACATATGTAGGTACAATTGATCTAGACCATTAACTCATGTCCAAATGCAGTAGCTATACTCCAATTAGTCTAACTATATCTCCTCTGAACTTGAAATTTAGCATTTCAATTTTGATGAGTTTGTAAATTCAGTGAGTGAAGCATCATCAATGTGCTCACTCATATCAAAACACAAGGATAATTTACAATCCAATTCATAAGTAAATCATATAATCCAATATTGAACATCACATCACATTTCATTATACCTATCAAGTATATTAAGTTTATCATACTTTCTTAAGTATATCAGATACATTAACATTTTATATCACCTCACATCTTTATTTACTTTACAACTGTATTTCAAACATTTCAATAATTCACTTCAATTTAATCATATGATACATATAAGGATGTATATATAAATACGCATGTGATTCTATTCATTTTTATTTTGTTGTGACCGAGCACCTATTTACTATCTCGTATCCATTATGGATACTGGGCTCATTTCACATACTGTACCATACCTATTATAGATACCGAGCTCATTAATAACTGAGCCTGTGGTTTTTTGTGCACATTTCTTAGCATAAAGCTCTTTTCAGACTAGTCACTCTAGTCATAACTCCTTTATCTGATCATACATTTAAATGTGATGCATCATTTTATATGTCATATTTCATTTACCTTTAATTCTTTGTTCTTTTTGCGTATAAAATTCATCGAATCTAGTTTGACAATTCCCATTTAATTGCTTACAAATTTCATATTCATTCTGGCATTTCTCATTCAATTGTTCTCACGTTTCATATCATATACAATTAGATAGTACTTTCAATTTAATTCCCGAATATTGAACTCTTTGGATCATCAATGTCCGTAATTATCACAATCATATAATAACAGTTCAATATCTAAAGATCAATAAAAAACAATAAAGTCATATTGAGTAAACATCTAGGTTAACTCACGGTACGCTCCAGATTAGCTATTCGCTTGACGATCCGACAATGTCTGGATGTTGACGATCAACTTGTGTATTTATCTTTATATAATACACACATATTTTATGCATCATTAAGTTGTCAATTATATGATTATTCAATCATTCACATGTGTGTGTGTATATATATATATATATATATATCATGTTTCAATGCATGCTTAATTGAGTTTCTGGGTATGAATCCTTATTCATAATTCTTGATCATTCAAACATCATAGCTTGTATATAGCTAGTTTACAATTAGGTTAATACCTTAAATACACTTGATCATGCTCAATTCATTAACTATACATTCACTAACTATTTTCTAGTATTATACATAATCACACAATATCTCAACTCTCATTCATTCATTCCTAATGCATTATTCATATCCTTTGGATCACATTTGTATTCATAAGAACATTTTCATTCCTTTAACACTCTTACATTCCAAATTGAGATACATTGATAATAAACCCATTTTCCTTAAGTTATAACATCAATTAATAACCTATATTTATCGAACACTTAACCAATTTATCAAATATTAAACTAGGTTCATTTTAAGCCCCAATCAAGTCCAAATGCACCATAGTAAGTATATTATCGTTAGTTGGTTAAAGAATAACACAAAATAACATTTTCTTGACTTTCAAGCATTTCCCATGATCGTGGATATAGTTCCCACGATCGTGCGATGGGCTAAAAGTTCACCACCCATTCCCTTCATTTTTTTAGATTTTAGCAACTTTATACCAAATTCACTACATCCTCTTGATAGTCCATCATGTATACCTCAATTAGACCTTAATTATACTTTAATTCCTCATTAATATCATCTCCAATAACAACTCACAATTATTCAATTGGAAGTTCATGGATTATAATCTTTCATACATCAAAAATCAAAACAGAAACTATCATTAAAGCATCATTTTCTAGAACTCATTTCATCATCAACAACATATATATTTCATTCCAATTCAATCATCATTTCATTCTATTAAACCATGCCATAAAGATTAGATTTCTACTTACTTGTTAGCCTCTAATTCCACCTCAATACATCAAGTTAACCTACCCCTCTATGCAAGCAAGATCATCGCAATTTTAAGGTGAAAATGAGTTGGTTTTTGGCAACAAGATGAAGAAAACTATGAGCTAGTTCTTTGATTATCTTGTAAAGGATAAAAGTATGGATTTAGGGTGGCAATTTAGCTAGATAAAACAAAAATATAGAGAGATAAGGTTAATGCAAGTTTCAGTGGAGAGACAAAAATGAAGAATGAAGGCAGCAGAAACATTCTCTGCAGAAACTTGCTTCATAAGATGCTAGGTATCTCTCTTTGACAATGGCATTTGTCATTTAGCATGTAAGCCATGTATCCACTCCTTAAGCTGCCATTTGTCTCCTAGTAATTAGTCCATGTGTCACTCAATAATTGCTACTATTTGTTAATTAATTACTAGTCCATTTTTTACTTATTTATCTATGTCAAATGTCACCCAATTTATAGGCTTTGTCATCCTAATTTTCCATATGTCAATTTGTCTTGCCACTTGGCATTTTTCCAAGACTAAATATACATATTAATTTATAAACCTCCCAAGTGTAACAATTAATCCAAGTTACTAATTATAATCCATCAATTCTTTCCATTGGTAAACCAAAGTACAAGACATTAGAAAAGCACATTGGTTTCTCATATCACATTCATTTTAGATTCATACCCTAGAATATGTTAGTTGAGTACAATTTATCTAACTCACAATTCATGTGTGTATACTCATATTATGCATTTGAATACAATCATATATCATGTCATAAATGTACCAAATTCATTCTATATGATGCCACTCCTATGACTAAATATTCTAACACTTTAAATCCTTTAACAATTTGAGAGACGGGAGACTACAATTCCCCCTTTAAGACATTTTGTCCTCGAAATTCTTAACTAACTAATTCTATAGATGGGGTAATGTTATCTCATATTTTTCTTAATCTCCCAATTGATTTTTTTTCTCGAATGATTTTCTCTAATCATTCGATTCCTCAGATTCCTCAACAACTTATCTTTATGTCTGACCATTTTTACTAGTTTCTCCACATCAATTAAATCATTTGCAATCTTAACTTCTTGATCTGATAACACACGCATCCAATCTAAATTGTACCTCTTGAATACAGTAGTATAGAACACATTGTGGACCTAGTTCCTTAAGCAATAGCATAGTGTCATCTCAAATTAAAGAACCCAATAATGTAGTTTGGATACTTTACAACAAACAAAATATATGCACTCCCTATAGTATATTCAGCTTCTCGTGCCTGAGTCTCATATCTATCCGACTCGAATATTCACTTATGATTCGTTCAATATTCATTTATTCTTAGAAATGGAATATTTGATCTATATGGTACAATTTAGTGAAAGTCTTCATCATAAGAAGATTTCTCTCCTCAATCATCTATACTGTTTATGTAATTCTTATCAGTCAACTATATTCATCATTAAGTTTTAGCCATTCATAGTACCTTAATATGATCAATTACTATCATATCTTACATGATCAGAATGTTCTAAATATTAAAGCTAAATGAAGTAGTAGGCATTTTCATTTACGCTTATACTTTGGTATGTCCCATAAAGATCATTACATCTTATCCAGAGATTTATTTTCGAAAAGTCACCAATTAATATCTTAAACTAATGATACCTTGATCTCAATTGATTATAGATAACATTTGAGTATTCTATAGCTACATAATTATAGCACCCCACTCTCGCAAGACACGTACCCGACATCCTGAGTAATATCTAAGTGCATACCCTATGAGGGTGGCATGCTAGAACAATCAATTAGTGAAACACTCAAAACTCAGTACAATTGTTTTCAAAAATTACTCACTCACGTGTGCGGAAATAAATAATCAAATTCGGGCCCATACTTCTATTTCATAAACATTGAAATCACAATTATTATTACACTTTGATCACTCTCATTCAAAATATTTCCAATTTTAAAAGTTATTACATACAAAAAATTGTACAGAAATCAAAGAATACACAAATTGATACAAAAAATAAGAAAATACAGATGCAGATGTGAACTGATTCTAACCTCTATCTCTTACTTGAATGCAGTGGCTATACTCTTATTTGCCTAACAGGGTAACTCTTCTGAGCTTGAAAAATATTGCAAATTTTGGGTGAGTTATGCGAACTCAGATGAGGTAACCATCATCGATGGTTCACTCAAATCATACATCATATCATTTCACATAAAATATAATTCACATCATTGCATTTTTACATATATTATCACAAATCACAATCTCATTCAAGAGTAAGACCATTCCATTTCAATCAATCAAACATACTTAATAAAAAGTATATGCAATGCATATGTGAATCTTTTCCAATTATTACATTATTGTGACTGAGTGCCTAACTGTCCTGTATCTATTGTGGATACCGTGCTCATTTATACTGTCCATTATCCATTGGAGATATAGGGCTTATTTTATATAGTGAGCCTTTGACTCTTATACACTTTTTGAGCTTTAAGCTCTTTTTTTCACAATCTAAGCTTAAAGTTCTTTTTCATAATCTAAGCTTTAAGTTCTTTTCCGGTGGCTACTCAAGTCACAACTCTCATTATCTGATTATGCATTCATGTATGGAATGCATCTCTCATAATCAATCAATCAATCATGTTATGAAGCATTTAGTTCTTCACATTCACATACAGCTAGCACTTCAATATCACATTCATTCATCATAATCATCAGATCTTCATTGTTCTCAATCAACACAATCAAATCACATTCATTCAATAATTCAAACATAATATAAAACAAACCATTAATTGAGTTAGACCGTCTAGGTTACTCACTGTACGCTCTAGATTAGCATTTGCTTCCAAGATCTGGATGTGGACATTTTATCCCGCACATCAATATTATGCAATACACATATTACACACAAATTAGTAATTGCACAATTTTAAGTATTCATTTATGCACAAATGTGTATATGGACTATATACAATGCATGCTCAATGATAATCCCGGGTATCTTTCCCTAATTCACATCTTAAGATCATTCATACATCAAAGCTTACATAAGTCTAAATCAAACTGAGGTTAACACTTTATTTGTACAAAGTTATTCTAAGTTCATCATTCAATCATTCCTCAAGTTTATTCAAGCTTTAGATCACAAAACATCCAATTCATCATTCATCTTTACTTAATACTTATTATTCATCTTAATTGAATCACCTTAGCCATCATATCGTCTCAAAATTTTAGATTTAAACAATCAATACATAACAATTCATCATTAAGTTCTATCCCCAATCATCACCTTAACTATATCACTCATTTAATCACTTGTTCAAGTATCATACCAAGCTCATTTCAAGCTTCATTCAAGCCTAGAAGCATCACGTGAAAGTCCCTAAGCAATTGCAACTTTAATCCAAAATTAAAAAAAACATAGGTGATGTTTAATCAATTCCCACGTTCGTGGGAAATTCCCATTTTCCCACGGACGTGGGATTTGTTGGCAGAAACTTTCCCAGTCAAATCCTTCCAAATTCCCAACTTTTCCAACTCTAATTTTCAGGTCAGTTTTGTATGAAAATTATGACCTAGAAAATGAGGTTGTTTGGCAATACCTACTTCTAAACAATTGCTCCTATGTGTCTTATGTTTCTAAGGAACCTAAGTTCATACAAGTTGGTTCAGTATTGTGAAAGTTATACACAATTTACTACACACTATTTAAAATTAGAGACATAATTCGAAACTCAACTTCAAGCCAAAATTAGAAAATCTTAAAGACAAACTTTCAATTCGATGTCTTCATGAAAAGTGTAGCCATATGTATCTCTTTAATCCAAATCAAAAATCACCTCATTTGGATATCTACAGAACAAGTTATAGCTAAATGACAGATGCATAATCAATGGAAAATGTTACACCTAACATTTTTCCAGCACACTTTAAACACCATTATCATTTTATCTCTAAACTTTCATCCTAGTTCTTCCCTTTTGAAGACACTACACTTACCTTTTCTTCAACTTCAAATCTCAGTCCAATCCATGTCTAAAACAACCAATGATCCATATTTGTATCCATCAAAATCAGAACATAACAATATCCATTCACAAATAAAATTTTCTGCACTTCTTTCTACATCCATGAAGGATTCATTCTAACTCTAAATCATCTCTATAATAACTTATAGATCATTAATCATCATACATGTAAAAGTAAGACATTAATCTACCCATAAAACTCACTCACGTTTTTGCATATACCCATCCTTAATTTATGAACATTTAACTTCTAACTATCATCAAATCATGTTTAATTCTTCAAATCAAGAAGAGTGATGCTTATACTTACTTGATTTATCCAAGGCTTCTTCCAAAGTCTCCAGGAACCCTATCTCATTCAACATACACGAAAATCAACTTTCAAGGTGGAATAGGTTGGGTCTTTTAGCAACAAGAAGGGGGAGGCAAAGAATTTTGAAGAAGCAAGGTGAAAGAGTTGAACAAAAGTTAACATGATGAGGGTGAGAGTAGATGTCGTGGGTGAAGAAGAGAGAAATGAAGGAAATGAAGAAGATGGAGATGAGAAAAGCATGTGTCTTATTTAGCAAGTGAAAGACCCAAAATATGGTCTTCCACTTCATAAATTTGTGATTTAAACAAGTGGTGTGACAAGTATGACTTGTCACTTGCCACATGTCACTCTCTCAAGGGCTTTTCTTGATCTTTTATTAAGCTAGTCCATTTGATTCCAATTTTTACTCCAATTTTCTCCCAAATTTCAGTGACATAAGTCATTAAATCCCAAAGTCATTTATAAAAATTTCTATTACCATCTGACATTTATTCTACTACTATTCATCGATTGTCTCGCTACTTGGCATTTTTCCTAGTCCAAAATTTCCCAAAATTTTAGAAAATTCTCAAATTTTACCAAAAGTTCTAAATCACTAATAAAACATACCAAATCAATTTTCAAAACAAAAAATTCACTATCCACATCATAATCACACTAAATCAATCATTTATACCCGAAAATGTCAATTGAGTGCATGAGCAAATTTTTATACTGTGTGTAATAATTAATGTCACGTACATGATGCTATTTTATGCATGAATATGAAATCCATTTTTCTAATCCCTCATTGTTATCCCATATGTACGGTATTCCTGGGCTCTAACCTTTAATATAGGAACGGGATTTTACAGTAATAGTTACTTCTCCTTATTAGTTACCATTTTAATTTTAATATATCCACCTAAATCCATGCTTCCATTGTGCTACTCTGCGTCATCTCATAATTTTAAATATAGGACTAAGACTTAAGAGCATTCAATATGTCATAGATCACTCCATGTACCATATCCAAACATATAATACATATGTGCTCAGTAACATCGTTTGCTAAGGTAACCACTTTATCGGATGTGCACTCACAATAACTGATCAACTTAACCTTGAGGACTTTTACATATATCGCTATCATTTATTTCATCTAACATAAATATATTCTCCATTGATTCAGCAATATAAGTTACATAGCCATCATGAAATTCTAATATTAAATCCAATCATATAATCTTATACTAAATCATAAACTTTCAATATGGTACCTAAACATCTATTCCAATTCTAAGTTCAACCTCTCAAGGTCATAGTAAACTTTGGTTTCTTCCAACTTTGCTTTTACACTTTAAATCTTATCATTTCCACCTATATCTTTATTTTCCTCAGTCAATCCAAGAAAATATATTGGCATCCACATCAATTAAAATGTATACAACCACAACATAATACTGATATCATTTTCGCTGATATAACCATGAATACAAATACATTGAGTCTACGTCTAACATATCGAGCCATATAATATCTCTTATTTCAAGATATCTACACACTTTCATTTTCTCACACTCTAACTAATCATCATTCCTCTCATTGTTTCTAGTAGCTTAGACTTTTAACAAATGTTTATGTATATGATTTGTTTAAATGTAACTAAGACTAGGGATCAGTTGCCACTGTCGATATGATATGTTTAAGATGCATGTACCTTAACATAAATTATGAAGATTGCCTATGTAAGATACTAATCCTAGGCTCTGATACCAAAATGTAACATACCACTCTCATAGAGCATATGCCCAAACATATCGACGATTATTCAAGAACATACTCTAATAGGATGGCACATTAAGACGATCAAAACAACTCATTACAAATTTTCGGGCATCAAACACATCTTAAACAAATCAATATTCATTTTGCCCCTTACTACTACAAACAAATCCAATCATAAATGTCAATACTTTTCAAAATTTACATGTACATTATACAATAGTTGAGAAATACAATTCTTGATACGAAATAACTGAAGAAATGTGCAGGTACAACTGATCCTAACCATTAACTCATGTCTAATTGTAGTAGCTATACTCTAATTAGTCTAACTATATCTCCTCTGAACCTGAAATTCAACATTGCTATTTTTATGAGTTTGTGAACTCAGGGAGTGAACCATCATCAATGTGCTCACTCATATCAAAACATAAGGATAATTCACAATACAATTCATAAGCAAATCATATCATTTAATATTGAACATCACATCACATTTCATTATACCTTATCACGTACATTAAGTTTATCATACTTTCTTAAGTATATTAGATACATTAACATTTTATATCACATTACATATTTATTTACTTTACAACTATATTTCAAACATTTTAATAATTCACTTAAATTAAATCATATGATACATATAAGAATGTATACGCAGATGCATATGTGACTATTCATTTTTACTTTGTTATGACCGAGCGTTTATTTAATGTCCCATATTCATTGTAGATACCAAGCTTATTTCATATAATGTCCTGTACCTATTGTGGATATCGAGCTCATTAATATCTGAGCATGTGGTTCTTTGTGCACTTTTCTGAGTTTAAAGCTCTTTTTTTGACTGGTCACTCTGATTACAACTCCTTTATCTTATCATGCATTTCAATATGATGCATCATTCCATATGCCATATTTCATTTACCTTTCATTCTTGTGTGCTTTTATCATATGTATCAAATTCATCAGATCTAGTCTGACAATTCAAATTCAATTGCTCACACATTTCATATTCATTTTAGCATTTCTCATTCAATTGTGCTCACATTTCATATCAAATACAAATAGATAGTACTTTTAATTTAATTCCCAAATATTGAACTCCTCAGACCATCAATGTCTGGAATTATCACAATCATATAATAACAGTTCAATATCTAAAGATTAATCAAAAACAATTTAGTCATAGTGAGTAAACATCTAGGTTAACTCACAGTACGCTCCAGATTAACTCACAATACGCTCCAGATTAACTATTGCCTTGACGATCCGGCAATGTCTGGATGTTGACAATCAACTTGTGTATCTATCTTTATGCAATAGACACATATTTTACGCATTATTAAGTTGTCAATCATATGATATTATATATAGATATATATATATAGATATAATGTTTCAAGATATGCTCAATTGACTTTTCGAGTATGCATCTTTATTCACAATTCTTGATCATTCAAACATCATAACTTGTATATGACTAGTTTGCAATTTGGTTAATACCTTAAATACACTTGATCATGCTCAACTCATCAACCATACATTCATTAACTCTTTTTTAGTATTATACATAATCACACAATATCCTAATTCTCATTCATTCATTCCTAAAGCATTATTCATATCCTTTAGATCACATTTGTATTCATAAGAACACCTGCATTCCTTTAACACTCTTACATTCCAAATTGAGATACATTGCTATTAAACCATCTTTTCCTTAAAGTATAACATCAATTAACGACCTATATTTATCAAACATTTAACCAACTTATCCAATATCAAATTAGGTTCATTTTAAGCCTCAATCAAGTCCAAATGCACCATAGTAAGTATCTTATCCTTAATTGGTTCAAGAATCACACAAAA
>JANIIA010000192.1:21583315-21599957 GCA_027478495.1 Erythroxylum alaternifolium
TGCCTTTTGCTTTATTAATCAAAATAAAGTTTGTACAAAAGTGCTAAAGGTGATTGCCTTTAGAGCACTACTCTAAACACCACCTATTCCCTTCATTTGTTTTCTAAATTTTATCATTTTTATACTAAATTCACTACATCCTCTTAATAGTCCATCATTTATACCTTAATTAGACCTTAATTATACTCCAATTCCTCATCAATATCATCTCCAATAATAACTCACAGTTATTCAATTGGTAGCTCATGGATTATAGTCTTTCATGCATCAAAAATCAAAACAAAAACTATCATTGAAGCATCATTTTCTATAACTCATTTCATCATCAACATCATATATATTTCATTCTAATTCAATCATCATTTCATTCTATTAAACCGTGCCATAATGATCAGATTTTAACTTACTTGTTAACCTCTAATTCCACCTCAATACATCAAGTTAACCTACCCCTCTATGCAAGAAAGATCATCACAATTTCAAGGTGAAAATGAGTTGGTTTTCGGCGGCAAGATGAAGACAACAATGAGATGGTTCTTTGGTTATCTTATGAAGGATAAAAGTATGGATTTAGGGTGGCAATTTAGCTAGGGTAAAAACAAAATATAGAGAGATGAGATTAATGTAAGTTTTGGTGGAGAGACAAAAATGAAGAATGAAAGTAGCAGAAACATTCTCTACAGAAACTTGCTTCATAAGGTGCTAGGTGTCTCTCTTTGACAATGGCATTTATCACTTGGAAACTAAGACATGTATCCGCTTCTTAAGCTGCCATTTTTCTCCTAGTAATTAGTCCATATGTCACTCAATAATTGCTTTCATTTTTCAATTAATTACTAGTCCATTTGTCACTCATTTATCTATGCTAAATGTCACTCAATTTATAGGCTTAGTCATCCTAATTTTCTATGTGTTAATTTATCTTGCCACTGAGCATTTTTTTAAGACTAAATGTACATATTAATTCATCAATCTTCCAATTGTAAAAATTAATTCCAAGTTACTAATTATAATCTATCAATTCTTGCCATTGGTAAATCAAAGTACAAGATATTGGAAAAGCACATTCATTTCTCATATCAGATTCATTTTAGTTTCATATCCCAGAATATGTCAATTGAATGCAATTTTTCTAACTCACAATTCATGTGTGTATACTTATATTATGCATTTGAATACAATCATATATCATGTCATAAATATACCAAATTCATTCTATATGATGCCACTCTTGTGACTCAATAGTCTAAAACATTTTAAATCCTTCAACAATTTGAGAGACAGGATGCTTCAATAGTGCCACATTAAGTTCATGATGGCTAGATAGAGAAGCTTTCGATTATGCTACTTCTATAATGCAGGGGATTAAATTAAGGAGACAAACAAGTAAAGATAAGTCTAAATGGATGGTTAACAATAATGAATAAGTCAATGTAGATTTTGTTGGATTTATTTGTTTAAATCTTAAACTAGTTTTATACTTGTTTTGTACAACATATTCTATATATTGTCATTTAGACTAGTTTTGGATAAAGAAACTTGTAGTTCTATAATTAAAAAATCCTATGTATAATTATTTTCCAACGCAAAATATATTGGTATAACTTTCACATCGTATGGTTTATATAGAATATGTTTAATGTCTAATAAAATTAATGCTTCTTCATACATTATTAAAAAGGTTATTTGTAAAAGACCCATAATAAAGGAGAAATCATTCATGTTATCACATAAAAGATTAATCCACATCTTTAAAAAGAGCTGAAAGATTGACGAGAAAAATATATCTCTAACTATTGATTTTGATATATTTCTAAGTCAACTTATATTTTTCATTTTTTAGAAATCATTTACACTAATATATGTGGTCTTTATGTATACACTATTTGTAATTCAATATTTTTAAAATTTAATTGACGATTATTCTCATTATGGATATGTGTTCTTAATTAAAAAGGAGTAGGAAGTTCTTAACAAGTTCAATATCTTTAAGACTTAAGTTGAGAACTAGTTGGAAAATTAATCAAAATTGTCAAATATGATTATAGAGGTGAGTACTATAAAAAATATATAGTTTTTGAGTAAGAACAGGGTTTGTTTGTCAACTACTTAGAAACTTTTGGAATAGTAGCTCAATTTATTATATTGGATAGTCTTGAACAAAATAATGTGACCAAAAGCCATAACCAAACCTCAAAGGATATGATGAGTATTATACAGAGTAGGACTAACCTTTTAGATTATCTTTAGCGTGAGTCTATTAAAAATATAATGTATAATTTGAGAGCTATATAAAAGATGAAAACTAATCTTAGTCATCTTCGTGTTTGGGGTTGTCCAGTATAATACTAATAAAATAAAATATATTCTTTTTATACTAGTTGTTATTTATAAGATATCCATATCTTTTTGAAGGTTATAGATTTGATTATAGAGAAGAAGGATCAAAAATTGTAAAGTCACAATCAACTAAATTTTTGGAGCATGATATCTGTGATGAGGTTAGTCCTTCTCACATTTTAGATGATAATAAAGCTAATACGCTCATTATTTCATATCTTTCATTCACTCAGTTAGGTTTAGTGGATTCTAGATCTTGTTCCATTTAAGTATATGACCACAAACCAACATAGGTATAAAATAAGGCTCATGTGGTGCATGATCAAGTTGAATAAGTTCAATAAAGAAGGTCCATTAGAGTAAGGAGGCTAACTATATCATCTGATTACGTACACTACAATAAATTTTGATTTTAGCGACGAAAATCATCAACAGAAAATACTGATTTTCTGTAAGAAAACAAATTTGGCAATGGAAATTATTGACAGAAAGAGTCATAGGAGAAATGACCGTAGGTAAAGTTTCCCAAAGGAACCACAATTTCCATTGCTAAATTTCTGACAGAATTAGAATTTCTGTAGCGAAATTTCCCAACAAAATTACAATTTCTGTCACTAAAATTCTCGACAGAATTAAAATTTTCGTTGCTACATTTTTTGTTAGAGTCACAATATCTGTCACTAAAATTCCTGAAAATTTTACAATTTTCATAAGTAATTTTAACAATCGATAAACCATTTCCATCGCTCATTTTCCTACATAATATAACATTTCGTTGGTAATTTTAGAGAAGAATATTATAATTCAGTCGAAAAATTTACTTATGGTGCCATTTTTTCATCGATTATTTTAGCTACAAGAACTCCATCGGCATATCTCACTACAAATTCCCACTAGAATATTTTATTGATAATCTATTAATTTGTTTCTACGTTTAATTTCTCTAAATAATATAATCTTGATTAATAATATAATATAAAAATTATCCTTATTGGTAATATAATATAAAAATTATAATGTACAACAATAAGTATCTTGAAAATATTTGTTATTACTATAAATTAAGAAATCATAAAAAAATTCATAAGAGTAGCAAAACATCAGATAAAATTAATTTAAGTATCAAAATATTATAAATCTAAGCTATGTAGTTGGTGAAGGCAGATGATCGGACTGTTGTGAAGAGGTGTTACCCCTCTCCTTCAACTCATCCACCTCATTACGGAGCTGGGCTATGTACTCCATCGATTGTCGCAACTGAGTTGCCAGCATCTCCAATGTGCTCTCAAGCTGAACGACTCTCTCATTGGATGCGGACTACTTACTAGATGCAACTATAGTGGATGTGGAGGATTGCGAATAACATGTGTTTGTAAAAGAACCTAAGCTGAAAATCCTTCCACGATGTTCCCTACTACTAACTGCATCAAGATATGTCTGACTCTCATTAACATTTTCAGAGTTCTAAGGCTATCGATCAATGCTTTCTTGTATTTGCTCCTATCATTATAATTGTTTATATTAATAAGTGATAATTTTTAACTAATATTATTTATCAAATTAATATTGAAGTATAAATTTTATATACATTAAGTTGTCTGCATCGAGTGTTAATGAAGGTCATACCATCAAGCTTTTTAATGTGGGTGTGCAAAAAGAGTTGATGTAGTGTAGGCTTCATGCTCATAGACTTTTCCTACATCAAAATAAAGTGTTATAAGTGAACTACAATTTACAAAAATTTTAGCTGAGTTTCCTCTATTTTTAAGATATTTACCTCCTTGTTAAAGAAAATTTTTTTCTCAATAACACAATTATTCATGGCAACAAACATTTATAAAATTATCATTTTCTATAATACACAGATTTTCATTCTAAATTACATTGAAATCTAATTGGTAGTAATTAGTACAAAAATCAAAATATAAGTGTAAAGTTTAGATACTTATAAGTTTCTCTGCATGCTCTTGGTGAGTCATAGATCCTCCAACGTGTACGAGTAAAATGTCTCCCTCTAGTCCTCCCCGTCTGTTTGTAGAATTAGGCTTTAAAATGGAGATTGCCTCAGGTGTTGCCTAATACTACTACCAACAAATCCATATTTCTTTAGACATATAAGGAGGTCGTATACTATTCTTGTGCATCAAACCAACAAAGTCTCTATAAAATACACGAGCACGACTCTCTTATACATCATAAATGACAACATCAAATTTTGAATTCCAAAAAAATTCTTTCTGAAAAAATAAAGAAAAAAGAAAAACATACTATAAGTACTTATAAACTATAATATTTATCTAATTAATGTATAAAATTAATCTATCTTCTGCTTCGTCCTCTGAGAGATAATCTTCCATAAATTACCCTCAAGTTCTATCTTCTCCTTAAATTTAGATGAGATTTTTCTGGAGCACATTCCAGACAGAACCAACCTAATATATAAGCTATTTTAGATCATTTTCAAATTAAAACCTGTAACTTCAGTATAAACCTATGGCGTTATCATGTATTACAAAATGTTTAGAATTTCACTCACAGATCTTTGACAATTGTAATGTGAATTCTTCCATCAACTCCTTTAGCTCCAGGATGGAGGCCACCTCCTTCATCTGCCACATCTACCACTAATATCTTTGTCGATATAGATTCAAATTTTGGTTTAGGAGTAGATTTTGCATCGATAGTATCTGATGATCCGAATGTATTAGGTTTGCTGGATGGTGTAGTAGTGGGTAGGGAATGTGACTCTACAAGGACTACAGGTGGGGAAGGTGATGTGTTATCTAGATGTTCACTAGTTAGATGTGCAACACCTGATTCTCTAGCATCTATAAAATGTGATGCTTCACTTAGGTGTGCATTGGCTCCTCCAAATGGTTATAAGCTGAGCCTTGGTAGCAGCATACCCTTTTTTCTCTTCTGTGGCATATTTTTAACCTAAAATTCACATTTCATTGATTATTCCACTAATAGAAAATATAAATTAAATATACAAAAATATATTATTGATGCAATAACAAATTTATTCATATAATATTCTATTACTTACACAAATTAATCACTATCATCACTTAATTATAAATCAAAATCATCATCGTCTTCTTTTTCTAAAGAATTAGAATCAAAGTCAAGCTCCTATTTAGATCTCTTACCCTTTATAGATTCCTTATCCTCTTCAGATGAAATTTCAATATAGTCATTATTTGGATCGTTCAAAGGTTCATTCTCATCATGTGTTACACATGCATTTATTTCATGAACATCTTCCTAAAACACTTCACTTTCAGTTCTCTTATTTTCTTCTTTTTTATGTAATTCAAAAACACCTCTAGGTTTTACTTTGCAAACGACCAATCAATTTAACTTATCTCGTCTTAAGCTAGGAAAAGGGACATAATACATTTGGGTCACTTGCATCGCCAACACGAAAGGTTCAAATTTTCTAAATCTTATTCACTAGTTGATTTCAACTAGATTGTGTGGGTTATACACTTTTGTTCTAACATTAGGAGTTGGATCAAACCATTCACACATAAATATCACACTCTATTTTATTGACAATACTGGGTACTCAATTTCAAGTATCTCAATAATTTTACCATAGTAATCTATCAATTCTCCCTGTATGCAAACCACACTATTTACCGATGCCATACTATGACCATGATATTCTATATGAAATTTGTATCCATTGACAAAATACACTGGATACGATTTAACAGTTTACAAAGGTCTTTTCGTAAGATCACATATAAACTTCCTCTTTATTGGATTTTTTGAGACCTACATATTAAAAATATTTATCATATTAAACAGTATAATGTCATTTAATTGATTTGATAATTCAACCATTTCAATTATTGCAAGTCAAAAGTTACATATTTCTACCATCGAGGAAAGTGATTTTTAACTTCTTTATTAATATCATCTTGTGTTTTTTTAGGCATTAGCTCTTGTAACTATTCCTTCTATAATCTAAAAGCATTATTATGCATTTTAGTTATGAACACCACTCACCTCAAAAAAAATAATCAATTTCAAAATTAACTTAAACTTACTGCAACAAATGTTGAACCTCTTGGCAATTCAATAAAATTTAACCATGGGCAGCCTCTATTTCTTCGTCTGCTAACATTCTTCTTATTGAGTGTCCATATGTTCGTCCAGGATATATGAAAATAGATAAGTTACCATAACATCACCTGTTTCACCCCATCGTCATTATGAGGAACTTTTCTTTCTCTTACGTGCACATGCGGCTCAAAATAATGTCAATAAAATATACTAGCTTTCTCTATTAAATAAGCATTACATATCGAACTTTCAACTCTAACCTTGTTGTTAACATTTTTCTTCAAGTGATGCAAATCCTTACATTACAAATAGGATTATGACAATTTTATTTAAATATTAAATATAATTAACTCTCAGACAGATACACCAATTAATATTGAATTAGACTAACAAGTTTAGCCTCATATGCTAAACGTACGGGTAGATGCTCCATACAGATACATCAACATCCCTTCTAATTTGCACAAGATAACTAGAATTTTCCTTTTTAGTGTTTCCATTTAAACCAACTTTATTTCAGATGATGTTGAGCTTTTGAAAAACAAACTTAATTCTTTTATAGCTTCCCAAACCTTATTTGATAGTAACTCCTGAAATGCAATTGGAATTATCTTTTGCATAAACGCATGACAATCATGGCTTTTCATCCCAAATAATTTGTACTTCATTATGCCCACGTACCACGTACCTTACCAAGTTCGAAACATAACTATCAGGAAACTTTAAACATTTCAACCATTCACAAAAAATTTCCTTTTGTTTTTTATCTAAAATGTAATATGCTTTTGGATATTTACCTGTGTGAAGATATTTATCTAACTCATTCCTTTTACAAAAAAGTTTTAAATCAGCTTGTGATTTCGCATTATCCTTTATCCTCCCTTCAATGCTCATTATGGTGTTGAATAAATTGTCAAAAATATTTTTTTAATATGCATCACATATAGATTATGATGTATCAAATTAGTTTTCCAATATAGAAAATCCCAAAAGAGACTTAATTTTCTTCAACTGAAGTTTTTAGTAATGCTTCTATTAATGTCTTCAGCTTCAAGTTTTATAACTTTCAACAACCCTAATTCATCAATCTCTTGTAATATCTCATCACCAGCTTTATGAGAGGGAGGAGTTATTTTTACCATCCTATCTATTGATAATCCCAACCTAACATTTCGACTTTCAGTAGCAAACTTAGAATAGATGTTATTGTAATGTTTCCATGTGAGTGCATCTGATGGATGGCTCACTATTCCATCTTTCTGTTTATGTTCATTATATCATCTCATATGAGATGCAGTAATATTAGAGGTATATAATCTTTGAAGTCTTGAAGTTAGCGGAAAATAATACATTCTCTTCGAAGGTACTAATTTTTGCTTCATAGTAGGCTTTCTTGGTTTAAACCTAGAATGATCACAAAATTTGCACTCATGTAATTCCACATCATCTCCCTAAAACACCATACATCCCAAATTGCGACAATCAGTTTTCTTAACTAGCAAACCAAAACCCCTAATAAGTTTCTTCATATTGTAAAAATCATCAACCATTTTATGATCAAAAGGCAATGATTCATTATAACAAGCAAGAATTTTATCCAAACTTCTATCAGAAATATGCCCTTCAGACTTTATGTTCAATATTCGAGCAATTGAAGATAATTAAGTCATGGTCTCACAATTTGGCCATAATTCTTGGTCAGTTTATTTTAGTAAGTCAAAAAGCTTTTTTTGCATTTGGGTTTGGTTCTTCTTCAAGATTTTCTATTTTTTCCTGAAAGGTATAACCGACTGCATCATAAACCATTTATGTGTAAGGATTTTCAGTTATGCCCATATTATTTGTTATAAATCCAACCCCCTTTAAACTCATCTACATTTATTGACGAATTTACTTCATTACACCTTGAGGTGCTACAAATTAATGGCTCCCCCTTTTGTGTCAACTTAAATTAATTTGGAACAAACCCTTTTCTTAACAAATAGAGATTCACTTCATCAATAGGAAGAAAGCAAATATGTTTTCACTTTTTACATGGACATCTAATTTTTGGACCATCCATATATGTGATTTGAGAACATGCATAGTCAATAAAAGTTTGAACTCCCTCAACAAACTCAAGATTAATGAAACCATCGGGTATTAATCATTTATACATCTAAGATCTATCAACAGTACTCATTTTTGCAAAACTGTTATTCAAAAAAGTGATTTCATAGTTAGATATAATAATCGTTATGGTAGTATCCATATTGATCTACAGAACATGTAATCTTTAGTTTACACATTAACAATAACACAAGAAGAAGGCATTGTATTATAACATATGCATAAATTTCAATAATGTCATATGAAAGGGACCTATTTTAGGTTACATGTGAAGTCAACTAATTTCAAATATCTACCATTCATATAAACTAATTAATGACAATATTTAGAGTGGACTTAATAGAATTATATTGTTTCTTTATCTAAGCATTATATGATCGAGATGTTTACTTTTAGATAAATAAATCATGCTTTAGAAACATTAAACGAAAACCCATTTCAATGATTAACATGAATAAACACATATATTAGAAAAATAATTTTGGAAAAAAGACAGTAAAGTGAATACCTTTGTACTCCTAAATGTAGAAATGAACATTCGGTAGAGAGAGAGACCTAGTATAGGGGTGGCGAGGACAACAAGCACAGCAGATAATGCCCAGTAGAAAATACCCACACAAGTTGTAACCCAGTCAAAATATTTTGGCAATTTTATCAGATATTGTAAAAGCCTACAGCTCGTCAAATAAAGCAGTAAAATACAAATGAAGTAGAATAACTAGCCAAAGCAAAAAATGACTAGGACAGAAGTTGTAACAAGTCCTTGACAGTAACCAACATAATCCAACCAAAAAGAAATTAACTTCGCTCCAAATCCAGTTTTAAGCTGCCTACCAACAATAGCTCTTAAACCTTTCTTATCTTTAACTCCATTATATAATTGTATCATGCTCACTTGTCCTCAATTATATTTTTGCTTGTAGTTTTGTTACATTTAAAGATTCTGTTTAACTAGGATTTTGTCTCTTAACATTCAAACCACTAATTTTAATGCATTACAAGCTAATTGATTCACTTAATCCATCAATTATTCTATCATATTATTAAGCATAAAATAATATGTAAATAAAAGTTTACAAGAGAATGTGATAGAAAAATATCTAAGAAGAGTTCAATCTTAATCTTATATGTCACTACAAATATCAAACACTAAGACTTGGAAAATAAGATTACAACCTCTATATCCACACAATAGATAAGCAAAAGACTTTAAATAATGAAAAGTCCACTTAAAATAAGTAGCTAAAAGTTCCTGATAAAATCAAAATGACCCCATTAAGAAGAGTTATGGGGGCAAAGCAGCAAATGCCAAGAATTTTAGGAGAAGAAGTGATTTCGATGACTTTATAAGGATGGATATGATCTTTATCACGTAAATGTAATCTACTAATAGTTAGAGTAGGAGATCTACTAAAACACAAATTCTTTCAAAAACCAGCAACACATGACAGAAACCTCGAAGTAACTAAAAACCCAAAACCTGAATTTAAAAAAATTGGGGTTATTTCCAAAAATTAATCCCTAATTTTAAACTATTGGTTGGTTAATTTTAAATTTAATCATCTGATTTAGGAGGAATCAGAGGAAGCACTTGTAGCCATTTATGTTTCCTTGTAGAGAATGAGAGAGAAAGAGGATGTTTTACTACCACACATCCAGACTAAGAGAGAGAACACGATGGGGGAGGTGATTTAGGATGGCGATGGTAGGAGATGGGTGGCGATGGGGGGAAATGGTAGGCGATTTAGGGTTTTTACTCTTTGGTTAGAACGAGAGAGAGAGAGACAAAGCTTAATTGAATTTTACTCAAATATTTCTCAACTTTGAGGTCTACATTTTTTTATGCAAAGTGATTCTTATTACCTATGAAGTCACATTTTCATAGAGAAATTCCCTAAGAAATGATGTTTCCGTAGGGAATCATTATATAGTAATTTACCTATAGAAATATCTTTTCGTTAGGAAATTCCCTCCAGAATCACCTTTCAGTAGGGAAATTATCTACAAAATCACCTTTCCATAAGGAATTTCCTTATTGAAAATTTTTTCCGTTGGTAAATTTCATACACAATTTTTACCTGGGACCATTGGTGCCTATTTTTACGATGACTTTCACTATTTTGTTGCTAAATTTTGTTGGCAAAATTTGGCAGTAAAACTCCCTCCTCTTTTAATGACAAAATACCTTTTTTCTCGACATATTTACCTACGGAAAGCAATTTTCGTCACTAATTTACCACAAAAAATTTTGTAGGGAATTTTCCATCAATAATTTACAATTTTCTTGTAGTGATAGTTTATCTAATTGTGATTGACTAATATTGGATATATTATTGATCTAGTTACTTTTTCATAAGGGATGAAATGTAGTCCGTGAGGAATAATCATATATAAAACCTTTTTTATTTACCTCATAATTGGAAACATGTTGGATATAAATAGGATTATAAGACCCAAAAGGACTCCTAAGGTACTATTGATTGGTTAAAAGTTAGGTTAGTTGTCAAGAGTTCACTTAAAGAGACGGGATATACTTTAATGTTAATTTCTCTTCTGTAAATTCCAAAGATGCATTTATTGTGATTATACCAATAATAACTTATTATGATGTGAAACTACAATAAATGGATGTTAAAACCACTTTTTTAAATAGAGACCTTTATGAAGAGGTATATATGGTGTATCTAAAAGGGTTTGACATTGATGATAAAAGTCATCTAGCATGTATATTAAGAAAATACTCCCATTAATGATATATGAAGTTTGATGAGGTAATAAACTCATTTAACTTTATAAAAAATAAAGTAAAAAGATGATTGTATTATAAGGTCAAAGGAAGCAAAATCAAATTTCACCTTTATATGTAGATGATGTCTTACTTGTATTAAATGACTTGGCCATGTTGCAAGAGGTTAAGTAACTAAGAATTTTGACATGAATGATCTAAACAACTTTCTTCTTTGGTATTCAATTTCAACAAGACAAATATCATGTGTGTATGTTACAAAGATTTAATATAGAAAATTGTAATCCTTATAGAGGACAAATCTCTCATGTAGAGAGAATGAATTTGGCATAGTAACTAAGGAATAAAATAAAAATAGAGACCATAAAGAATGTTTTTTATTCTAGTATAGTTGGTAGCTTGATGTATACTCAAGCATATAGTAGATTAGACATTGCATTCATCATTAGATTGTTAGGTAGATATTTACTTAATCTAAAAATAGAACACTATAATGTAATTAAACAAGTTCTGAGATATCTTTAAGGAACAAAGGATTGTGTGCCAACATACAAAAAGGTTGAGAAATTATATCTTATTAGATATATAAATTTTGGTTTTTCTATATGTCTAGATGTTAGAAAATATATGTTAGGTTATATTTTGGTGTTAGTAGATGATTCCTTTTCATGAAAATTGTCAATCAAACACCTGTGACGTTTTTGAATATGCATACATAGTTTGTCGCATGCTATAGGACTACTTTGCAGGTAGAATCATTCAATTATGGTTTGTTATATACAAATAGAGCTTGTTGTACGCTATAAGTTTGTTTTCTAAGTTATTTATGGTTAATTTAATTGATAGACCCGTTCAATTTTACTATGATAATATTTTTTAATATTTGTTTAGTAACAATAATAAGAATATCATATGGTCAAAGTGTTTAAAGGTCAAATATTATAAGGAACTTTTACATAAAGGTGATATCACAGTAGAACACATTTTAACTAAGGACATGTTGGCTAGTCATTTGACTAAAGAGCTGCGCTCATCCATTTTTAGGATACATGTCTACAATTAGGTGTTTTGAAGTCTTTTAACCCTATTAGTTATAGATCATTATGTATTATGACTTATTGGTTATGTATATTAATGATTATCATTTTATTCTAAAGCATAAGTATTGTTGATGATCATCATTTTAATATCAATCATGCATATTGTTTTAGAGTGTTATAATATAGGAAAAATACTTAAGATTTGTATTAGTCTTAAGTATAATATAGCTTATTGGGTGTATATGAAGTTTGACATCAATCATGTTTCTCTTGACATATTTAGATATCTTAAGATATTAACACATTTATAAGATATAAATTTTAATCTTATAAAGGTTTTCTTTATTACAATTTAGTATAAAACAAGAAAAAACATATTTCTTTGTTAAATTTTAGCATAAAATTTAGAGAAATTGATACTAATAAATGAAGTATGGTATATTATAGATAGTAATATTAATTCCTAACGAACCCTTCTATTCTTCTACCATTTGACCATATATTTTTCTTTTCATTTTTGGCCTCAAAAAACTTTTCTAAATAAGTAAGAAAGGCCCCTTTTTATGTTATTAGTAAAGTATGCTTGCTATAATCTTTCTAAAGCAATAAGCAAGAAAGTTGACTTTAAGAAAGAAGGGGCTCACCCTTGCTTTAAAAATCCTTTTCACTTGTAGCTCTACAACATAGGGTTTATATAGGGCTTTAAGTCGAAATACGTTGTATAAAAGGTTCACATCCTTTTTTATCTCTTAAAATAGGATGTCCTAACCACCTAACAATTATTCCATCCCTGTTTTTCATTGAGCCTGCTCAGAACAATCCACCTTTCATCGATGCATTCCATTTTCTCATTCATATTAATAAGGTTATTATATATGCATAATTATATTGGATTTGTGTTAAATATAACTTTTTTTACCTTTTGATATTGAAATTTCTAGTATACTGACCGATGGCCTTTCATTATCTTTAGATTAAATATTTTACAAAGTTTGATCAATTTAATATTTTTATCTTTTATTATTTTTCTTTATTACAAATATAATAATTAATATTTGTTTAAAGGAGAAAATGTTGGAATTATATTCCTATTAGACATTTACTAATTACTATTTTCAAAATATTACGTCAAGAAAATTAAAATTTGATCTATTATAGAGATAATAAAATGGCTTAATAAATGATTTAATTAAGTTAACAGAAGTTTAATGAAGAAAATAAGGCCTTATTGGCGTGGTTCAGATTCTCATTTAATAGTTAGGCTAATAAGGTTACTGTAAATAACTAACAGGTATTCTATTACCTACTTAAGTAAGTTCACAAACATATAGTTTCGTTTGACTCAATAGGGGTTTCATGCATTAAAAAAGGAGTAGAAAGATATTATTTATATTATTTTAGGCAATTTCTTTTAGGATGACTTAAAACTATTTAATCATAATAAAGGAGCTTGCTCAAGGTCTTTAATAGCTTGCTCAAGTAGAAATAGACTGCAAAAATAAGTATATTTGATCTACTAAATTCATTAGCAAGCATATAGAGTCACTTGTAGTAATTTACTAAAACTAGAGGAAATCTAAGGTATTGATCCCACAAGAACTATTTCACTATATTAATATTAGTTCAATAAAAAAATAAGTAAAGCAAATGATTTTGAAAGATAAATTAAATGATTATACCAATAAATAATATAAATAATCTAGTGAAGGAAAGTTAATAAAACAAAGATTAGAGTTTTTGAGTTCAATATAAGATTGATTATCTAAGTTGAAACAACAATTAACATAAGGTATCTATTTTATCTCTCGAAGCACACATGTATATCCAATTAGGAAACTACTACTTCTCGATGCATAATTTATTCCAATCAAGTTGGTTAAGTATACTACTCTAAAAAATAGTTTATTAAATATATTTAATCTATTTGGTTAATTATCACAATATACTAGAATACTCGTTCCCTAACACTAAAATACTTATTTTCTTTATATATATATATATCATATGTTACTTTGAAGTTGTTCATATAATCCCTAAGATTGAATTTAAGATGACTAGTACTAATAAAACCATGCATGTATGTTGAAAAGTCTATCACACACTACTTCTCTAGTTTTAATTGGGCATTTCATTACTAAAAATAATGATTAAAACAAAAATAAACTAATCTTAACATAAGAGAAATAAAAGGAAGAAAGAATTAGAAGATTTATAACAATCTTCTTTAGTATTACCTTAAATCTCTCCTTGAAGTTAAGAAACCTTAAAAATGTAAAACTTTAACAAAGGAGGTTGTCATCAACCTCTAAAGTCCCCTACAAAGAGCCCTAATAAGAGTATTTATAAGTTACGATGTGTATTACCCAAATATCATATATGGCACAACTTGGTTATATAGTGTTCTAGTGTGTTATAAAGTATTCTAATCCTTTTATTATTTTAAGGTATTTTTAGTTTCATTTCATCTTTGTTACCTTTTTCTTAATTTTGCTTCCTTCACTCTTTCTTATTGAGTTTACTTCTTCTTTTTTTCTTTCTTTTTGATTTTGATAACTTATTCTTAGCTTTATTTTGTCATTATTTTACTTTTTGTTAATCTTCATTTTCACTAACAAAAGCTAAATCTCCATTATTGCTTATTGTTTTGTTAAGACCATTGATAAAGTTCTATTTAAAGGGCTTGTAAGGGGATGTTAAGTGGTAAAAGAGTAGTGGGGAAATCATCTAGAAAAGTTGAAATTGAGTGAAACATAAGTGAATTGGTAGCCTAATCATAAGTGTGAATAAGTAAAATATTATATGAGAAGAAAACAATTTGTTTATTACTAACGTTTTCTTAGCTTGTTTAAATTTAAGTGGCAATGCATATAATGTAGAAATTAATATCAAGATGTTTATAAAGACTATCTAAGACTAATTAAAGGTTCTAAAAATGGGGTTGGATTTTTTTAGAGTCCTCATCTAGACCTAAATCTTTTATGAAGCACACATTTGAGGAGGAGGAAAAGGAAAATTCTAAACTAGTTCTAGAAAGGATAAAAGGCTGTTTTATAACAATATACCAATTTAGGTAATATTAAGGGAAAAATGATCTCGATCTATACTTGGAGTGAGAGAGGATAACAAAATAGGTTTTTGATTTACATAATTACCTTGAAGAAAAGAAGGTTAAACTAATAACAATTAAGTTCACAGATTATGTTATATTTGGATGGATTAGTTTGTGATTAATTGGCAAAGGAATAATAAGAGACCTATTCAATCATAGGAAATGAAGACAATGATGCATAAGAAATTTATACCTAGCATTGTTGTAAGGATTTGTATAGAAAGTTGAAGGTTTGACTCAAGGTTTCACGAGCATAGAGAACTATTACAAGTAGATAAAGACAATCATGATGAGGACTAATGTGAAGGAGCACTGTAAGGCAACTATAGCTAGATGTATTGTTAGTATGAAAAAAGAGATAATTAATATGGTAAAATTGCTACATAATATAAAGATGCATGATTTGTTATATAAGGCTATCAAGGTGAAAAAACATTCGAAGTCTAAGGGTTATTGCAAAATATGGTTCAACTTTTAGCTCTTTATAGAGGTCAGATTAGTAGGACAACAAAATACTTCAAAAATTAAAGAAGATATTAAGACAAATTTTTTGATTGTTATGTCCACAAGTAAAACCAAAAATACATCATCTTATAAGTCACATAATGATAAGTGTTTCAAATGTTAAGGATTTGGCCATATTGCTTTTTAGTATCAAAATAAAAGAGCTATAATTGTTATGGATAATGGTGACATAGAGAGTGTTAGATCAAGTGATGATAAGATTCCATCATTTAAGGATTGTAGTGATGTCGAATTTGAGGGACATATCTAAGAAGATATGATAGTTACTAGTTGTGCTACTAAAATGTAACCTAATGAGGATAGAAATGAGATATAATATGGGCATATCTGTCATATTAGTATCACTTGAATAATAAGGTGTGTAGCCTGATTGTTTGTAACACACCCTCATCGTAGGGTACGCACCGGGATGCCCTTAGGTCATTCCGATACATATCCTATGACAAGGGAGCGCTACGTGCAATCACTACAATACTCCACATGGCACTATATCAATTTGAATAATTAAAGCAATAATTGTAAATCACAAGATTTTTAAAACCAAACTCTTCCTCTTTTCATTGCTCAAACTCAAAAGTTTTATACATCATCAAACTGTACAGTCTGTACATACATACAAAAACCCTAGTACAGATGCTATATGAAAGAGGAAGAAATACATCAAAACCTAGCTAGGTCATCCCAAAAATCCAGAAATCC
>JANIIA010000192.1:21678474-21697015 GCA_027478495.1 Erythroxylum alaternifolium
ATAAAATTAAATAAACATAATTTATTAGTAATAAAAATAAAAATATTTTATTTTAAAGTTTTATTTAATTTATAATTATTATTAGTAATAAATATTTATTATTATTTTAAAAACTTTGAAAACAAAGGGGGGAAGGAGAGGTAGGACTTAGGAGGGAGTGAGGGAGGGAGATTTTGAAATTTTTTTTGAAAATTTTGCAAAAAAATTCCCCAAATTTTTAAAATTTCCGGTATTTGGTCGGTATTTTGCATATCGGCCGGTACCGGTAGGTACAGCCGAAATTGGCCGGTACTTACCAGTATTTAAAATCGGTACCAAAACTTAAAATTCTGTACTAGTTTTAGGCCGGTAAGGTACGTACCGGCCGGATCGGCCGGTACAAATCAGAATTCATAACCATGATCTGAATAGAAAAAGTAAGAGAGAATTTGATATAAAAAGGAAAAGTAAAATCCAAAATCCAAACTTCTATTGCTGTCATTGTTTAAAATAATAAAATTACTATAAATGTTAGTAACAGCGTCTTCTTTTAACTGCAAAAACAATTTAATTGCAACCCCTTCCTTGCACTAAACCTTACTTAATGACGGTTTAAATTTTGTTTTTCTATATTACTTTAAGAAAACAAAGATATGTATCAACCATAGGATAAATGGTGTTGTTGTTTCTGAACTTAAATTAAATTATGAATTCATGCAATAAAACATTTGTAATATAAGAAAGTAAGAATCAATCTCACACAGAATTCTAGTTCATTAATAATTGCAAAAGAGATATTTAATGAAATATTGTTATGATGATACAAAATGAAAAAGAAAATGAATCAAATTATGAAAACTACTAAAAAGAAAACTATCAATAAAATAAACTTTATTGTACAATCGCTTCTACCATTGTAACTACGATTGATTATTGATACAAAAAATGATTATTATTAATCATATATTTGATATGATATTAAATACGTGTCTTTCCTTAGGATTAGTTAATAAAAATATGTAATTCAATTAACTCATATTGTATAACAACCATATAAATAATCCAAATTTTAATTAAATAATAGCTTTAAGAAAAGAAAGATCACCGAAGCAAGATAACATAACATTTATGGTTGCATTTAATCTAGTTGAATGCTATTTCTCAAAATTAATAATTTATGTTGCAACAAATTAAAAAGTCCTAATCGTTACAAAGATTAAAGGAATTGAACTTTTACATATTCAATATTCGATTTAGCAGATAATTATTTCAATTAATAAACTAATTGCACGCATTAGAAAACAATCAAAATAATCATGACAACAAAAGCACAAGAGAAGAATTCAGTATATGAATTGTAAAAAAAAACTTCATAATAAGACTCAATTATCTTCCAATCTACAAAGTTCCAAAGGCTTCAGCGTCCATTAACCAATATGAAGAAAATTATTCAATAATGGGCATAGCTACTACTAATACCCAGTGAAGAAAAGCTACACTAACGACTACTAAAGAAAGGAAAAGAGAATTATATGAAAAGATAGAAAGTAGAGGTGGAGAATTTTTTAAATGCCTTTCCTCTTTCACTTTGGTCCTATTTGTAGCCACTTTAATCTCATGTTTTGTTGATGTTGAGATATTCTTTTCATAATTCTTAGCTCTAAAAAATTGTAACTTTACTGATTGTCATCCACACATTTTTCTTACAAATTCAAAATCTGAAAGTTGTAATTCTCGTTGACTACGACCATGCCTAATCCTCATAAATGTTGCTATCAATTTTATCCTTTTACCTACACCTTATTTTCTCTTGTTCTCAATTTGTTTACGCTTTAGATTCCCCGAGGATAATTTAATTACAAAAAATAATACAAGGGAATTAATCTTTTGCTCACTTGGGAATGTTTAATTACTTCACTTCTATAAAATGAGCTGCACATTGGATTTTTTTATTGTTGCCATTCTTGCCTCTTTTTTTCTTTTTTTATATGAATAGATAAACTAATTTGAACCATAATATAAAACAGTAGTGATAACACAAGATTCACATCCCATATTCCTAAAAGGAAATGCTCGTTTGATTCTTGAATTTCCATTCTTAAAGTTGCAAGAGATTTTTTCCAAATGCTCTACTAAAATTTATGGATAGATAAGGATGTTTAAGTAGAGAATTTCGGCTTGTAATATGGTTATAACTTTAAAAAAGGTTATGGCTCAAAGGGGCCAAGTAGAGATATTGAATTTGGGTGGCTTTTAAGCTAAACAATGAAAGCCTTTTTCTTTCTTATGTATGCATATATCAATGAGGTCTTGAAATAACTCCAAGCAAATTCTAGAGAAACATTCACATAGAAGACAACACACTTTAAAGGAAAAATAGATTAATACGAACGTTTCAATCTTTTATGGCTTAAAAGCTCACAAATTATCTAAAATCACCTTAACTTCACACAATGTCCTATCATTTAATCGTTAATGTTTATAGAAGTGCATAATCCTAGCTAATTTAACCATTCAACATATTACTATTCTTATTCTCAAACAATTGATTCCTTTAATGTACACATAATCTAATTTTTTTCAAAATGCATTTGATGAAACCATATAATGGAGTGGCTCAAAACTAACTTATCATAAAGTAAAGCAAAATCATGCAACTAGACAACAAACAAAATAAATACATAAAACATGCTTCTACATAAAATGGAATAAAAAATAACTAGACCTCCCCCACACTTGAATCAAATATTAGCCTCGATGTAAAATTCAAATTATAAAAAGTGATAAGTGAAAGGTCTTCCTTAAATATAAGGGAGAATGGCGAAATACACCCATAAAAAGGGGAAAATAAGGTGTGAACCCATAGTCTATGAAAAAAGGTATCAAATTATGCTTCATGCAAAACAATTTATTTTCAATTCCATCTAAACAGGCTGAAATTCTAAGAGTTTATTGAGTTCAAAAAGAGGAAGGAATATCTTCCTATTGGTCATCATGTAAGTGTTTTCTTACTTAGTTAGAAAGTTTTAGAAGATGGAACAACTAAACTAGGTGGAACAAAGAAAAAATTATTGTCAGATTGCTATGTAATGATACCCATCTTACCTAAACAATTTAAATCTAAGGGTTCCATCTTATAAGCAATGTTCATGTCGGTGGCAGTTAAATTAAGTAAACTAAAATTAACGAGTAGTTGAGTAATGTAAGAACCTAAGATTAAAGGTTTATTTTTCTTTTGAATCACAAAATAAAATTGTGTAAGCAATGAATAACGTAAGTTCACTGCATTGTAAATATATGTAAGTGCACTATCCCTTCTTCTTGAAAAGTTATAAATAAAGAAAAATTGTAAATATTTGAATACATGTCTCTTTAAATATGAAATTTTTTAGTCACTTAGGTAGGTTGAAAATTTGAAGAATAATCACATTTTGAACTTATGAATGGTTCCTTTTTAGCAATAACCTTGAAAACTTGATTCCCATCATTCTAAATTCAATAGTCCCTTTTGTAAACAATTTAACTTTAAAATCGTTAATTATCAAACCAAAAAGTGGTATAAAATTCACATTTCAATTCAACAAAAGTAGACATTTTCACATTCATATAATTATTATCCCTTTCGATCCACAAGCATCAAATTCTTCCCTCATATTAAATTCTTCCATGATTTGAGTATGAACATATTTATAGGTATTATTATTTGTTCGCATAATTCTTTATACTTGGTCTTATCTTGCTCATTATTGAAAGCATTTGAACCTCCAATTTTAAGCTTTAATTTGCTAGTCAGCTCCACATTCTTTCATTTTTGTATTCAAGAACATAATGATTGACAGCCTCATTATTGTTTCAATTTTGGTGAATGACCTGGTGAATGAATCGAGGAAAGGGTTACAAGAGGCACCAAAAAACTATGGTCAGCCACTTATTCTGATGGCATATGAGTTTCCAATAAGGTTGGTTCCTATGGTGGTTCTTTGTGGGCCACCAAAATCAATCTCCTAACTTGTAGTTTTGTTCTTTCCATTACTGATTTAAACTTAACTACCAATGTTGAGCATAAATATAGTAGTTTTTGGTAGCTGCCAACTCTTTAAGGAACAGGCTTGGCTAGAAGGAGGTGGGTGTGGTTAGGTTGATGCTTGGGTTTACATCTACATAATTCTTAATACTGGTATGAGTGGAAAAATTAGGTGCATGGCCTTGTGGTAGGTGGCTAGTCGTACAAGAGTTAGCTAAGGGGAGGCTCTTTAGTTGGTATGGTTAGGATTTGGTGATGTGGAATATAGATGGTGTTGGTCACTTATTTACAATTAGATTAAGTTATGGGATGTAATTGATTTCAGGTGACTGGTGTAGTTGGTTACATGGGTCTAGAAGTAGAATGAAGAAAATTGAGAGTGATAAATAACCTAAAACAAAGAAGCAAATTTATTATTTCATTGATTATTATTATTTAATATTTTACATTTTTATTATTTTTATGAATATAAAAATTTATACTAAATATCAAAGAATCTAAAATTAAAAATAGAAATGTGTAAAATAAAATTTAAAGCTTAGGTTACCCCCCAAGTAATGCCTTAGTTTGTCGTTTTGGGCTCGACTTGATATCTTTAATTATTGATCAGTATAGATGGGAACTGCTAGTTCCACGTCTTTTATGTTTTTTACTTACGCTCTTTTATAAAAAGGTTTAAGCATATGACCTTTAAATTTGAATACTTTCAAAGTTGTAAAGATTTGAATTTCAAATGCACCACACAAAAACATGTTTAAATTAACAAAAGGTCCAATATAATAAGATCATAACTTACTTAGAAATAATGACGTTTTGAATGATGAAAGAGAACTTTTTGTCTAATAAAAAATTATATCCTAAAAAGCATTTTATCATGGAAAGTTTTTGTTTTATCTTTATAAATTCTTAAGCTTTTATAAGCATCATTATGAATTTCTTTATGTTCTCGCAGCTATAATTTTCTATGTTTACTTAATAAGAAGATGACATGGCTTACTAAATATCAAACTATATGGAAATATATTGATTGGTGATTGGCAATTTATTCTGCACACCCATAATGCATCATCCAACCTCAAAATATAAAATTTATATTTGAATTTATTGTCTTCTTTATGATTAACTTAATTTTAAAAAAACTTAATTTCTCAGCTTCAAATTTCAACTTGTTCATTGGTTTGTGAATGTTATGACATAGCGATTTGGTTTGTAACACCATATTTCTTTAATAACGCTTCCATAATCCGATTATAAAAATGCATCCTTTGATTACTAATTAAGGCTCTTAGAGTACTAAACTTGTTGAATATGTTAGATTTTGAGAAACCTGAAATAGCTTTAGAATCGTCAATTTAGGTGGCCTTTTCTTCCACCCACTTTAAGTCATAGTCAATAGCTAATAAAATATAAGCTTAACATAAAAAAAAAGGAAATAGATCATAACATCAATACCACATACATGAATAATTTCATAGTTTAAAATTAGAGTTTAGGCATCTCATTTTGTTGTGAAATATTACTTATTTCTTGGCAATGTTCATGAGACCTATAAAAGGAGTATAATCTTGAAATAAAGAAGTCTAAAAGAAACCACAATCTAATACTTTCCTAGTCATTCTCTTGGCTCCAAAATGACCTCCACATGCATATGAATAATAAAGGTAAGAATAAAAGAAATTTTATTTTTGAGTACACATCCTCTTATTACCTTATCAGCACACCAAAGATATAAATAATCACATATATAATATTCACATCATTTTTTAGTTTGTCTCCTTAAGCTTTAGAGACCAATTAGTAAGCAGCTACTAATTAAATAATTAACTTTGTTTGCAACCATAGAAGCTTTAGGCTCATAAGAAATAATTGTTTATTAGGAAATTCTTCTCATAAATTGGTTTTTACTTTCTGAATGAACTAGACAACTCAAGTGGTCTAACTACTTTATTTTCTACTACACTCTTGTTTTTTATTCAAAATCAAATTCACTTAACAAGAGTATCCAGCTCCTTAATCTCAAATTTGCATCTTTCTTTGTCATCAAATATATTAAGTGTTATATAATAAGAATAAACAGTTACTTTAGTACCTAATAAATAAGAACTAAAGTTTTTTTAAAAGAAAAGACAATAGCTAGGAGCTCCTTTTTAATAGTCAATTAATTTTTTGGCATCATCTAAGTTCATTGATGCATAGTATATAACGTTTGGTACTTCTCTAACTCGTTGGCCCGAAACCGCTCCTATGGAATAATCACTTGGGTCACACATTATCTCAAATAGAAGACTTTAATTTGAAGGTTGAATAAATGTTGCTGACATTAATAACTATTCAACTTCAAATGCATTGTTTCACTTTTAATCTAATTAGGAAGTTATATCTTTCTACAGCAACTTGCAAAGAGGTAATGTGACATGGGAAAATCCTTAATGAATTGTCAGTAAAAACTTGCATGTTCAAGAAAAAAATTAACTTCCTGAACACTAATGTGGTAAGGAAGAGATTGAATAATATTAGGTTTAGCTTTATCTACTTCCATACCTCTATCTGAAACAACATGTCCTAAAATAAAATTATTTCACCATAAAATGACATTTTTAAAAAAACTAATTAAAACAAGGTTAGTCTCAATATATCTTTGAAACGTAAGTATCAGATTATGTAAAAGATTATTGCATGAATCTCCATGTATGGTAAAATCATTCGCAAAAACTTTTATAATTTTTCACATAATTTGAAAAATATACTTACCATATCCCTTTAAAAAGTAGTTAGTGCATTGTAAACTCCAAATGGAATTTGTGTATATACGAAAGTTTCAAATGAACATGTGAAAGTTATCTTCTACTAATCTTCTAGAGTAATTACAGTTTGAATGTATCCTAAAAACCATCTAAAAAATAATAGTAAGTTAGGCTGACTAGCCTCTCTAACATTTGATCAATACATGGTAAAAGAAAATGATCATTTTGGTTTTTCAAATTTAATTTTCTATAATCAATACAAATACATAACCCATTTAAAACCCAAGTGGGTACCAATTCATTGTTTTGATTTCTTACCATTATAATGCTAGTATTTTACAGAATGACTTGAACTGAGCTTACCCACTCATTATTTGAAATAAATTAGATTAATCCAATTTAAAGAAGATTTAGGATCTCCTTCTTTACCACCTCCATTATAGGTAGATTCAACCTCTTTTATGATTGTCTAATTGGTTTTGAATGGTCCTCTAAAAAAATCAAATGTATACATGTAGAAGAACTAATTCCTTTAATGCCCTTGATAATCCATCCAATTTTTGTTTTGTGTTTTTTCAACACCTGTAATAATTTTTCTTCTTAATCATTATTAGTTTGTTGAAAATAATAATGGGTAAGGTACCTCCTTCTTCTAAATACACTTACTTCAAATGGTCCTAGAGTGACTTTAATTCTAGCTTTGGTGCTTGTAAAACCAATGACAAGAGTTTCTCATCAGGTATTTCCAAATCATAATAAAAACCTTACTTATCAACTTTGGCTCCTCAAAATTGTTTAGTTTTACTATATGTTCTTATAATTTATGACTGAAATTTAATTCATTATTCTCTTAAAAAGGTGTTCACGTGTGGCTATTTCTAACTCATTTTTTCCTTCCAACTTAAAAACATCATGCACTAATAAATTAATTAATTTAATTGTATAAACAAGATAATCAAAATCAGGGTACTTTATTACATTATATATGTTGAATTGCACAAAGTCTGTTTTGAATTCCATAGTTAATGTACCATTATGAGCATCAATTTTTATTTTGGTAGTTTTAAGAAAACATCTTCTTGACAAAATAGGTGATGATTGATCATTATTTTTTCATCTCTAAGATATAAAAATCTTCAATAAAATTTAATTTATCATTAACTTTAAAAAGGACATCTTCAACTAACCCTTTAGGATATGTTTTAGATTTATCAACTAATTGAATCACTACACCAATTTTTTCCAAAGTTCTAAGATTTAGAGTGAAATGGATGGAATATGGCATAACATTAATGGATACTCATAAATCTAGCATGAACTTTTCAATTCTAGTGCCATTTATAGTGCCAGGAATATAAAACATATATAAGTCCTCACATTTTTTATGAGGGTTTTTTTCGAATAATTGTTGAAACGTTTTCTCCTACTTTAATCTTTGCACATTTTTTAAGACGTTACTTCCTTTTCAATGTAGACAACTCTTTAAAAAATTTAGCATAAAGAGGAACTTATTTAATAGCATCAAAAAGTGGAATATTTACCTAACATTTAGAAAAGTTTCATATAACTTCAAATTACAATCATATTTCTAGTTTTCTACTAAAGCTTTGGATAAAGGAGGAACTTGTATTTAATTAAAGGAAGATTTTTACCTACTAATTTATTAAGAGTTTTAGCTGCCCCCTTCTTTTCTTTTTGTGATTATGGATATGGTCTTTTGTTTGAAGCTCTAATTCCTTTTTACTCTGCAATATCATTGCACAAGCGTCTTCTTTCTAAATTACCACTCCTTGAGATGAAAGTTTATCATAATTTTATATCTCTTAATGGTTAATTATAGTACCACCTGACCCATTTAACTCTCCACATTTTGAATATTAATTCTAGTCTCTTTTTGAAATTTAACGATATTAATAGGTAACGTTTTAATAATGTCATTAAGAGTTTTACTGATTTAGATGTTTGAACTTATTATGTTTAATTTTTTAAAAAAAAGTGTTATGGTTACCTAGGATGATAGAGTTGCTTATACTCTTAAAAATTGGTCCAGTTGGTTTATTAGTGTATTACCATATTGAAAATTCAGGTAGTCTCTCTAACCATGTTTGAATACTGATTGTATTGATGTTAAGGCTATCATAAAAAACTTTTTGCTACATTTACTTATTCTACTAAATCTTCTTATAACATTGGACATATATCAATTAGGTTTTTGACTACTGAACATATTTTGTAAGATTTTGTTGCTTCCATTTTTCATATAGCCAATTGAAGAACAAGAGAAGTTAGTTCATCTATTATTTTTCAAAGGAAGAAACTTTTACCTCATTTATATGGTGAGACAAATGGTCTGGTCTAATCCTAAATTGTTATGAGTTAGATGTCATGTTTGTGATTAATGTACGAGTTGCTTCAACTGTTTTATCTACTAACGCTCTAGCATTAGTGGCATCTATCATATTTATGTAAATTGATAGAAGATATATGTAGAAATATTGAATTAGTAGTTGGTCAATAAAATGCTCCCAATACTTGTACAAAGTTTTAAGCTAAATTGTCTAATCCTATAAATCATCTTTTTGTGTTAGTAACTCTTAAGGCTGGGAAATTTTTTTCCAAGAGTAGTATTTTCATCTTATTACAAGTGGTGACACTTCTTGTAGGTAAATAATAGATTCAATCATGCGTGTCATCCTTTAAAAAGAATTAAAAAGCTCTCATTTTTATTTATTCCTCGCTAACTCCATTTGGTTTCATACCTGTACTCACCATGTGAAATTCCTTTAAATATTTGTGAGGGTCTCATGCAAATCCACGAAAAGTAGACAAAAGATGGATTAGTCCATAAAAGTAGTGTTAGCATCCAAATTTGGAAAAATAATGCAATGAGGTTGTTGATTTAAATTTAGATCCACAAGTGCTTGTACTGTTCAATTGTTTACCACGTTTTTTGTTGTTTCACTAACAATAATGTTACGTTGCTTCTGAGTTTTTGTTTCTTTCCTTAGCTTTTTTGTGGCCTTTTCAATCTCTAAGTTGTAATGTAAATCAACTTGCTTCTAAGATCTCTTACTAAACATACAAACTAGGAATTACCTAACTATGATGCTAAAATTTGTTGTTGTTGTTGTCTGCACCCAAAATTAAATCCTAAATTCCTGTAATAGAAAATGTAATATAGAAAAGTAGGAATCGATCCCATAAGAAATTTTAATTTGTTAATTGTTACAAAGATATATTTAACAAAATAAAGTTGTGATGATATGACATTTTATGGTAAAGAAAATAAATTGAGTTCTGCAAATAATAAAAGCATAATTATCATTAAAACAAGCCTAAGTTTATAGTCGCTCTCATCATTGGAATTGTGGTTGTGCATCGATGCAAATAATAATTATTTCATCAATCATATATTCGATGTGATATTAAATGCTCGTGTTTCTTTATAATTAGTTAATACAAACTACATAAGTCAGTGAACCATTTTTTGTTTAACAACCTTGGAAGCGATCCAAATTTTAATTAAACAATAACTTTTAAAAAAACAAAGATCACTGAAGCAAAATAACACATCATCTATAGTTACATTTAATCTAGTTGAATGCTCTTCCCAAAAATTAATAATTTTTGACGAAATAATTAAAAATTCTTAATCGCGACAAAGATTAAAAAAATTAAGCCTTTACATATCCAATATTTAAACTACAACATGAGTATTTCGATCAATAAACTAATCGTGCATATTGAATGTCAATCAAAATAATCATAAAATCAAAAGCATAAAAGAACAATTCAATATTTGAATGGATAGAACACTTTGTAATAATACTCAAAAATCTCCCAATCTTCTTCAACTCCCTTCAACAAAGATAAAGAAAATTATCTAATAATAGTCAAAGTTATTACTAACGTCTAGTGAAGAAAAACTATGCTAACATCTACTAAAGAGAAGAAAAAAGAATTTTGTGAAAAGCTAGAGAGCAGAGATGGAGAATTTTTTGGATGCCTTTCCTTCTTCACTTAGTTCCATTTATAGTCACTTTAATCTCATGTTTGTTGCTATTGAAATCTCCTTGTTATGATTCTTTGGCTTCCAAAAATTATGACATTACTTATTGCCATTCTAATTTAATCAAGACAAGGTTTAAACAAATTCTAAGACATTTTTCTTGTAAATTCAAAATTTTGAAGTTGTAATTTTTGTTGAACTTATCTATGCCTGATTCCCAGAAATGTTGATATCAGTTCTATCCTTCTAACTACACCTTATTTTTTGGTGTCTTGAATTGTTTAAACTCTAAAATTCATCAAGGATCATATGAATACAAAAGACAAGGTAAACTTTAATATAGAATCACTTATACCACAAGCAAATTAATTTTGACATTGATTATATTTAATGGTCTGATCAACAAAGACAAATTCAATGGGAATAAAAGATTTATTCAATTTTAAAAAAGAAATGGGAATTAAAAGCTGCAACAATTTGGGAGCAATAATCCAGCCAATGAATTACAGAAAAGTAGAAACCAACCCTTTCGTAGGGAAATCCTTTTATCTTTCAGACTCCCACGTTCAGATCTAGATCACTGGAGCAGATCAAGATCCTACAGCCATTATGGCTACTTTACATCATCAGATGATCTATCGTCTATAAAATCATGCTATGGACCTCAATTTTCCTAATTCCACTTCGGATGCTCTTTATATAGTTGCCGATTGTTCATACCCACCACAAAAGCTATTCTAAGCTTAAGTAGAAGGCAAAGACACAGGGAAATCAGGGAACACGTATACAAAGTACGACCAATATGTCCTAGACATACGATACCATCCCTCAAACAACACCTTTCCGGAGACTATACGCTACTTCAAAGGCGAACTATAGCCTACTGGTATTTGTAAGTTCATGTATAACAGACGAGACAACACACCCTAACACGCCCTCTTGTCTTCAACGAGTTCAACTCTCATCCTTCCTCTTAGGAATCTTACTCCCTCAGTAAGTACTTTCTTTCCCTGTTAGTTTTAATCTCAATATAGCGGAATTGTTTGGAAGAATAAAGTTCTAGACTTTCGTAGACGTTCTGATACACAAGATCCTCAGAAGAGGTGAGTGTAGAGCATACTTGTCACAATACCACAAAAAGAGTAACACTATAAGACTACGAGTTTTTAGGGAAGAGAGAAGGTTAAACACACAAACTTCTATTCATACTAATCTTCAAAGGAGGTTTACTTACAATGCATATGAAATGCAAAGGAGGTCTACTTACAACTAAAGAAGTGCCTTGCTTTTATAGGCGAAGCAAGGTTTACAAATGTAATTGTAATGACAAACATAATTATGACGACTTTACCTAACCTTATCACAAAGGAATCTACTTTTACAAAAGTCGTAAGGTAAACAGTACAAAAGTAAACTACTTTTATAAAAGTCTTAAAGCAAACAGTATTACGACAAAAAAGGAATCTTGGAATAGTGGTTGTGGGGACTACAAAGAAACCTTTAATATCAAAGTTATTTTAAGGACAAAACTCTTTCATAGATGAAGAGAAAGGTTGTCTTCATCACTGGGTATGCTACAGACAGCCATATCATTGTCAAGTTGTTCAATGAGATCATCAAGATGTTGACCTAGAGTCCATTGAGACAACTGAGGACTAAGAGATGGACTGGACCTGGTAGTGGATCGATAACTAGAATAGGGAATGTCTCCACTTTGTAAGTGAATAATATTGGAGGTGCTTATAGATAGCCAACTGATCAGTGTAATCAACTTTGCGTCTCCAAAATATGGTCCAAGAGATGTGTAAATATCCGACGGAGAAGAAGTCAAGAATTGGTTAAGCTGGTCTAACTCATAATGTAATTCAGCCATAATTTGATCAACTTCAAGAGGCCAATCAATAGTAGTTTTCCAATGCTGAATATGAGTCATGGTGCACATTTGTCCACTTATACTTATGCCATAGGGACGATGAATAATATAGATAGCATCAGCTTTTCTATCATGGATATCAGAGTCCCATAAATAATGCTGAGTTAAGAATTGAGACATGTCAATACGCCATTTGTCCAAAGGTTGGAACCATTCCAAGAAAGTACATAACAAGGATGTGGACTGAGTTGGGTCCGAAAGGTGACGATAGACATGAAGGGGTGACAATGAAATAGAACAAGCATACAAGGCAGATAAAGACCAGAGATGCCATAGAGTAGCTTCATGAAGAGTATCATAGATATGATACATGACCTTATATGGAACAAAAATATCAAAATGACTGGGAGTTAGGAAAAGATCGTTCTTAAGTAGAACAAGATGCATGTAATAAAATAAACTTTGGCTTAAAAGAGGAAAAAGCACTGTAATACTCGTGGGAGGAGTGGAATACAGAGGTGGAAACTCTTTTTGGGTTTTTGCATAACGAGGAAACTCCATCACAATAAACAAAGGGATAGAAAAAGAGAGTGAAGAGGAGATAAACAAGAGAGGGTTCTTTGTTTATGAAAGAAAATCTACAAAGACATTGGTACGACCTTTAATATGGTGTATGGTGAATTTATAGCGGGAAAACCACTCTTCCCAACAAAGTAATTGATTTGTGGGAATCTTTTTCTTAGGCTGATCAAGAATCTTTGGAAAAGAGGTGTTATCCATTTCAATGACAAAGTGATAAAGAGTAAGGTGGAAAGCAAAGTGTTCAATACCTCGTTTGACGGCCAAAATCTCCTTATAACTAATATGATAATGGATTTCAGATGAACTGAATTGTCCACTTTTATGTCCACAATAATATCTGATGCCATTGGATTCTTCAAGTAAAACAACAACCCAATAATGCTCACTAGCATTTTTCTGAAGGATACACTGTCCTTTATTAGGAATCTTTAAAGGTTGAGGATTCTAACAAACTTGCTTGAGATGCTTGACAGCTTTGGTCTGCACCAAAGTCCAAGATGGTGAATTCTTTTTCAGAAGTTTGGATAAGCATGAAGTAAATATCGTCACGTGAGGAATGAAATCTCTGATGTAATCAGCAATCCTAAGGAATTGTTGTATCTATTTTACAGTGAGATTTTCATATGGAAATTGTAATAATTCTTTTGCAATATGTGGACTAGGCTGATAGAATCCATATTTGAATTGCATACCCAGAAATTCAATATCTGTAGTGTTAATAGTGCTTTTTGAGGCTAAAAGCATAATGCCATACTATTGAGTAAGATCCAAGAATTTTGATAATAGGGCCTGATGTTCCTCATGGTTCTTTGAGAATAATAAGATATTATCTATGTAGATCAGTGCACTGTGGAGGATAGGCTCATAAATTTTGGTAATGGATCGTTGAAATAGTGATGGGGCGACTTTAAGTCCAAATGGCATAACAGTCCATTGATACTGTGCATCAGGAATGCAGAATGCAATTTTGTAACGTTCTTCAGGGTGAATACCCAATTGCCAAAAACCTGCCTTAAGGTCAAACTTTGAAAAGATAACAGCTTCCTTAAAAAATAGTACCTATGTATTGATTTTAGGAAAGGGAAACCTACCATCTTGCAGGAAAGCATTCAGAGGTTTGTAGTCAATGACTAATCTCTTTTTTCCTCTCTTCTGCTCTGAACGTTTATTGACATAGAACGATTGATGTGCCCATTCTGACTTGGTAGGCTTAATCAATCCTTGCTTCAGTAGGATAGCACACTCATCTTGTGCGAGCTTCAAATCGTCAGGGTTCATCCCTGGATGAATTGCTTTTGTGGGCTTGATATCCTCATTTTTCTTAAATGGGAGACTTATAAAAAAAGAAAGCATTTTTTTATAGAGGATATGGATGAGCAAACTATGCATAAGATTCAGGACAATATTCCAACAGTTTATCTCGTAATGCAGTGTACTGTGTAGGAACCGAGCTAAGTTCAAACACATTAGTAAGAGCAGTGTATGGACTAAATAGGTTTCGATACTTGAGGCTTGTGTAAAGGATTTGCAAAGGTGAGGCTTTACTGTATACATTCATTCTAATGAGAATGTCTGGGCCAGGTAGGTTATTGCCAAGAACTTTGGTCCCTACTGTACACTGAGGAAAGAATCAGAGACCGATTCTCTTCTTTGAAATAAGCCCTATCTTGAAGGAATTGTCTCAGCTACTGGGAAATATTCTTCATGGGAAGTCCATAAGTCAGAAGGCAAAATATTGGGCTTCGTGATCGTATGATTAGATCCAGTATCCATAAAACTAATAGCTCTGATGGGTCGATCATATTTGTCTTATTGAAAAACATAGATTTAGATATAAGGCTTCAGAACTGGTGTACGGTCTAGCTTCTTACAAGTCTGCTGTAGCATATAGATAGAATCATCTGATTGTGTATCAGTAGATTCAGATTCTGTAAAAAAAGAAACAACAAACTTGGAGTCCTCGTCTTCTTGAGATTTTTCCTCAATAAGATCTTCAAAGTTGTTGGAAGAATGTATTAGAAGAAGTGATTCCATGTGTTCTAACAACTTGATATCCTTTGTAGATTTGTAAGGACATCCTCTTACAAAGTGTCCATGCTGTCCGTAGAGAAAACATCGAGTAGCTTTTTATCGATGTGAGGACTTCTTAAAGAATCTCATAAACCTTTTCTTCGTTCCATCTTTTCCACGATATGTTCTTCGTAGAGGTTTATGATCATCTTGAGATCTGTGAAACTTTCTCGTAAAGTAGACTTGACGAAGATGAGCTTTCTTCTTGCTATGAAACTCACAAATCTTTTTGTCTTTGCATTTGATCTGGAGATAAGGCTTCTTGCAAGCCTGTTTTAGGATTGGACCGTCTTTCATGATATTCTTGAATAAGGCATGTTGATCACACAACTTATCAAGAGACGATAAAGCAAGTTGATAGATTTCTCCAAGAGATATATTTGTCATATGACGTTGTAGAGAAACTATGGCCCTTTGTAACTCTTGTTGTAATTCATCTGGAAGGGATGAAATAAAAGTGTCACGAAGATTAACATCGTTCCATCCATTCAAGAGATAATACCTGTCCGTTATTCTCTTGTAATGTTTCTGGATATCACGCTTATTAAGAGAGCAGCATTTCATTGAGAAATATTCCTGACGGATCTGCTAGTCAATCAGTTGAAAGTCACCAATAAATTCCTTGTGAATGATTCCAAGGAGAGCTCCAACTGTAATGACTTGAATATACTGAAGTCGTTGGTAATCATTAATACTTTGCTACCATTCTCGCAAAGTACCAGTGAAATGAGAAGTAAACTCAGACAAAATCTCCTATAAAGGATAATTAGGCCAAGTCATCTATAAATCAATCTATGCATCAAATTCATATAGTCAATCTCTCCATTTTTTAGGTGGAAGATCATCAAAAGTAAACCACAGACCATAAGAAGGTTCAGTCTACCATGTATCTTGTGCAGTTGGATCAGCTTGTGGTGATGATGTAGGTCTGAAATGTTCAATCCCTGTAGATTCTGCTTCTCTTATATCAGGTTGTTCTTCATAGGTTCAGGCATTGCCATAAGAACTTTGGATAGCTCAGAAAGATCAGCAAACTGTACTGAGTCATCTGTGGTAGGTTCAGAAACTTGTTCTGACTAGGAAGTAGATAATTTAGAAGCTCCAGAGTAAGCGTCTAACTGTGGATCTGATTGATCTGAGGTAGAAGTTGATTATACTACAGTTTGTGTCTTAAGAGTTACAATGAACTCTGGCATGGGCACTTTATCCTTTCCACTAGAAGTAAAAGGATGAGACTATCGTTGTGGAGAGCTTGGCTCATATGGAGAGTGGATACGAACTCCTCTAGGTTTTCTCCACTGATATTCTGGTTCAGTCTTGGTATAAGACGATGAAGGTTTAGGAACCTTTTCAAGCTTAGGCTTTGATTTCGATTTTCTTGTCGACTTTGCTTTAGTTGCCTGTGGATGCACATACTGTCTAATCAAAGGATAGTTGAACTTGAATACCTTTGAATAGTCAGCTTCTTCAGGATACTTCTGATACATAGAAGAAAATACATTGGATGTGTATTTGGAAAGACTGTAGAAGTCGAACCATATACTATCCTTGTTTGGGAAGAGTGTATATCAGCTTCAATCTATTGTACGATTCTTTGTATCCTTTGTATTTCTTTCACTTTAAAGTCAAATTCAGGCCCTATGTAATGGGCAGAGATGTGTTGACGAAGTTCAGCATCAAGATTTTGAATCTGCTATTTATAAGACTGATACATCTGTTGGATTTGTGTAGTAACTGAATCGACTTTATGTTGTGTAGCAATAGTTTGTTGACTGATTCCTTCCAGCTTAGAATCAATCCTCTTCTGAACTTTGTTTTGAGCTACTGCATTCGATGTCAACCAATTTAACACTTCATCAAAAGGATTTGAAACTAGAGTATCTTGTGAAATGATTGATGTGGCTCGGATGTACGGGTTAAAGATAACCTTCTTTGATTCATCACTACTCCTAGATAATTGAGGGAAGTCGTCCTCGTATGGCCTTACCATCATACAGGGTATAGGAATAGGAGTCAAAGCAGGAATAGTTGACTTTAGCTGATATGAAGAGTTCAGCATCTCATGAAGGGATCTAGGTCGAGATGTGTTGATCTGTTCAAGACGACCTTTACACGTTGAAGAACTATGAGATCTGAGCTGTCCAACTTTTGGATATGAAAATTTCTCACCCGTCAGTAGATGACATCGAGATAATAATTTCCCCTCCTTCAGTAAAGAAGATTTTTTAAGATCAGACTAAGAGTCTGTCTTCTTATCACCCTTCAGTAAGTGATCTTGTATGGAGCATAGTCCAGAGGATGGATCTGAATCATCCTGACATGGATGACACTGTTGAGAAGGTCTGCACCGAGATTTGATCTTTTTCTACTTCCTTCTCCTTTTATAATAGTCATCATCATCTTCACTGTCTGTTTCTGGGTTGAGACGGACTTCACAATCGGGCTCACATATAGATGGGTTAACATCCCATACAAAATGTCCATGGTGATGGCTAACATATACTAGATCTCCTTTAGATTTGTAATAATGAACAGGAGGACCAGATTTACCTTCTGTATGTGAAGATACGGGCTAGATCGGCTGAATCATCAATATTGCCCCAGTTGTAGAAGTTCTAGTTGGATCTTCATTGTTGGGCTTCGCATAGATGGTCTTCACACTTCCATCTCTAAGAGTGTGCAAAATCGGTGGAGTATATGTATGAAAAGAGTGTCAATGAGGCACATGGAATACCTTTTAGTAGTTGGTAATCCATTTTGTAGGTATCAACTTTTCAAGCTCCACTGCTGGTAGTTTCTTCGAGATCTGGATGACAGTAGTTTGATCATTTGAACGATCAACAACCGTATAAAAAGCATCCGAAGTGTAATTAGGAAAATTGAGGTCCATAGTATGATTTTATAGACAGTAGATCATCTTGTGATGTAAAGTAGCCTTAATGGCTGTAAGATCTTGATTTGCTCCAGTGATCTGGATCTGAACTTGAAGACGTTCAGATAACGTGGGATCATCCAACCTGATGTTGAAATCCGGTGCTATGGTCAAGATGACACTTCCATTATTGAGAGTTGTCAACAGAGTACCAATCAAGGCATTTTGGTACATCATAGGTGTGCATTAGGATATGCTTTTATAGGTAATTGGCATGTGTTTTCTTGTAACACCCCATTCCCGCTGGATCTGAACCCGATATCGATGGTGATACCCGAATCCGTGCCCTGTGAGGATGGCATGTCACATCACTTACTATTTAAAAACT
>JANIIA010000192.1:21775042-21789377 GCA_027478495.1 Erythroxylum alaternifolium
ATAGTGAACCTTTTGAGCACTTGGAAAATCAATTTAGGAAGACAATCATCCACCCTAAGTTGGCAACACTTCTGTTGAATGTCTTCCTGATTAGATGAGAATGAATTTTCTTATTGTTCCAAGTGTAGAAACAACCCTTGAAGGAATATGAGTGAGTTTTGCATTATCTAGACATTAAATAAGTTTATTACAAGGGTTAAAAGCAACTTCTAAGCCTTCCACCTCTTCCAATTTTGGAATGGAGTTAAAGTCACCTGATAACATCCATGTTATATTGACTGAATTAGTTAAATCCATAATCTGGTTCCATAAGAAACTTCTCTGCTATGCATTGTTGTATCTATATATGAAAGAAATGGATAGCTATTGGTTTAGGGACACCACATAGACTTCTAGGCAAATTATCTGGTCAGAGATGAAACTTAAGCTAACTTTCATTAAACTTGAATCTTATAGGACCATTATTCTACCATTTGGATGATAATTAAGATTTTTGATGATTTACCACTGAGCTGGAAGTTAACTTAGCATCCTGCATTCCTTTCTCATCCTATTTTTCACAATAACAACAAAGGTCAGTTTATTTTGTAAAATGGTATCTTTGATTATTAGTTTCTTATTAGGGACATTAGCCCCTCTTACATTACATGTTGGAATATTCATTTGGCAGCTGCCTCTAGGGAGAGTTTCTTCTTTCTGTTAAATCTTCTTCAAACTACAGTTTCAAACTCTTATTTATTATACATTTAATGTTATTTCAATTATCCATTTGTTTCACTAGGAATTTCATCTACATTGTTTGTTGCTTTATGATTTCGCTGACTTGATGTTTCACTTGAATTTACCTTTATAGTATCTATTGTCTTCTTTAAGGACATGTTTGAATCAACCCCTTATTCTTTCACCTGTTATATTTCCTCACTCACCTTATCTAGAATAGTAACATTAGTAGCAGGAGTGTTCATTTTATTTTATACATTTTTTTGTAGCTCATCTCTACATTTTGTTCACAACTCATTTCTACATTTTGTTCTCTACTCATTTCCATAAATTCTTAGTAATTTCCAGTATTAAAGATCTTCCTTATTGGTTTTCACATCTTCACACCTTCTTCTTATCAAATTGAGGTTTCCAAGCATATGTTACTTTCAATTGATCTGCTATAGGCTCCATATCCTTATTAATATAATAAATGGTGTGATGTTAGGTAGATCAGTAAGTGAACTAACCACAATGCACACTATAGCATAATTAACACGCCTTGTTTTGGCAGTAGATTAATCCAAAGCTCCAAGTCTTACTATGTAGCGTGCAAGATGACTTAGACCACTTATGGTCTAATATTCCATTGGGATTTCGTGCAAACAAATCCATAAAAGAATGTTGTCGAGCTTAAGGTCTTCTAGCTTAAGAAATAGGGGTTTATTCTTAACAATCCATGGTCTAGATTAAGCCATTAACGTTGCTTCTTTAGAGCTTGAAAACCTAAATAAGAACACATCATTATTGTTAACAAGAACATCAATTAATCCATGATGTTTCCAGTTATGAAAGACCACTACTTTATAACTTGAAAAGAAATTCTTTTTTCTAAGAAAAATCCTTGCAATGTGGCTTTCCATTTAGCAACTTTTTCCCTCGAAATCTCCAGTAGAGGTTAGAATACTCTTTGATCAGCTGATTCTTTTGAAGGATAGTACATTAGCTTCTGTTCTAGTCTCACATACCTTACCAACTAAGTCCAAGTGTTGCGAGTTGGAGGTGTATCAAGGTTTGCCGAAGGATTCTTAATGGTAGTGGGAGCAGGATGAATGATTATAGAGGTGGAAGTATAAGGTTCTTTAGATGGAACCTTAGAGTAGCTCAAGCTCAAAGGCAAACATTATGAGTTATCCATTAGTAGGTGAAAGGACAACATAGTTTGGTAATCAGTGGCATGATTATTTTTTAGTTTTTATTTTATGACTATTTTTGATTGATTTCTAATGTGCAAGATTATCTATTGATTGAAATGATCACTTTTATATTAAATATTAAATATATGAAAGCTCAACTCTTTTCATCTTTATTGCATCTAACGATTTTAATTTGTTTCGTCAGAAGTTATTAACTTTTTAGAAAGGTATTTAAGTAAATTAAATGTAACCATGGATGTTGTGTTATTTAGTTAAGTGGTCTTTCTTTTCTTAAAGCTATTGTTTAAATAAATTATAGACCATATCTAAGGTTGTTAAACAAAAAGGGTTTGGCAGAAGTGACTGTAAACTGAAGTTTATCTTACTAACAATTCTCTTTTATTATTCATAGAATTTAATTTATTTTTATCAAAATTTTGTATCAATATAACCCCCATTTTGTTAATATCTCTTTCATTTAATGAACTAGAATTCCTCTTAGAATTGACTCTTACTTTCCTATACTATATTTTTAATTTGGGGTATGGACAATAGATCCACTAAATTCTAACACTATTGTCAAAAAATTCCTACTTTGTATGTTTGTTATAAGATCTTCGAAGGAAGTTGATGTACATTATAATCCAGAAGTCAAAAAGACTCCAAAAAAGCTAAATAAAGAAATAAAAATTCAAAAGCAGCATAATATTATAGTTGGTGAAATAATAAAAAATATGGTGAAAATTTGAACCTTATGACAAATTCTCCCTCTATATTTAGATCAATAACTTCATTGCATTACTTTTCCAAATTCGGATGTCAATACTACCTTTGAGTTAAAATCTAGACTAATTCATATTTTTTTGACTTTTCATGGCTTTGTAGAAGAGGACCCTCATAAACAATTAAAGGAATTTCACGTAGGGTATATGGGTATAAAAACCAACTATAGTTACTGAGGAGAAAATAAAAACGGTAGCATTTCTGTTTTATTTAAAGGATGACACACATGATTGGATTTATTATTTAATTGCAGGAAGTGTCACCACATAGATTGTGATGAAAAGACTATTCTTAAAAATATTCTTTTCAACTTTAAGGGTAGCTAGCATTAAAAAGGAGATTTATATGATTAGACAACATAGTAGGAAACTTTCTTTGAGTATTAAGAGTGCTTTAAGATTCTGTATGCAAGATATCTACACCACTAAATTAGTGACCAACTCCTTATTCAACATTTCTATGAAGTTCTTCCATTAATTAATAGAAATATGATTGATGTCGTTAGATTAATTATTGAATATATAAAATTTCAATTCTTTTAATCTCTATAGAAACTAGAAGTTGTAATTTGCTAAATCAGAAATTATTAACTTTTAGGAAAAATGTTTAACTAGATTGAATGCAACCACAGATATTATGTTATCTTCCTTCAGTTGTCTTTCTTTTCTTAAATTGATTTTTTAATTTAATTTTAGATCGTATCTATGATTGACAAAATAATTTTTTATTGATTACCGATCATATTTCCAATTGTAAAAGTGACTATAAATTAAGGTTTGTCTTGTTGATGATTCTCTTTTTATTTTTCACAGAATTTAATTTATTTTCTTTAAAACATAATTTCGTATCATTATAACCCCCATTTCTTTAGTATCTCTTTCTTGACAATTGACGAACTAGAATTTCGTGAGATTGACTCCTACTTTTCTATACTATATCTATTTTATTATAGGAATTTAGGATTTAATTTGGGGTATAGAAGATAGATCCACCAAGTGCCATTCATTTCCACCAGAAAATAACTAAGAAGGACAACCAAATATTGGTATTAGAATTTTGTAAGCATTATAATTTTAGACTTAAATTATGAGAGACCACTAGGTTCTTCTTAAATTTTGATAGACCACTAAGTTCTTCTTTATTTAAATATGTAAATATATTTAAAAAATAATTAAATTTCTTTTTATTTAATTTAATAATCTAAATTTCTTTCTAATTAATTTAATAGTCTTATATATAAATAGGTGAACTTCTTTTATTGTAATACATAATATATATATTGAAACAATTCATTTTTTATTAGTTGTAATTTGGTATTAGAGTCAACCTTTTACGAGTTACTTTAGAATTTTAGGAAATGTTTTTTGATTATTCTATAATGGTTTTTACATCTTTTTTCAGTTGATTTTATTCTAGCTAATCCTTTTTCATTGGACAATACTAATCTTCACCACGTATAAGATCCATTTCTCAATTCCTTTTTTAGCATACCAAAAGATTCCTCTTAATAAGATTACCCAAATGTCTATGACTAGGCCTTCATTGGAGCCTCTACATATTCCTACGTACTGTCTAAATTTTTTACCTTCTAGTTCATTCACCCATGTGCCACATGTGCTGAAACCCTCTACCTATACCACGTCAGATCATAGAGCATCATGTTGGCCATTCCTCTACTAATTGTTCCAATTAAACTAAACCAGTCCAAATAGATTTGACTAACCAATACAATTCCTTTTTTGTAAGTTTCTTGCAACCTATACCTATTCCCAAATTTTTAAATTTTACCTCCATCTCTCAATTTTAGGATTGGGTACCTTATTCTTCATACTACATTTTTTAATTTGCATAGTTACTTTTATTAGTTTTTACTTTGTTACTCATCTTATTGTTGTGGTTTTTGGTGGTTTGGACTATGATTTATAGGATCAATAGATGTATAGTTTTTTAAAGAAAGACTACTTTAGTGAATTGTTATTAGTGAGGTTATATGCTCGATTAATAGGATATAAAAATCATCATATTTTAACTTGATTTCATAATACTTGTCAACCTAGTATTAATTTAGAATTCCTTTGTTTTGAGTGTCTTAAAGATGTTTGAGATTTCTTATAGACACGTTATGTGAAATGATGTTCATCGATTTTAAATTTATTTTTTTACCTTTATCATATGCATCAACCACTAGATCATATCATTCACAGATATATTTTAGAGTTACAAACATTATGGAGTCAACTGTCAACTTGTGGTTTAGTTTTAACTAATATAGCCTCCATAGAAATTTATATTGCTCTTCATGATAACTAATGCATAATACATCAACATGCTCTTTTTACCGTACTCTGCTACCTAAAATTTTCACGACTATTTAAGTGGTACTCTTTTTGGAAACTTAACTTAATACTTTCCGTGTTGATAAATTTCAGGAAACTTGACTTAATACTTTTCGTGTTGATAAATCTCACCCTTCTACAAATGTGGTTCTTATTGATCCTTCTATTAGTTTAACCACCTCTACTTCTTCTAAGGAATTATGAGCAAGCTATTCTAACCAAAACTCATAATAAGTATCAATCCTTAAGTACTTTTATTTCTAACACTGCCATTAAGGGTTCTACTTCTAAGGATACTTCTCCTATTTTTTTCTTGAAAGAAATTTAGGTTATTCTTTAATATATACAACCTAATTATGATACTACTTCACATATATTGTATGTCACTTTAGGTAAATATACTTTTTAGTTACTTGATTATGTCTGTTGCAATCATATGACCTTTAAGTCTAAGTTATTTAGTTATGTTTGTACTCTCTCTCATATACTAATTTTTCATATTGCTGATAATTCTATTTTGCCTGTCCAATATGTAAGTAATAATTTTAAATCTTACTTATCCTTATATAATGCCTTTCGTATGCCCCAACTATCTTATTTTTATTAGTCAATTATATGAACTTGGTGCTAATGTAACCTTTTCAAATTATGGTTATAATATGTAAGATTCATAGAGGGGTAAAGTTCTTAAGACACAATGTAAGGTTAGTTGTTTGCCTGAACTCGTTTCTTTCTAGTTACTATCTAGAGTTATTGCTACTATCACTTCTTCCAATATTTGACGCTTATATCTTGATCATATTTTGTATTATAAATTAGGACCTTTAATTTCTAGCAAATGTCTAGTATATGTTAAACATGATCAATTTGATTGTATTTATGTCAACTTTGAAAACATCATGCTTTGTAATTTAATATCAGTGACTATGTTTCTTCTGCACCATTTGATCTTATTCATTATGATATTTAGGGTTTTGCTCCTAATAGTACCAGGATGATTCTTGATACTTTGTTATCTTTGTTGATAATTATTCTCAATATATATTGACTTATCTTATAAAAATATTCCTTGAAATCAAGAAATAATTACTTCTATTGGTGATCAGAAACACCCTTTAGTAAAATCTTAGCCACTAAATAATTTGAAATATTTCCAAAACGAAGGATTTTGTCATTACTTACCTCCTTAAAATTGTAGAGGTTATCTTCTAGGAATGAATCATTAGTTTCTTCTTTGTTCAACTCCTTTAAATTTGGTTTTTTCAGTTGAGATTGACGTTCTACTGTTAGTTTTTCAACTTCTTTCTTGTCCTTAATCTTTAAATCAAGTTCCTGCAATAACGAAATTCATATAATTAATCTAGGCTTAGCATCTAGTTTATTTTACAAGTATCTTAACGTAAAGTGGTTAATATAAACAACAACTTTAGATAATATTATATAAGATTTAAATTTATTAAATGCAAAAACTACTACTAGTAATTGTTTCTCTATCATAGCATAATTCTCCAAGGCATCTTCAAAGTCTTGATAACATAGTAAATTTGGTAAAAATTCTTGTCCTTTCTCTATATAAGTACTACATCTATTACAAAGTCACTTACATCATATATTAGCTCAAAAGGTAAATTCCAGTATGGTGTAACCATAATCGGGGCATTAGTTAACATTTCCTTAAGAATGTTACAGGCATCTAAAGACTTTTAAGTAAAGTAAAAAGGCACGTCTTTTGACTACATCTATTACAAAGTCACTTACATCATATATTAGCTCAAAACGTAAATTCCAATATGGTGTAACCATAATCAGGGCATCAGTTAACTTTTCCTTAAGAATGTTAAAGGCATCTAAATACTTTTAAGTAAAGTTAAAAGGCACATCTTTTTCCAACAACTTAGTTAAAAGCCTAGCAATTTTAGATAATTTCTTAATAGATTTTCTATAAAAGCACGAATGCTCTAAAAAAATTTTAGTAGCCTTAACTAAAGTAGGGGCTGGTAGTTTATAATTTCAATTTTGGCTTTATCTACCTTAATATCCATGTAATAAATTTTATAACCTAAAACTATGCCCTCTTATACCACAAAATGGCATTTTCACTAATTCAACAATATTTTAGTATCTTTTTATCTCTCCAACACTATTTTTAAATTATGGAGGTCTAAATCAAAAGAATAATTAAAATAACCATAAATACATCCATTATATACTCAACTAGATCATCAAATATAGCGATAATTTCACTGTTAAAAGTAGCAGGCATATTCACAGCTCAAAATGCAGTCTCCTATAAGTGAACATACCATAAGGATATGTGAACGTTATTTTCTCTTAATCTTTATGGGTAATAGGAATCTGGAAGTAGTTGGAAAGTCCATCCGAGAAATAATAGTATATATGTCTAACTAGCCATTCCAACATTTGATCCATAAAAGGCATAAGAAAATGGTGTTTCCAAGCATCATCATTTAGTTTCCTATAATAAATGTATAATCTTCATCCAATGACAGTTCTCACGGGAATCATTCCACTCATCTTTTTGGGTACTACCATCATCCTCTATTTTTTGGTACAACCTTCATAGGACTTGCCCAAAATTTGTCAGAAATTTGGTAAATCATACTAACAACTAATAGTTTAATTACCTCTACCTTTACCACTTCTATCATATTGGGATTCACCCTCCTTTGGGGCGACGTAAGTACCTTGAAATCATCCTCCATAAGAATTTTGTGAGTGTCAAAGGAGGAACTAATTCCTCCAATATCATAAATCTTACAAATAATGACACCTTTATTCTCGTTAAACACATTTAACAACTTTTCTTTTTGTTTCATATTTAAACTTAAAGCAATAATCACTAGAAGCTTTGATTTTTTTCTCTAAGATTATGTATTCCAAATGATCAAGCATCTTATTTAACTCTAACTTTGGCAGTTCTTCAATCGAGGGTTTCAACCTCTTCTCCTTTATTATGTCAATCTCTCCAAACTCTCTCTTCTTTGACGTGGGTTCGTTATCTCTAAGTAGGCTATATGTTCTTTCTTTATGGATTTATCCCTATCTTCCTCCTCTTATTGAACAAAAAACAACCATAGTGAGTCTATAGAAATAAAATCCTATGCAAAATTTGGAACTACAAAATTAGTTATATTAATAAAATAATAATTATTAGGTGTCTTATAGAATTAGATATCTTAAAGATAACATGTTTTTCTCCTACCCTAAGAACTATCTTGTCGTCACTAAAATCAATAATTGCTCTAGTAGTAACTAAGAAGGGTCAACCTAGAATCAAGGGCTCTTCTATATCCTCATCCATATCTAGGATTACAAAATCTACTAGGAAGATGAACTTATCAACTTTAAAAAAAATGGCCTCAATAATACCCTTAGAACATTTAATTGATGTATTTGTTAACTACTTGCTTATATTAGTGGGTTTTAGTTATCATAATCTTACATTTATGAATAATTTATAGGGAATTAAACTATAATATCCCTTAAATTAGCTAAATCATTTTTTACTAACAAACCACTAGTTAAACAAAAGATAGTAAACCTCCTTAGATCCTTAAGCTTCTTGAGTAGCTTGTTTTGTAGAATCACTAAGCACTCATCACTTAATATCCTCCAACTTCCTCTTGTTAGATAGTAACTCGTTCAGGAACTTTGCATACTTTAACATTTGTAAAAGAACCTTAACAAAAGGTAAGTTAATATAGAATAGTTTAAAAAGCTCAAGAAATTTACAAACTACTCATCCATGTGATATTTCTTCAACTTAGTAGGATATGGCATGGTAGCTAGAATTCCTTGACTTTTAACGGATGATCTATGTCTTTAGCTTTCTCTTCTCTCTTCTTATCATTCTCCTCCTTGCGTTAGGTCTTGTTTTTAACTTGCAAATCTTTTCTGCTCCTAAAGGTTATTGCCTTTATATGTCCTTTAAGATTAGTCTCAAAGTGACTAGGCAAACTCCCTTGTTGTCTTTCAAAAACTAGCTTCACAAATAAACCAATATGATTTCCAAGTTATGGATATAAACTTCTTAATTTCTTAGAGAGGTTTCAATATCTTAAAATCTTATGTCTGAAGTCTAGAAAATTTTATTTATAGGGTCTTTCAAGTTTGGCTTCCTTTCTTATGGTAGGTGGTGTTGCTAAAATTTTGGTGGAGGGTTATTCCTTTTCTAACATTAATTCCCCTAAGAGACATCCAAGTGATTCCTCTATCATAGATTTTATATATTATTGTATAGATTATTTTAAGGACTAATAGCATACCCATATAATTCATATACTCAATCCTTGCAGTAGTCTTTATTGCCTGACAGTTTTGGCCTGTGTACCTTTTTCCGTACACCTTACACTACATTACTTAGAAAAATTGAGGGTTCATCATGAATCCATATATCTTTTTGCTCAAAGCTTTAATATGGCTTGCCAACACAATAACTTCATCTACATTATAGACTCATACTAGCTTGCTAGATTTTTCTCGATAAGAGCACTATTTAAGGTACCCTTAGCTACTGCATCTATAATCTACCTCGTTTTATTGAGTTCTTCATAGAAAATCTAGATTTTCGTCCATAATGGTAATCTATGATGTGGGCACTTCCTTAGAATCTACTTAAATCTCTTTCATGTATCATATAAAGTCTTTGAATAGATTTGAGCATAAAAAGAGATGTTGTTCCTTAATTTAGTAGTCTTGGCTAGTGGGAACTACTTCAAAAAAAATTTCTCTGTCATCTAGTTCGATGTGGTGATGAATCCCCTAGGTAGAGAATTCAACCATTACTTTGCCTGGTTCCTCAAGAAGAATGGAAATAATGTCAATCTTATCATATTATCGATCTTAAAATGATGGACTCTTTCCTAGTCAAGTCTGATATAACATAATCAACCATTGTCCTTAAATGGTTTGTGATGATTTTTGATCCTTCGTTCTCAGTCTAATGCTCTAGGTCCTGTCTTTCAATCTAAATATACCTTTCTAAATAAGGTCCTTTGAAGATTTCTGTAAGTCTTCATCTCAATTTGAAGATCTTCTTTAACAAAGTAAGATGGATTTCCTCATGTTATAAACTAACCCCAAAACCTAAAAAGGTGAAAGATATAAGAGTCAACAAAATAATTTAATAAATTAAAAGTAATAAATATAATGTAATAAAGTAAATAATGATTATATCAATAAAAATTGGTCATTACTAATAGTATTGTCCTCGGTAATAGTACCAAAAACTTGATATGAGCAAGATACCTGTTGAGTGTAATTATGCAACACAAACGACTCATTTTACGCTTAAAATTGCAAGTGTACAAATCATGACTTGTAGTTAAAAAGCAAATATTGATCCCAAAAGGAATGATGCCCAGACACCATTTAATTTAGACAAAACTTTGTTTAAGAAATGAAATTGTTTAATATAATTAATTTGGAATATTAAATTAAAATTAAAATACTAATAATGAACACTGAACAATACCCAAATGTAGAAAAATCGACATTCAAGAATCTAAAGACTAGAGATTACTTTTTCTCTATTTTGTCTCCCTCCTATTTTTTTAATCGAATTATGTCTCACCTTTTCCGAATGTATTAATTACCCTCTCTCATGGTATAATCAATTATCCCTAATCGAATTAAACAGAATCAATTGAATGATCTCTCAATCTACCCAATGACTCCACCAATTCAACTAGTTATTAAGCTATCCTATAGGTGATCAATTGAATTTGCTGAGATCTCTCTTCTAACTAATCAATTGACGTGATGATTGCAAGTCTATAGGTTGTCAACTCTCTTCATACAATCCTACATAAATAATCTTACTCACTCTCTCAATTTGTTGCATGATAACAAATAAAATTAATAATCATCAAAGACACTTTCATTCAATTTAATAAAATAGGAGTTTTAACAAAATAGTTCAAAAGCAATCCTTAAAACTAAATCAGTCAATCATGGTCTCTATAAGATCATCAACACATAAATAATCCATCTTATAAAGATTAGAAGAAAGAAAAACAAAGAAAATTGAATAAAAGAAACTTCTTCTTTTCTTTTCCAAAATATAGAATTTTGGATGTTGATGTGCTATTTTCCCCAATATTGATGATAATCCTTGACTTCAATCCTGCCTTAAGACTAAAAACTTATGTTCTTCACTCAAGGAGGCTCTTTCTATAGAAGGGTTTCGTCTCCCTTGATCATGGAGGCTTAATTCTTCTTTAATAGTCCAGAAATCCTAAGTTTAATAAAGCCCTACATAATGACTCAAATTATAATTCCCACAATTGTGAGCATTGGCATGATTCCCACGATCATTTCCCAAAATCATGGAAATTTACAACAGATGGTCTCCTCTTTTCTTCTCCTCTTTGATCTCTAGCTCAATCTCGAAGTTGCTCAATCTTCCTACGTACATAAAAATAATCAATTCTTACCTTAAATTAACATAAAACACAAAAGAACAACAATAGAAATCAAAATAAATGAAAACATACAAAATGAATCCTAAACTACAACAATAATCAACAATTATGCACAAAACACATGCCAATTACTTAGAAAAATATAAACTAATGAACAATTATCATTACGTACCCTATAGGTCTCAAAGGCAAGTGCACATATCGAACTATAGTATAATATCAATGAATATTGAGTGTTGATCCCGTAGAGACTATAAGTACTAGCAATTACATCTTTTTATTATCTAACTGATAAAATAAGATGAAGATTGAATTAAAACAAATAAACCTAAACTAAATTTTAACACAAATAATAAGCAAGATCACAAACCATAAAAGAATTGACCAAATCAAATAAGTAGAACCTAGGTAATTAATCTCTTTAGGATTTCTTAAGCCAGTAATCCTTTATCATGCAATTTAAAAGATCACTAGACTGTAGAAATTCTTATCTTATGTTAATATCTTTCTTAAGACTATCAGTACCTAAACCTTATTTGATTAACTAAAATCTCTGTCTAATTAAAACCCCTAATATTGCATTAATCAATTTGTGAATTCCTCTATTAGGTTTAATGTTTCATGCTACTCTTTTAAATTGTAGTTCTATTAATATAAAAGTATTTCTCAATCTTAATTATATGAAATGAAACATTAAATAATATCCCAGACATATTAATTCAAGACGTAATCAAAACATATAATTTAATCCAATGAATCAATGATCAAATTGCATTAAATAAAGAATTAAACCACAAAATTCATCGCAAGGTTCATCCTACTTAGGCTCTAAAAAATTTTAATTTATAAAAATAGAAAACACAGCCAAAGAATTAGAAGAATAATTAAAAATAAGAGAACCTATTATATATCCCCATTTCTCTAATAAAATCCTTTGAAAATTCGATAGAAATATTCTCTCTATCAAATCTTTAGTCAATCTCTACTTTTGTCTCTCTTAGGTTTAGAATTGTGTTTAAGACTCTCCTTTGACTTCCCCTTTTTATTTCCCTTTTATTTCCTAGAATTAAGGTTTCTGTACTAGACATGGTTAACCACACGATTGTATATAGTTACTGTGTCCCTCAAATTCTCTTAAAATCTTCAACATTTATAGAATCATGATTCTAGAAACTTATATGAATAGTGGAGACAAACATTGTCCATCTCCATATAGTTATGTCTAGCTTCATATGGACATGTTAGCACCATTTAAACCCATATACAATCACAGGGATTTTTTGATCCCTCTTATCCTCGTGTTCATATCTGACATGGGCGTGTCCTTTATCAACACGAGCATGTCCCTCTAAAATAGTTCCAATTCTTTAATTTTTTCCCCAATTTCATCTGTATTCTTATCCTTTCTATCCATAAAGGTAATTAAGACCTAAAACATACTAAATATAAATTAAGTATGAAAAACTATTAAAAATCTTAAATTAATAAGAAAAATACACTAAACATGGGACTAAAAATATAATCTATTAAGCACTTATCCAATATTAAAAATAGTAATTTTACATCATCAATATAGAAGAGAACAAAAGTATACCTTTTAATAGTTTTGTGAACGAATAAGACATGATCTTAAAATCTAGATTGAAAATCAACACACTAATGACAGAGATGCATTTGGTAAACTAAGCTCAAAGAACTTATTTTAGTTCAAACAAGGCTTTGCAAAGATGACGAACCTTGTTAGGTGGGTGATTATAACCGAACCAAGTTTGTATGTACATTTCTTTTATAAGATCAAAATTGAAGAAGGCATTATTGATATCCATTTAGAATAATAGCCAATGGTTGGGTAGTAAATAAGATTGTGAACTAATTTTAAATAGGTTATAAGAGCAAATGTCTCCCTATAGTCAATACCATACTCTTAAATAAGTCCTTTAAAAAATTTTAAGCTTTATATCATTTAACTAATCAATCAGCCAAAAAATTTGAGCTTTATATCATTTAACTAAATAATCAGCCATAATCTTGATCTTATAGACCTATTTATAGCTAATAATAGACTTCATTGAAGGTAATAACTATATCCTAAGTATTGGTGATAATAAGTTCATGTAATTCTTTTACGTTTCTTTCTATTTTAGAGGTTCAAAATTTTTCTAGTGATACATGTGATGTTCATATAGGAAGGAAATAATGTAATAAACCAAAAAATCTCAAAAATAGATAAAAGAGTGACTTACCCTATCAGTGCAATAAGGAATGTATTAAGTAGTAGGAGTCACAAATCAACAGATAGAGAAGGATGATTTAGAGGAGTTGATAGATCTATAACTAATGGAGAAATAATAAGATTAGGTGTAGATTTTGTCTAACTATAAGAAATATTAGAAAATAATCCTAAAAGAGAAATATTAGGAAATAAGGATGTAGTGGAATCATAGATAAATTGATTAGAAAATAATCCTGCAAGAGAAATATTAGGAACAATGGTGTAGTGGAATCAATGATAAATTAGTGACAAGGCTTATCGATATAAAATTTGGAAAGAGGTCAAAAACTTTATGTTCTTAAAAGGTCAAAACTAAGAGATACGAAGTGTTTGTGAAAAGGATCCTAACACCTATACTGTTTGTATCTATCGCATACCCTAAGAAGCATTCTAATCATGCTTGTTAAGTCAAAAGGACTTTACGATGATTAATTTTGATGATAATCAAATAATAATAATGTTAGAAACCAATGGACGTCTTTGACAAAAGTGTGAAGTGTGCAGATGCAAAGACTATATAGACATAGACTGTTGGACCCCGATTTGTTTGAGGATAAATTTTATTATTTTTATTATGATTAGGCTTTAATTATAATTTTTGGGGAT
>JANIIA010000192.1:21838833-21853936 GCA_027478495.1 Erythroxylum alaternifolium
AGCATGAGATGTGGTAATTTACCACACCTGGACCCGTTTCTCTGGTCCGACCCGTTCTTTGGAAACGGGATGTTACAGATTACATAGGGTTGACATGACAAGAATGATGTAGGATGGTGGGCCTAATAGGCTAACATGGTGTCTAATATGGTAGAGTGGGACTCAATAAGCTAATATGAAAGTTAACATCATAGATGACGTAGTAGTATAAGACCTAATAATTTGACATGGTTAATGATATAGTGATGACGTGTTATTGACATAGCCATTAACTAGATGACACATGGTGATTGTATTAGAAAATAAGAGCCTAACACGTGGTTCACAATTGATTGGGCTTTTATGAGTTTTGTATTAGGATAATGCCATTTTTTAAATTAAGGTAAAACAATGTCATTTGAATTTTCTTCAACAGGTGTGAGCACCTAAATTTGAAATGTATATACCAATATTTTACTGGTGTATAAAGGTTCATGTAGAAGAGTTTGGAGGCAAGGCTTACAACATTGTAATCCTCTTAAAGAGTAGAAGAGTTTAGTATATGCCTAACATTACTAGACAATTGAATTTGACTATAGAAAACAAGAACCAGAAGTTTAAGAGATTGCCTCTTTTATAAGGGTTGCTATGATACCATGGAGAAACTGAGGTGAATTTTTAAAATGATGAAATTTTTGTATTTCATTTAGTATAAGCCTAACATTACTAGACAATTGAATTTGATTATAGAAAGCAAGAACCAGAAGTTTAAGAAATTGCCTCTTTTATAAGGGTTGCTATGATACCGTGGAGAAACTGAGGTCAATTTTTAAAAGGATGAAATTTTTGTATTTCATTGTGTATAAACTATTATAGAAAATGGGTATTTTTACATGAGTTTGGCTATATAATTTAAATAAAATCATATCTCTAACATATAATATGGCGAATATTATGCTACTTTTACATAACCTACATAAATTATATATGTTCACATTATGAAAGCTTGTCATCAAAAGCAATTATGAGTCATGAATTTGTTTATGTCATTATAATGAGAATTGTAGATTTTATCATTGCCTTGTGAGAACACTTTAACTATTATGAGTAGGCCATCTTATACAATAAAAACTTGTTGTTGAAACATTAATTTAAGGAAAGTATCCAGTCCCTTCTTAAACACTTTAATTAAGTAGGATGAGAACTCAAAATTTGCTTTTCAAAATCTTTATCCCTCAAATTTTAATTTAAGCTAAAGCCATATATTAGGTCAAGTCTTTTTACTGAAGTAAATAAAAGAACCCTCAGTTAAACCAACTTTAAGTCTCTTCATCCTGACAACCTAGAGAATATATAGAAGCAAAACCAATTCAATAATGTGTTATATAAAAAGAGAAACTAACATATTTGAGTCTCTATGTTTTGCTAAATATTACTATTTATTCACAAAACTTATTGGGAAACCCTATCAAGTTTTTATATAATTTTGACATGGTAACTTAAATAAATAGTTCATGTGAAAGGTAGAGCATGGTGATATTTTAAGTTTCAGATGTAATGGAAAATGATGGCAACAGTACCTAACTTCAACTGTAATACATCAATGACAAAAAAACCACAATGAGAAACATTGAGTAATGAGAAGATTTAAGAGATGTATAAGATTAAGGATTTAAGATAGAGAGAAAATTTCTAACGGGAGGTCGAGGAGGGAGAACAATTCTGAATAGACAATTTGTTTAACTAATAAGTTAAGGAAATCAAACTACTTTAGGTCAGGTCGAACTGTGAAGATCAAGTTTAAACTCAATCCTAAGCCAAAAAGTTTTTAGTCTAAACCTGATTAAGGATTAGTTGACTTCGAGTTGACCTTTATTAGGCCAAAATCCTTATTGTTTTTATCATAGTGTTGTCAATGGTGTTGAATCCTGACTTCACTCGTAGTTTAGGTATTTATAAACAAAATCAAGCCTAAGATCTTATCAACCTCTTCGCTTCTCTTGATGTTGTTCCTAAGCACTAGTATTGACGCCACTATTGAAGTAGAAGAATTGTTGAGTCCTTAAAAGCCTTACATTTACAGGAAATAAATGTTGGAAAGTGTATTTCTTTCTATAGTGCTTAATTGATCATAGGAATTTGGTCCATAAAAATAATTCTATAAGTCTGTTGAAAACAAAGGGAGGCATGCACGCAATAATAGATTTGAACAAATTTAAATATATATGTTTAATGCTTAAAAGGAGTTTAAATTTTTAAACAACTACATTAGCCATAAAATTGTCCTACTCAAATATTAAGATTAATGGGTTGGGTTGAATCAGGCTTGAGGCTACCTGAGCCCAACCTGAAGTCCTTTACACGCGATTCAAGCTCAACCTAAAATTTGACAAGACTTGACTCATGTCACTTTAGCCCAAGTCCAAACTATCCAAATTCTAAAATGACCCAATTTCTTTTGCCTCATTAAAGATTCAATCGACATCATCCCCTCTTTAATGTGTCTATTGACAAATATTCAAAATCCAACCCATAAAGATAATAAGACAAACAAAATATTATAAGTAACTTTAAAAATTGAAACTTAAGAGGCCATAAATGAATCAATTAGTACTGATTATGATAGGGCAAAGAGCAAAGAAAAAGAAAGGAAATTTGGTATTTGGAATAAAAATTAAAATGAGATGTCTAATAACAGATGTTAATAGCCAGCGTGCTATTGATCAAAGACTTTGATGTCAAACTACTTTTTTAACAAATTAAAAGTTACAACATTTTAGCAACACTTGTTAAATTTTGAGCTAGTATTGCAAAATTGAGTAAAGCTTGAGATTTTTTTACAATTAACCCTTAAATTAATTAGTCAATAGGTCTAAAATGAACTGATTTGTATTGTACAGGCTAAACTAGTGATTACATAGGGTTGACATCACAAGAATGATGTAGGTTGGTAGGCCTAATAGGCTAACACGGTGTCTAATATGGTAGAGTGGGACTCAATAAACTAACATGAAAGTTGAGATGATAGATGACGTAGTAGTATAAGACCTAATAATCTGACATGGTTAATGATATGGTGATGACGTGTTATTGACATGGCCATTAACTAGATGACACGTAGTGATTGTATTAGAAAATAAGAGCCTGGCATGTGGTTCATAATTGACTAGGCTTTTATGAGTTTTATATTCAGAGAATGTCATTTTTTAAATTAAGGTAAAACAATGTCGTTTGAATTATCTTCAACATGTGTGAACACCTAAAGTTTGAAATTTATAGACCAACATTTTACTAGTGTATAAAGGCGCATGTAGAAGAGTTTGGAGACAAGGCTTACAACATTGTAATCCTCTTAAAGAGTAGAAGAGTTAATATGCCTTACATTATTAGATAATTGAATTTTTCTATAGAAAACAAGAACTAGAAGTTTGGGAGACTGCCTCTTTTATAAGGGTTATTATGATGCCATGTAGAAACTGAGGTGAATTTGTAAAAGGATGAAATTTTTGTATTTCATTGTGTATAAACTATAATAGAAAATGGCTACTTTTACATGAGTTTGGCTATATAATTTAAATAAATCATATCTCTAACATATAACATGGCTAATATTATGCTACTTTTTTTAACCTACATAAGTTATATATGTTCACATTATGAAAGCTTGCCATCAAAACCAATTATGAGTCATGAATTTGTTTGTACCATTATAATTAGAATTGTAGATTTCATCATTGCCTAGTGAGAACAATATGCTTCAACTATTATTAGTAGGCCATCTTATAAAATAAAAACTTGTTGTTGAAACATTAACTTAATGAAAGTATCCAATCCTTCTCAAAACACTTTAATTAAGTAGAATGAGAACTCAAAATTTACTTTTCAAACTCTTTATCCCTCAAAATTTAATTCGAGCTAAAGTCATATGTTAGGTCAAGTCTTTTTATTGAAGTAAACAAAAGAACCCTCAGTTAAACCAACTTTAAGTCTTCATCCTGACCATCTAGAGAATATATAGAAGCAGAACCAATTCAATAACATGTAATATAAAAAGAGAAACTAACATATTTGAGTCTCTATATTTTGTTAAATATTACTATTTACTTGCAAAACCTATTGGAAAACCCTATCAAGTTTTCATATAATTTTGACATGGTAACTTAAATCGATAGTTCATGTGAAAGGTAGAGCATGGTGATATTTTAAACTTTAGATGCAATGAAAAATGATGGCAATAGTACCTAACTTCAACTGTAATACATCAATGACATAAAACCCCAATGAGAAACATTTAGTAATAAGAAGATTTAAAAGATATATGAGATCAAGGATTTAAGACAAAGAGAAAAAATTCTAACGGGAGATCAAGGAGGGAGAACAATTCTTAACAATCAATTTTTTTAGCTAATAAGTTAAGGAAATCGAATTACTTTAGGCCAGGTCGAATTGTGAAGATCAAGTTTAAACTCAATCCCAAACCAAAAATTTTTTATTCTAAACCCGATTAAGAATTAGTTGACTTCGAGTTGACCTTTATTAGGCCAAAATCCTTATTGCTTTTATCATAATGTTGTCAATGGTTTTGGATCTCAACTTAACTCGTAGTTTAGGTAGTTATAAACAAAACCTCTTCTCTTGTCTTGTTGTTGTTCCTAAGCACTAGTATTGACGCCACTATTGAAGTAGAAGAATTGTTGAGTCCTTAGAAGACTTACATTTATATGAAATAAATGTTGGAAAGTGTATTTCTTTCTATAGTGCTTAATTGGTCATAGGAATTCGCTCCTTAAAAATAATTCTTTAAGTGTGTTGAAAACAAAATGAGGCATGCACGCAACAATAGATTTGAACAAATTTCAATATATATATATATGTTTAATGCTTAAAAGGAGTTTAAATTTGTAAACAACTACATTAGCCATAAAATTGTCCTACTCAAATCTTGACAACAATGTGATAATTAAGATTAATGGGTTGGGTTGAGTTAAGCTTGAGACTGTCGGAGCCCAACCTGAAGTTCTTTACACGCAATTCAAGCTGAACTTAAAATTTGACCGAACTTGACTCATGTCACTCAAGCCCAAGTCCAAACTATCCAAATTCTAAGTTGACCTAATTTCTTTTTCCTCGTTAAAAATTCAATCGACATCTTCTCCTCTTTGATGTGTCTATTGCTAAAGATTCAAAATCCAACCCATGAAGACAATAAGACAAACTAAATATTAACAAGAAGTAACTTAAAAAATTGAAACTTAAGAGGCGACAAAGGAATCAATTAGTACTAATTATGATGGAGCAAAGAGCAAAGAAAAAGCAAGGAAATTTGGTATTTGGAACAAAAATTAAAATGAAATGTCTAATAACAGATTCTGATATCAAGCGTGCTATTGATCAAAGACTCCTGTTAAGGAAGTCTTTCCTATCCTTCTTTTACTTAGATATAGATAAAAATTGCAATTCTATAGAAAAGGAAGAAAGATTAAAAAAAGAACTAAATAACAGGTGACATAAGTAAGAGAAGAAGTGAATGAAAAATAGGGTTAATTTAATATCTAGTCAAGTTTTTATTTGGACTGCATCATAAAATTTGAGTTCCAGTTTGAATCCGACTTAAAATTTGAAGATAAAAAATCTAAATTGATCTAAAACCTAATTAATTTAGATTTAAATCACTAATTTTGGATCATCGATCAAGTGCCTGATATTATACCCGCTTGTTATCTCTAGCGGTGATGTCTTTAATGTAACTCTTTGAACATAATTTTCAATTAAAATTTGAAGTGCGACGTGATTTTCTTGTTCAGGTCTCGTTGGGACCGATCTCATCTGCCCCGAAGTGCGAGTTCCTTGTCAATGGGGCTGTTCAGGTTCCGGTTGGTTGGGTTGAAATTTTAGGGCTGTTCAAGTCAACGGGGCTGTTGAGGTTCCGTTTGGTTGGGTTGAAATTTTAGCATTCATTCCTTATGTTGGGTTTTGTGTACAAGTAAATGCTCTTTTTGTATAATTCAAACTCAGTATTTATTATATCTGCTGCATCCGATTGATCTACAATAGTTACATTGCAGTTCATGTTTAAAATTGGTAATTATAAATCCGTAAATTTAAACGACACCGTGATTACAAATGCCATATTCGCGGTGACTTGAGAATTAAGGAGCTCGGAGTTAATGTTGCATCATAATGCGCGCATAGAGCAGCTCATTCCAAGTATCTGGTACTCCAGGTAAGCACCAGTGAAGGCAATCCGCATATATTGCTGGATTCGATTTCTGCTCCACTGTCAGTGGTATACCATCGTGAGCGGCGTAAACAGAGGTATGTGCATCTTTCCTGTATTCTGAAAGGGTGGTTATATTGAGGAAGTAAACTGGAAATTTCATGGATTGGATTATAGTGGTCGCAACTGCAAAAAATTGCCAATCTGTGCTTACGTCCAATGGTGTGGTCTTGTTTAATATTGGCATTGTCTCTTTGGCGCAGTTAATCGCATCCAAATTGTTCCAGTCGGAGCTCCTATGCATAAGCCATTTGGAATGATTGTGTAAGTAAGAAATTGATTTTGCTTCCTGCCGAAATAGAAAATTTGACTAAATGTAGCTGCTAGGAATGTGTTCACGGTTTTACGGTATAAGGTCATCATGGGTCAATTAACCACATAATCTCCTATATCAGCCTAGCTATACTGCTTAGTCTCATATGATAATGTGTTTCTTTACAGGGACGGCTCGCTGAAGAGTCTGACCTTTAGAAACCTTTTACAAGGTAGGTTGATTTCCCATTTCGAAAGACTGAAGACAGACTATATCCGATCCTTACACCCCTACATTGTCAATAAAAAGTTGCGAGAATGTTCCTTGTGCGTACCTTAGATGTTGAGGGAACATGCTACTAAAGTATACGGCTGTTGTAGTTGGATCAACGTTATCGTCCACCCATCTCGCCCATGTCCTTAGAACTCTCTCGTACCCCAAATGCCGATCAATCTCATCGTACTCGGTGGCCCCTTCAGCGAACGAACCTCGGCTTTTTCAGCAATAACAGGGCTTTTATTATTATCTCGAAGTATTATACTTGTGGTGAATATTAGCCAAAGACATGATCCGAACTTACACAACTTTGATCGTGGGGTACTTGAGCCACCAAGTATAGGTGTTGAATACGAGGTAGTCCACGCCTTTCCAGTTCTCACCGTGCTTTGATATGGATTCAGGCATTATTATGGCGTCTGTTTTCCCGTCCCTCATCGTTGGCGGGTCTGAATTTGATTCAACTAGGAACGGCGCCCAGTAAAACTCGATTGTAGCATTGTAGTCCTATAACAACCAAATATATAAATATTAAGAAAATAAATAGTCTACCACACCATATATTGATTCATTAGGTAGTGTAAAAGTCGTTTTCCTTTTTCCAATGGGTTGTCAAGATGATAAGAATATTCATTTTCTGGAGGGAGGTAGTTAAGCTTCAACCTCATAATAATGTGTAATCTGACGTACAAACAACTGTTTGCATAATTGAATAATAGCGTTATTCATTTTCCGATCAAACATAATAAGAAATTGTTTTACTTTCTATTGCAATGCTACCTCAATTTTAAAAACTCTGATATAACTTGAATAATCCAAACTCTTCTTGCCCTGTAGAACCGCAGATTGAACCAAGCAAACCAAGGATTGCCACTGATTAAAATGAATGGAGTCCCCGACAAACATTAACCTCTTTCCTTTCAGTTTTTCCAGTAACACTTTAGGCTTGAACCTAAACACAAAATTACAAACGTCTCATAAATACAATACGAATACTGAGTTAACCATCAGTACTAATATATACTATACTTACACGGGTAGAGAGCAATCTCCTGGCTGCCATCTCCAGTTCTGGTAGAGAGAATCCTGTCTTCCGTTCCTTGTGCATGTCACCCATTCCGATAGATAATCGCATTCTTGTTCTTTGTATAAAGGATGTGTTTCGTTATCCAAAACCCACTCGCCTGTGAAAATATCACAGGCCTCTAACGGCATTGCATCTTTGTCCGCAAATATCATTTCTTCTTCGTCGTCACTTTCATTCTTGGAAGTTCCTTGGACCACTGAAACGCCTGAATCGAACGGTTCCCGGAGCTTCTTTTGGCTATCTGGAGATGAAAATTGGTAACTCATGAACTTTATGTTTTCACCGGAAAGGTTGGATTGAAGAAAAGATATAACAAGGATCACCCCAAGAACTAAGAAGGGTATTGAATGGAACCTCTGGTTTGCAGAAACAAGACTCATTTTGATAAAATGGAGTTAGGCATCGGTGTTGATCAGCTCCAAATATAGTGTTTCGTGGTTATAAATGTTGGAAACAAAGAATCATAAAGTTAGGAAGTCAATATGCAATTTTTAAGTAGTTAATTCCGTCCTTGGTACATGGTTTCATAGGTTAGTTAATTTACTATCAAGTTTCTTTCATGTAGTTGTTAAGCAGTCTTATTGCGTGAAGAGTTGTTATGTCGCTTTAGATTATGGTACCTTCAACGGCTCTTAGAGTCACAAAAATGGTACTATTATTATACCTGGGGAAGATGGGACTATCTTTTTTCTAAAATGTCAGGGATAGGTGATAATTAACATCCAGCTAATAATCATAAACATATTCATCCTGCGCAAAGTAGTTAGCCGCCTACGAAGAGCCACTATCATGTGTAACAATTAACTTTTGGGATTGATTCGTCGCTATTTTTATCGAAGTGTTGTTCTTGCTATACGCTGTTTAAGAAAATATTCTTGATTGGTTCTTAGAGGAAGTGGATGTAGGGCTTCTTAAATGGATTCTGAATAAAGAAGGTTAAACATAGATCCGCTTGTAAGATTGTGACAAATGGTTTGTTGGCCAACTCACTAAAGTTTGTCGCAGAACAGTTTCCTCACGGTTCGAACTGAAATTGTCACTAATATACAAGCAGTTGGAACTTACTCCGTTGCTGCATAACTGTTGGAGATTCTGGTCCGATCAGAAAAAAAGGAATATTTATTAAAATTCGGGTTCATCTAGTTCGAATGGACATATGGTTCACTCCCTTTGGAAGATCATAGTTTTTTTCGTTACAAATGAGCGTTCATTACTTACGCCGACTGTTGGGTAAACTCGAGCTCTGTTGGGCTTGGCTTATGGTAAAAGACTTGCAGCTTCAATTCTTGCTGCAATGACAAGCTTGGAACAATCTGTCAACTTCTTAAACATTTCTTTAATGCTATTCGAGTAATATCTTTTGCTTTCAAAGCAGTTATCCTACAGGATCAACACATTTAACAATCTTAAAGAATAATAGAACCTTTTGTGTGGTCAAGATTGAGAGATGATACGTGTATAGAGCAGCTCATTCCAGGTATCAGGCAAGCCAGTCAAGCACCAGTGGAGACAATCAGCATCTCGCATAAACTTCTGCTCCCTTGGGAGTAACTTGACGTGAAAGGAGTTGTATACTGAAATATGAGCGTCCTTCCGGTATTCAGACAATGTGGTTATATTCAGGAAATCGACCGGTACTTTCATTGACCCTGTAATGTTTACTGCTATACCAAAAAGCTGGCGATTTGTGCCCACATTCACCGGTTTGGAGCTGTTCAGGATTGGGGTAGTCTCCATTGCGCATTTGTCACCATCAGGATTGCCCCAGTCCGAGCTCCTGTTTCACTGAACTATATCAAGTGTTGCAAACTAAGGAAAACAATCGGTGGTTTGTTTGCAATGTATCTGTTCGCGAACTCCTCGAAATAAAGTTGGAATCTTGATGCAAAGAGAATGCTAACGGTCAAGAGTCAAGATTGTTGTACCGGAGATGGGCTGGAGACATGCTGCTGAAGAAAACATAGGCCTTCTCAGGATCAACATTTTCGTCCACCCATTTGGCCCAAGTCTTCAGAGCTCTCTCATATGCTACTGGCAATTCAATCTCATCGTACTCCATACGCAAATCTGATCGGCTTCTTTTCCATCAATTTCAAAGGAAAACAGATATTGAAGTTGCCCAAGAATGATTCGGAACAAAGAACCTAAAGGATACTTACTATACTTTCATATAAGTAAACTTCATCCACCAAGTACAAGTGCCAAATATAAGGTAGTCCACATTCTTCCAATTATGTCCATGTTTAGATATTGTCTCTGTCGCGATTATGGGATCCCCTTGGCCGCTCCTCCTATCTAGAGCATCTGAATTGGAATCCACCAGAAATGGTGCCCAGTAAAACTCTATTGTCGCATTGTACTCCTGCACAATCAAGCTTGCCGCTAAATGTAAGTGAAAGAACAAGTTTAGCAGAAATCAGCTATCAGTAATGGACATTTCAGGTTCCAGTAGCTCGTCACACTGTGCTTGCCCTAAGACTTCAATTCCCAGTAGAAATGAAGTGAGGACATTTAGAACTTCATTATCTGGTCTATTGTACAAAAGAAGACGTGTTTGACATGATTTAGAGAGGGAAGAAAAGACCTCAGCTTGGAAGACAGTGAGAGAACTTGAGTAGCTTGTTAAGATCTTCTGGCTTGGAGGAATGGAAGATTGAACCAGACAAATCAAGGATAGCCATTGTTGATGATTCAATGAATCGCCAACAAACATAAGTCTTTTTCCTCGAAGTTTCTCCAGCAAAAGTTTTGCTCTGAACCTTTTGCCCAGATGAAGAAAGGATAATTAATTTCAGCTCTATGTACTGAAAACCGTGAAAGAGGAAACTGGAAACCCTGAATTTGGGTGGAATAATCAAAAGAGCACGTACTTGGGCAAGGAACAGTCTCTGGGCTGCCATCTCCAGTTCTGGTACATGGTATCCTCCCGTCCATTTTCATTGCAAGTCATTGATTCATCTAGAAACTCGCATTCTTCTTCTTTGTAGAATGGACGAGTCAAGTCGTCGATCACCCACTCTCCTGTGAATATATCGCAGTCCAGTGGTGGCAAAACAACGTTGTCTTCGTCACTCCACTTGCCACCCAGATCAATGTCACCTTGTTTGCTATTCTCTTGAACCATTTGGTAGCTGTTGTTCGATAGTTTATTCTTTTCAAGCCTTGGAAATGGGGGTGAACTGAAATTAGCATGGTCATCAAACAAAGAGTAAAGCAAGAGAAAGATGGAAAAGGAGACCAGAATTTGGAGGCAACTGTTTCTCTTGCAGACACAGCCTTCCCGATTCGTCATCGCTTTCTTGCAGGAAGCCGTGGGCCAACAGGTTTCAGTTACAGGGAATGGTGACCATTGGATGAGGTTGGTGTTTAATGCCAACATACACTCTGTCATCTTAATTAGTGCCAATCTAGCTCCTTCGGTTGCCATTTTCTGTTGTCTCTTTCTTGAACTACTATAACAGTTATATCGTAATAAATTACTCGTGTTTTATTTCATATTAACAGAATCGCTAACGTTTACAGGATTGCAGAAACCGCCCCTTTTATGTCGTATTTATAACTTGAAAGGAAACTTATAAAACGGACTTCCCAGGATAATGAAGTTCAAAATTGTTCTTCTGGTCCTACGGAGGAGGGCCGAACGTTATGGGTTACCTACTGGTATTTAAGAAGTGAACCTTGTTAGCCTATCAACAGGAAACTGCGCACAGAAGTCACTTGCGGGAGAGAAGCTAGCTACTTGGTTTGACTCCACTTGAAGCTTAGACTGTTATTTTATGAGTAGAACTTGGTCCAATCTTTGCAGTAATAAGCGCTGTCTTTTTATACGCTCATGCAATCTTATCCGGATGGAGTTACTGGTTTTGTTTTTGTACAATCCATTTACTTGTATTGTACCAATTAAATAATTGTCAATGCATCAAATGTTGGGACCAATTAAGGAACACACTTCCCCAAATTCGCAATTCTCGTTTCGATTTCAATGGCATGTAAACATACGGATTTCCAAGGTACAATTCCAAACTGTATGAATTTTCTTTGTGGTAAAAAAAGTGGTTGCATGCGAGGAGTAAATACAAAATCAAACATCCATAATTTGCCCATCAGCTAACACTTGAAAGCTAGATGATTGCTAAGGATGAGAAATAATATAGGTATAAAGAATCTCGTTCCATGTATCAGGTAATCCAGGTAAACACCAATGGAGACAATCTGCGTATTTTGCTGCATCAGCTTGCTGCTCTGGTGTGAGGAGCTTGTTTTGTCGAGTGGTGTAGATGGAGGTATGAGCATCTTTTCTGTACTCCGAGAGGGCAGTTATGTTAAGCAAATGAACGGGCACTTTCATTGACTGAAACGCATTTCTAGCAACATCATATAGCCTCCGATCTGTGCCAACATCCAACGGAACGTCCATATTCAGAATTGGAGTGGTCTCATTAGCACACTTAATACCACCAGGATTGTTCCAATACAAACTCCTGTTTATTTGAATCCCAAGACCCAAATTTGTATTCCTGTTATTGATTGTAATTCATCAACATAAAGGAGAGACACAAAAATGTATGGATCCTAGCTTACCGAAAATGAAGAGGAGACATGCTCATGAAGTAGACAGATGTGACATTAGGATCTACGTTTTCATCGACCCACTGGGACAATGTCTTTAAAACTCTCCTGTAAGCTATTGTACGCTCAATCTCTTCATAGTGCACAGTATTTTCATCGTCAAATGTTCCATGGTCTCTTCAATACGACCAAAAAAAATTAATAAAAAAACAACAACAACTAATTGCAAAATTTTGCTCTGAATTTGGCTCATGTGCAGTCTTATCTTGATCAGAAAGGAACTTACAGGACTTTGATGGTAAGAGAGTTCATCCACCAAATATAGGTGTTGAAGATAAGGTAATCTGCGCCCTTCCAGTTTTCTCCATGCTTTTTGATGGATTCAGGCATGAGTATGCGGTCCAATATACTATGGTTCTCTGGATCATCCGAATTTGATTCCACCAAAAATGGTGCCCAGTGGAACTCCACGGTAGTTTTATAATCCTGCACAGCAACAATATTAGGAATAAAACGATTGCTGTTGAAGGATCCAAGTTTAGAACTTTTTCTCCAACTCCGAATTAAAATTAGACGATGGGGAATCAGTTGAAAGGAATAAAAAAACTGGAACAGATAACCACCGAACTTATCAGATTTCAGGGAAATGGTAATAATCTGAAAGGAGAATCAGAGATTGATAGGCGGATTGCGAGGATGCTTAAATTTTGCCGGCGTAGACAGACGGCAATCGGGGTTGGTAAAGTGTTGGAAACAAGCTTTTCGCCATTATTGGAACAAAAAGCTCGATAGATTCGATAGATACCTCGACACTGAAGACAGAGACAGGTCCTGAATCATTCAGGCTCTTCTTACCCCGAGCAACTGCTGATTGGATCAGGCAAACCATAGATTCCCATTGGTTCCTATTCAGCGAGTCTCCAACAAACAAAAGTCTCTTTCCACGTAGCTTTTCAAGCAACAAATTTGACTTAAACCTTACATCCAAAAGTGGAATCCAGTAAAGCAGAAAACTTTCAGAATAATGAATAAATATCAGCAAGAAATATGCTTACTTTGGCAACGAACAGTCTTTGGGCTGCCATCTCCAGTTTTGATATAAAGAATCTGGTCTGCCATTCTTCAAACAAGTCACTTGGCGTGATAGAAATGGACAATCCTTCTCTTTGTATAGAGGGCGAGTGGAATTATCAAACACCCATTTTCCTGTAGAAAGATCGCAGTCCAATGGTGGCGATATGATGGAATCTTCTTGTAGTGCTTCTTCAGGTACGGTATCCGACAACAGAAACGCTGACTTCAAGTTCTGGCTGTACGGAGAGGACTTGAGGAGTACCAAGAAAATCATGACAAGTACAGGATATGCTGTGCATTTATAGTTGAATCTGCCGAAGCATTTGATTAGAATCATTCAGTCTAATTGACGGCGCAGTAAAGTGGAAGGGATATGTGGGAGGACTGGAAGCCTAAACCCAGGAAAGAGCAGTCTGTGTGAGAGAACGAACGGATACCATGGTTATGGTTTTGACCGTTAGTCCTTAGGTAGCCTATACTTTTCTAACTAATATGGGTAAGAAAAGCGATTGCGTGTCAGTCGGCGTCTCTGATCTATTTCTTCTGTCCTATACCCTTTTTTTTTTAATCCATGTGGTATTTTACAAGAGTTTTAATTATTAAAAAATACTTTAAATTATTTATATTCAGACAAATCTTCGCCTGTATTGGATTAGTTCGTAAGAATTAAGGTGTTAGACTAAACAAATTTTTCCATTCCTAGAGTATCTTATACCATATTTAATACATAATATCTGATCCCGTTAGTTGGCCTAACCACATCTTAATGGATATACAGTGTTTCGTTATGGTGACAATGAGATCCGTCATAACTCAAAGCTCGCGGCTTTGTCTACTCCTTATTCCTTAACTCTGAATTCTCCGTCTGGTGTAAACTGAAAATTTTCAATTCTAAGCCTGTTTCTTAAAAAACAGAAAACTCAATGTTTAAAAACTATAAATAAAAAAACCTACCAATTAAAAAATTTTAAATTTAAAAGACTTATCTCACATTAGATAGTCTTAAAGTCGTTAAAAATAAAATAAAATTTTAAAATTTAAGAGACAATAAAAGTAATTTATATTTATCTATCAAAAATTTAAACGGTATGTTTGGTAAACAGTTGATAAGCTATTTTTTAGTTGTTTGACCCAAATTAAATGTTTGACACATGTTTAAAAACTATTTATTTGTTTGGTTATGAGTTGGCTAATTTAATCCAACCAGTTATTTTTTTAAAAGCCCCTTAAGTGTAATGTTTAGGGCTAGTTGTTTACCTAATAACAGTATTGTCCTCTACTTTACTCTCTACTTTTACTCTGTGCGCTTTTAAAGTTAATTTTTTCTATCGTACAATTATGTCTAGAAGTTTGGAAGAATATAATATAGAGGTTAATTAAACTTTTTAATCTTTATTTAATTTTATAATATTATTCTACATTTAAAAATATCATAATATTAAGTTTTTGAATATAAAGAGTCACATCAAATTAATATTTTTAGTATATACCTACTATCGTATCTGTGTCATACTATAATTATAGTTTTTTAATTTAATAAATAATAAAATTCATACATATTATATGAAAAATATTAATATGATGTAGC
>JANIIA010000192.1:21881485-21893342 GCA_027478495.1 Erythroxylum alaternifolium
GTGGTAATTTACCACACCTGGACCCGTTCTCTGGTCCGACCCGTTCTCTTGAAACGTGATGTTACAGATGTCCATTCTCATTAATCATATGACTAGGGATAATTTAAATATTGACATAATTGCACATGATAGGAATCTCAGTAGTATGATCACATCATAATTTCCTTCATGCTTTGTCATATATCATGGACTTCATTAGTTTGCTTATAGATCAATATTAATTCATAAAGAATGAACACCAAATTAATGAAATGTGCTTTTTTATTATTGAAAATAAAGTATGTATACAACTTTATACAAAACGCTTTAAAGGTGATTGTCTTTAAGGTACTGCTCTAACATGTATATGTGAATTATGAAATGTCATGACATTTATGATTGGATATATTTGTAAATGAAATGGGCCAAAATGAATATTGGTTTACTTAAGATGTGTTTGATGCTTGAAATTTTGTAATGAGCTGATTTGATTGTCTTTATGTGTCATTGTTGTAGAGTATGTTCTCGAATATTTGTCGGTATGTTTAGGCATATGCTCTATGAGATTTGTATGTTATAATTTCAATATGTTGCAACGTGGACCACTCATGAATCATGACCTCATTTTATAAAGGAGCAGTGGAATTTCTCAGTGGATTTCTACACAACATCACAGATCTTCTCTGCTAATGTATCCAACTGGAATAAGACCACCTTTGGTAACATTTTTCATTGAAAGAGAAGAGTACTTACAAGACTGGCTAGGCTACGGAAAGTTCTGTCTCTCCGCACGAGCAAGTGACTACAAAAGTTGGAACTAGATTTAAGGGAAGAATTTGAAAGAATCCTCACACAAGAGGAGCTGCTATGGAGACAAAGGTTAAATTCAGATTGGAACTTATAAGGTGATAAAAATACTGTTCTTTTCCATAAGCTAGTGGGAACTAAGAAGAAGAAAAATAAAACAGAAAAAAAAATCCGCTTGTCAAACGGATCTTGGTGCTCGAACTAACTGATCCTCAAAGAGGAGTAGCATCCTTTTTCAGTAAACTCTATACAAACGAAAACTTATAAAATTTGTGCGACAGAAGTATTTAAGAGTTATATCTAATTAATATGTTTAAATTAATATTAATTTAAAATATATTTAATTATAATTTATAAATCTAAAATATATTTGGTTACAACTTAAAATTTTACAGTACTTTAATAATAAAGGTTGAAAGAACTAAATTACAAAATTCTGAGCCGAATTTACCATCGAAATATAAAACTCTTAGCAAACTTTACCTACCTCTTTAGTTTGCAGTTACTACGAACATTACAACATTTGTAATATGGTCCTTCAAAGCTTTTTTTTTTTCTCCCCCTTTTTTCTGAAGTATATTCTCATTTCAGGGATTAGTAGCTACACTTTCAGGAGACTCAAAATGAAGCGAAACGTGCATTTCTTCAATAAAAGCAATCACCTTTCCTCTCCAGCTTAGCGCTTTAAGCTAATCTTTTTGATGTTTTATTTCATATTTTCATTAGCCTTTGACCACATGCAGGGGAGCATCTCTCTTTCAGTAATAATAATAACATTCGTCCAAGGATGCACGTAATGTTTTCGTTTGATGGAGTAGGTAAGAGTCATAAAAATTATGCATACACAGTACTTTTGTATTCACTATTTGCTTTATTTCGTTCTGGAAAGGTGAATTATACAATTCAAATAAGTGTATACAATTGTTCAAATGTTTCCTCAATTTAGAGGATACTGCACAAAAAGTTTAAAAATTTTAAGGGGGGCAGACAAAAACTGGACCACTAAGGTGAGAAGAACGGAACGGGTAAATAAAGAGAAAATTACGGACAACATTAACCATGAAAAGAGAAAGAAAAAAACAAATCCCACTTTGGTCAGGATTTGGAAATGATACGAGTGTAAAGGAACTCATTCCAAGTATCAGGCAACCCTGGAAGACACCAGTGAATACAATCAGCGTACGTTGCCGGATCGGCTTGTTGCTCCAGCGTCAGCATCTTGCCCTGTCGGATGGTGTAGACAGAGGTATGAGCATCTTTTCTGTACTCTGAAAGAGTGGTGATATTGATAAAATGGACAGGCACTTTCATGGACTTGGTCACGTTTGCTGCAATGGCGAAAAGCCGACGGTCTGTGCCAACGTTTAATGGCGTTGTTCGGTTGAGAATTGGAGTTGTTTCCTTTGCACATTTTATGCCATCAGGATTGTCCCAGTCCAAGCTCCTGAATAAAGACAAACATAAACAACTTTACGGTTGGCTACCGACCGGAGACAAACCAAACCATGGTTACAGTACCCAAGGCCCACTGTCAACTCCCAATCTCACCCAATACCTAAACTTGGCATCCATCTTATTGGTATGATTAGAAAATAAAGAGGTTAAACCTAACGCCTTCAGGGGTCATTATATTCGTTAAGGAAAGCTTAAATAATGATGATAATGTCAAAGATTAGTTTTTCTTGATAATTAATTTATAAATATCCCATGCTTTTATTGCATATAGCAGGACGTTACTTTGTATCGGAAGAAAAGCTGCAGATACAACCAGTATGATAAGAGGAAAATGATACTTTAGATTTGGACATTACTTGATGTGTAGGGGAGACATGCTACTGAAGAACACAGTAGTACGACTGGGATCCACATTCTCGTCCACCCACTTAGACCAGGTCCTCAAAACTCTTCCATATGCTACTGGGCGTTCAATCTCATCGTACTCTGTGGACCCTTCATCGAAAGATCCACGTCTGTGTAATCATCAAAACCCAACAGATCAACCATTGTGATAACATCCTTGTATATGTCAACTCACAAAAGTATTTGCTGTAAAAAAGAAAACACAAGGTACTTACAGCACTTTCATGGAGAAAGAATTCATCCACCAAATGTAAGTGTTAAAAATGAGGTAGTCTACATTTTTCCAGTTTACAGAGTGCTTGTTGATGGACTCTGGCATGATTATTCTATTCAAGATGCTATGCATGTTGGGATCATCAGAATTTGACTCCACCAGAAATGGTGCCCAATAGAACTCTACTGTGGTGTTGTAGTCCTGCATGACAAATATCAAGACACAATTATTTCTTTCTTAAAATCAAGGTTCCAACGTTGGTCTTGTTTCTGTTTTCTTTATCAGTTTTTTACTTTGATGGAAGGAAAGAATCTGTATCGCAGCTAATATAACTTTCAGTGTAACTATCCAGAGCTACATAAGAGGAACCTATCAATTTTGTAAAATTATAAATATGAAAATTTTAATACGCCCTATTCCAAATTGTTCCATTTATAAAAAATTGTCTCAAAAAATAATGAAAAGGATATGTGAGTTTATGGGCTAAAAATCATCAACATGATGAACGATGCAAAACATTGAAATGCTGGACATATTTTGTCTAGGAAATCAACTTATTACCCACCATATATTTTTCTTTTGTTTGTGATGAGAAAGAGACAAAGAAAGGAGAGAGACAGAGAGTGAAGGTACCTCAACCCTGAAAATGTTGAGAGATCCTGTTTTGTTCAAGCTTTTCCTTCCTGGAGGAATTACTGATTGAACAAAACAAACCATTGATTCCCATTGGTTCCTATTCAACGAATCTCCTACGAACATAAGCCTCTTGTTTCTCAGTTTGTTCAGCAATAGCCTTGGCTTGAACCTGGAACATACATGTAGCGGAAAGAAGAAACCGTCAAATCAAGAATGTTTAAGAGTACTCGCTCAAATTCAGTAATCCTTTTAAGTGATTTCCTAGTACCCAAAAGAACGAATCTTTGTAAGTACTTACGCTGGTAGCGTACAATCATTAGGTTGCCATTTCCAGTTCTGATACAAAGAATCTTTTCTTCCATTTCTCATGCAAGTCACTTGCTCTGTCAAAAACTCGCATTCATCTTCTTTATACAGTGGATGTGTCACGTTGTCAAAAACCCACCTTCCTGTGAAAAGATCACAATCTTCTGGTGGCAATTCAACATCTTCTTCCTCTTCCTCAATAACTGGCAAATCGATCTTATTATGATCAACTTCTCTTGACACACTAGACTTCAAATAATCGGATTCTTGACTTCCCTGATCAGACTGATCCACCTGAGGCTCTTCAAGTGAAGTTCTTGAGTTTATTGAAGCAGCAATTTCCTGGTCCTCAATATGCTTGATAGTTTCTCGAGCTAGGGAGGCTTGTTTTGATGGCTCTTCTTGGATTTCTTGAGATTTAGGCCATGAAAACGGAAACTCGGCTATTGACTTAACGTCCTCATTGTACATGAAGACCCCAAAGAGAAATATAGAGAACACCACAACAAAAACGGAGAGATTGTTGCTTTTCCTCTGCTTCATAGCTACTGTAACTGAGGAGAGAAGTGGTGATTTCCTTCTTGACGGGTGCATGAGAATGGCGGTGATGGGGGAAGAGAAAGGAGAGAGTTTGAAATATAGAGAAACATTGAACAAGAAAAGGAAATAAAGATAGAGAGATTAAGAATTGCATTAGTTTTCTTAGTGTTTGGTTTGATATGGGATTTGGTGGGATGGAATTTTCTTCAACTGGCTAGGCTTCTGGTGGAGGGAGAGGTGTCTTTCTCAACATTTTCGTTTATAATCCTACATTGCTAAATGCTTCTTATTCTAAGCTTTATGTCAATATCAAAAGAAACCAGCGGAGGCATAGATGAGTGATTTCAAAGCTTTGTCTAGTCTGTCTCAATCTACCAGATATTAGTTTAATTGATGTGAATTGCTCTTATAGGGTCCAACTTTGGTTAGCACATACAAGAATTATATAAATTTATTATTAATCATTGCGCATGGTACGAAACATGTTAGTTTATGGAGCAAGGACAGGATTTTTGATGTAATTAACTGTCAGCTTTGTATGCAGCTGTTTGACCTAACGGATGGAAGCCACGGAATTCCCTAACTCATTACAATTAAGGATAGATGGATAGTCTAGTTGCTACAGTAGGCATTTTTCTCAGGATCTAAAACAAGCCTGCAACAATAAGAAGATAGCAGAGGATACAAACATGAGCTCCATTTCTCTTTCTGTTACAATTCTTTTTCAGTTATTTATACGAATAGAATTATCAACCTAAAACTAGTTTCCAAATGAAGTCAGCTTTTTTCTCAAGAAATCAATTGAAAGGACAATTACGTGATGTTCCAAACATTCCATAAATTTTCCGATTACGGTTGGTGGGATGGTCAATGTTTAAGTTGGTTAAGTAAACTCCGAACTGCAAGCATTGAACTTCTACGTTTCGTTTTAACCCGAGATTATGGAACACCGATGTGAGCTTTCTCCGTCATCAACAACTATATCCCAAGTCAGTTGATGCATTGTTAAGGCTCTTTACTATTAATGATGATTTTTGTATTTAAAGGGCCAAACCAATCAAAATTATTATTAGCTTTATCATTGAGAAAAGTAAAGGCTAAGGCACCTACCCATTTGTACTGAGTACACCAAAACATGATGATGTTCTCTACTTTCTCACTCTCACTTCTTTTATGTCTCTCGTTTTGCTTTCTTTCCAAGCTAAGGCAAGTGTGCATACGGAGGAGCTTCACCTGCAAAATTACAGTCACTGTCAGTTTGTTCATATATCTCCATTTTCCTTATTTTTGTTTTTCTTTTTCTTTGGTCAGTCCTTGATTTAACTGGGCACTCCAATTTATATTTGAACAAATTTGACCAGAAAGGCTTGGTAGGGAGAATACCGGATTCGAATTGCATATACAATATGATCTTTAACAAAGTTGTATCTCCTCCACTAAACATCAAAATGTTTTCGACTACACGAGCGCCCCAAAAGGCTCATTTCAATTGCATAAAGGAAAGGATTCATGGTGAAATCATTAAAGATCCTTCATAACCATCACTTAATATTACAACATTCAAGATATAATTACAAAAATAACTGCAAGCAACTCGAGAGAAGGCACAACTATGCTAATGTTCCAGACATTAAGATCCAACATGAACAAAGAAAAAAAGAACACGGCCAAGAAACTAATGATAATCTAGATACGATATCTATCAAGTGGGTCCTTGAAAAGGAGGGGTTCATGGTACACTCTCCAAGCATAATCTTCGAAGACGAAAGGCCCAAACAACCTCTCTTCCTTCTCTACAATGTTTCCATGCTTCTGTTCTTCATCTTCTTCTTCTCTGATATTCTGCTCATAGGCGTGGCAGCAGGGGACGGCTTTAGGAATGAGGGTAGACACGTTGGTTTCTAAGGGGAGAGTTAACAAGAAGGTCATTGACACGCAGCGAGAGGTGCTGATGTCATCTTCCAAGCATCTCACTGGTCTGCCTCTCACTTTCTTCAACTTCCCATTAGTCCACACCTGCCATTTTAATTCAAGACCACGTCTTCTTTAGTTCTCACAAGTCAAATGATTCTAGTACAACCTGAACATATACAAAGACTCTTCGTGAGAAAATTGAATTCCATAATGGGCATGGCCGCTTCCCTATTGCCTATAGGTGAGTCAGGTTCTACTCCCGTAAAGACTGAATGGTAACTTAACCATGATGAGCCCAAGGCACCTAGCCCAACAAATTGGACAAGGCTTGTCTCGCCCAACCATGATGAGTTCACACACGACGCGGAATCTGAACAATTGGTTTGAATCATTGACAGGGTTGTCAGTTGGCACGGACTTTGCAGGCACCAGTCAGTCAGAAATTATTTCTCGAGAATGGACATTAAAGATATTTTTTTAAGTGATTCCATTTTTTGTCATGTAAAACAAGACCTCAAATCACAACACATTTTTTGTTATGCACTACTAAGATTTCAAGGCTGACGGTAGGCCCTCCCTTGTCACCGTAAGTTATCGCCACTAACCGCGGGTGTATTGACTCAATTTTACGGATTCAAATTTTCAAGGGATGAAATCCTTTATATCCGTTATTTTTTACTAATTCTATTTTACGTGATTTTATCTATATTTAATAAATATATAGGACTCGTGTGAAACTCAAAAAAATGTACGAATAAAATCACGTGGAATAAAATTAGTACAAAATAATGGATACAGAAGATCTGACTTCAATTTTCAGTGCCATTTTTTTCTATACCTTCTGGTCCAATAGCATCTCACCTATTTCATGTGCTAAGAAATATTTAAACATATGATAATTAAAAAAGAGAAAAATTAAATAGATGGGATATTATTGAAACAAAGGGCATAGAAAAAATGGTACCGAAATTTTGAATCCTAATTTTACACCATTCCATTACAAAGGGAGACAATTCTTTTTACGCTAATGCAGACGTTTGATCTTAACCATGTTACCCTTTCCCGAGAAAGCCAACCTTAACCCTTACCCACCATTTCACGCATATGCTTTTGCCGCCGGATTAAAATTATCTACATTTACTAAGATTAGCAATCCTATGAACACTCGTGACCCATCTCTATCCTCTGCCACAAAAATCGAAGTGAAGCATTTGTTATCCAATAAAATATCTGGGGTTGGAGCTAATTAATTATTTTAGATCATAGTGTTCAACATCGTATACCAACAAAAAAAAAAAAAAACACCTGAAACGCACCTGAGCAATGTCTCCGATGGTGACCATTATTGAATCCACTTGCGGTGACACTATCGACCACCCCAAATCTCCCAGAACATAATACTTCTGGGGCCGGATTTGATACTGTAACCCGATTATGTACGGGTATAACCCACCTGATATCACTGGTATGTCCTTGTACGAGCTCCCATGCAACAACATTATTGAACAAAACCGGGTCGGGTCCATTCCTATTGGGTTCTCAAATCCCATTACAGTTGAGAGCTTTTCAACTATCTCCAAACCCAGTTTCTCCAGAGCCCGAGTTAACTCATGCAGAGAAGCCAATCTCAACTCTTTTGAATCACTGAAACACTTTGCTTCCAACCAAAACAACTCACCGTTTCCGTTCTCGTTGTCTTCAAAACCCATAGGCCAGTTTCTGGGAAAATTCAATTCTTTTTCGTTTTTAGAGAGATCAAAGAGCGAGAACGCTTCTGACTCGGCCGAGTAAGCGAGTTGGGAAGGAACATCATGGCTAATGAGTTCAAAGAAACCCTTTTCGGTAGAAGTTGACATCAAAAGATCGGCGGAGTTAGTGTCAGCGAGAGAGATCACCGGTAAAAACGCCGATGTGGCAGTGGATCGACGAGTAGGGAGGGAGAGATTTGGAGGGAGGCGGTGGAGCAGACGTGAGAGAGCGTCTGCGGCAGCTCCGGCCGTGACGTGCTGGCTCTTATCTTGGACCGACGGAGATGGGGGAGGAGCAGCGGTGGCGGCGCTGTACATGGTGGTGGTATGCAGCTGCTGGCGTTGCTTGTCAGCTGAGAAAGCCATAATTTGTTGACAGCGAGAAATAGAACATCAAGGCATCGCTTACATCATTATGTTTATTTATAGAGTGAAAGTTGTAACACGTCTCTCACGTGTGGCCATTAATCCAAACTTAATTAGCTCAGAGTCGGAGTTGTAAGATTGGTGATTAGGTATTTTTAACGATAGTGTTGGAGAACATGAGACGAGTCGCCGCATTGAGATGGATTCTGAAAATCCTATGACCGTTTAATGTTGATTTCATGATTTGTACATTAGTTTAGTTGGTTATTTTCAGGGAAAAAAACCAGTCAAATAATCTCTTCCGGGTTTTACTTAACATGTATCATGTTTTTCGTCTAAAATAAAATATTAAAAGAAACTACTAGTAAATGCTAATAATGTAATGCGTATTGCTTTTGAATACATAAAAACTTTTAACTTAATCGACATCTTTAAACCATTAACTATTAGATATTATATTATAATCATGGTAAATTTATCACTGCAAGAAAATAACAAATTACCAACGGAATATTACCAATGGAACACATTCCGTTAGTAATTAGCGACGGAAACAGACATTTCATTGGTAATGTTAGGGGATTTATTGACGGACATAACATTCGTTGCTAAATGTAGAGGGAAAATATACTCATGAGTTTTCCGTCGTACTATAGCAACAGAATACGATATTCTGTCGCAAAATTAGGCGGCAACAAATGGCGGAGAATATGGCGAAACTGAATACCAACGGAACCACTTTTTCATCGGTAAAATACCGACGGAAAAAGTATTCCGTCGGTAAAAGTCGAATTGTTCATAAATAAAACAAGGTCGTCTTGTTTTAATTTAAACGATGTCGTTTTTGGATCATCATTTTTAACCCGACCCCTTCCCCCTGCTATTTTTCTTTCTGATGTCTTTTCTGTGATTTCGTTGCTTCCATCCTTGATTTTTGCTTGGTTTTTGGTCTATCGTGCATCATTTTCAGGTAACGTCTCTATTGAGTTTGTTTTTTCTCCAAAAAATGAAAGTCTTAGATGCTTATATATATATGTATCCCGTTGGTGGGTGTTGGGTAGTGAGTTTTGTTATGATTGTTAGTTTATGTATTTTTTTGTTGAATTGTTGGTTTATTTATTGTTTAAATATGTTATTGTTGATAAATAATGAAAAAATGCAATTGTTTTGTTATTAATTAGAGATAATTCAGGTTGCCTATGAGTTCTTTGATAAATGCTTCATAGAACAAATCATTCTAAATCCAAGTTTAGTATAATAAGAAAGACACTAAACCAAAATGAAAATGAAAAAGAACATTTTAACATAGCATCAGATTTGTAAATAAAATGTATAACCTCGTAAGCAAATTGATTAATTTGAAATAATAAAGAATAATAGTTCATGTTAATTCAAGTATATCAAGAGCAAAGAAGTTTAGTTCATCATATATCTTTAGACACAATATTTAGACATAGAAATCAAAAATATGTAGAGGCTAACTTTAATGCTCGAACAATGGTTAGATTAACTTATCACTTATAATTGAATGCATTATAGGTGAGGTTAGAATCCTAGGTAGTGGTAAACTTAATCCAGTGAATCTTTGAAGCTAAAAAGGAGATCATAAAGAAATACAAGACAAGATATTTTAAGGAGAGCTAAGTTAATGACCATAGATCTATAGTTGATCCCTTATGAAGAGAACATTATGATATATCAATTATCCAAGTGGTAGCCTATGAAAAAATGAAATCTTCTAGTAAGAAAAGTTGAGGCCTACATACTGGAAAGTCCAAGTAAGCAATATCAAACAATTGGAGGATGAGTAGATAAGAGAGATTTGAAAATATGTACAATATGGAAAAGTTACAAAGGATATTAAGGAGACCAGTAAAGGTTAGATGCAAGGTTGTAAGGTCCATTTTGATAAATAAGAAACATTATTGTAAATATCTCATAGATATCAAAGCATAACTTTGGAAACTTTAAAGTGCTCTTTACTTATAGCTTGTATAAACCTTGGAAAAAGGCTTGCAAAATATATCAAATCAAGCATTTATATTGTTAATTAAAGTAGGATTCCAATTAAACTTCTATACAAGAGGTTAAATATACCTTTTCCTTGCTAATATCTTTAGTATTTCATAAATTCATATGGAATAACTTATTTAGAACACATTATAAATGGTTACATAGTACAATTAAATCAAATAATCTCTTAAGAAATATAAAATTAGTTGTTTGTGAACCTTTAAAATAACTTAGCCTTATCCATTTTAAATTTGATATTGATAAATTTATACACTTTTCATCCTAAAGAACTAATAGTCCTCTAAGACCTAACATATCAAACTCTATACCTATTTTCTTCTTAAAATCATCCACATACTCTTTATCCCCTTCTATTCTATTATTATTATAAACCGAGACAAGGTGTTAATCATCATCAATTTAAGTATGTAATAGATGAAATATTTCCAAATTACTTCTTTTATAGCATCCTTCCTTTTAATGTTTAGGTAAGCAACATGTTTTATAAGTATACTAAACTATAGACTACCTAGAATTTTGCTAGAATTTTTTTCTATCTATGCTTATAGTCATTTCCATTGTATTTTCTTTCTTTATACCATATTAGTTTATTGTAAAGTGTAAGATGTTTCCATTTAATACTTTAAACTTCTTATAACATAATATATAGGGTTATTTTCTAGCTTCAGACCTTTAAAGCAGACGTTGATTTCTTTTCTTTTTTTCTTATCTTAAATTTTATTAATTGGATAGAAACAGAATTTATTGACGGTATATTATAAAAAAAAACTAAATTTATGAAAAAATAAGAATAGAAATAGAATTTATTGATGGTATATTATAAAAAAAATTTCTGATTCAATTACCAACAAAAATCTATTGTTTCGTCGGTAAAATCAACACCATTTACCGACAGAAAACCACTTACCGTCGATAAATTTATAGATGGAATCATATAGACCGTCAGCATATTTACCGATTGTCAACATCACAAAAAACTGTCAGTATATTTACCGAAGAAAATTAAATATCCGTCGGTAAATTTACTGATGGAACTATATTTTTCGTCGGTAGTTATTACCTACGTCTGTTTTTACGATGCTGTTGTTTGTCGGTAAAGTCCGTCGCTAACCTGACTTACCAATGAAAAGTTTACGATTTCTGTTAGTAATTTCCATCACTAAATGACATTTTTCTTGTAGTGAAACGTGGTTTTGGTTTGATAACTAGAATGACTTAAGCCTTCCATATAGTAGAAATTACATGCTACACTTGACTATAAGAATCCCATAACGAGCTTAAGTAAGTAACATTATTTACAGTAGAGCCTGAAGCTGTAATTTTAGAGGAGCTACCAGCTCATTGAATTGTCTGCCTCACTGTCTACGTTCAACTAAAGAAGGCAAGCCTATATGGTTGAGTAATAACTCTTTAGAATTTTGGCAATTCCTCATGCTACAAGATCTTCTGATCT
>JANIIA010000192.1:21899969-21914736 GCA_027478495.1 Erythroxylum alaternifolium
CCTGGGAAGTCCTGCGGAAAAACAAAACTGTGAGAGCGCGAGGCCCGAGAGGCCGAGGCTCAAAGCGGACAATATCTGTAAGCGGGTGGTCTGGGCTGTTACAATCTATCATTGACTCATTAATAACTCCTTTGACCTTCTTTTCTCGACCACTTGTAAATGATCTTCCAATATTTTCTAATGGATCTTCAGTAACTTTTGGCATTTGATTTAAAATATTTGCAATCTATCCAAGCCCCTTTTCAAGTCTTCCTTATTTAGAAGCTTTTGCAGTTTGAGTAGATGCTTAACTCCTATCATTTTCCTTTTCCTCAAAAGTATTTGTTCTCAAATCAACAACTTCATTTACAAAATCAAAAGGAGATATATTAGCAATATTGAAAGTATTATGAATAACATACTCACCTAGTACGTTAATTTTGTAAGCATTGTTATTCACTATTTCTATTACTTAAAAAGTTCTATCTTCTCTTGGTTATAGCTTGGACTTTTCCTTGCTAAGAAACCTCTCTTTTTATAAGTTTATCTAATCCCAATTTCTATGTTTAAATATCACTGATTTGCCCCTATTTTTAGCTTGTTTTATGTACTGTTGTGCAATCTTTTCAATGTTTAACTTTATCTGCTTATGTAGCTTTTTCACTAATTTGAGTTTCTTTTTTATCCAAACTATCTTTTTCACATAAAAGAATAGGCACAAGATCTTAAAGAGATAGTGAGTTAAATTCATAAACAATCTCAAAAGAAGAATAACTCATAGCATTATAGACAATCTTATTATAAGAAAATTCAATGAAAGGGAAATACTCTTTCTAAGTTTTAAGATTCCTACCAATAATAGTATATAATAAAGTATATATATATATATATTAATCACATTAGTTTGAGTATCAGTTTGTAGATAGAAAGTTGTAGAAAATAACAAATTAGTCTTAATTTTTCTCACAAAGTTTTCCAAAAATAACCCAAGAACTTTATATCCATATTCGAAATAATGATTTTAGGAACTTCATACAAGTGAAAATTGATGAACTAAGGAAGGTTCCAAATATTGTTTTGATGATAACAAAACATTATTAGTACTAGCATGTTTATTATTTTGATGAAAGGAAATAATAGAAAAAAATGAAGCCATAAACTCAAAAAGATAATGTATGAAGTTAAACAAGAGAAGTTGAAGTTTAAAACACATAAAAATGAAGATCAAAACAAGAACAAAAGAAGATCAAGGTTCATCAAGGTTATTTTATATTTTGTATTATTTTTTGTAGTCTCACTTTATTAATTTGATGATCTAGAAGGCTCACAATATATAAACATTTTATTTAACTTCATTATATGACTCTTTACATTTATTAAACGGCATTAGGCCTTTCAATTTAATTGCGAAAGAATCTTGATCTTTCAAATAATCTTTGGAGAAAATTTTAGGAAGTGTTTTAATTATATTTAAATTAAACAAATTGGTTTTGACCATTTGAAGTAATTAAAATCATGTTTTTGAGTTATTGATTAAATTATATGGGTTAGTGGTTGACCAATATAAGTTAAAGTTGTTAAATTAAACGTATCTTGAGTTTGTAGCAACATTAACTGATGTATTGGTTGACGAATGAACCATATCGATTGACCAATATGTGTAGTGATCGATCAATTTCAAATGCTAAAAGTAAAGACCCCAAATCTAGAGTTGGAAACATGAACTAAGCAAGCATGCCAAATGCTAGAAGTAACAGTGGCAGCAATAGTTTTAGAAGGAATACAAAGAGATTAAAGCTTAAACAGTTTTCCAAAACTACTGTTGGTCCCAAGGATCTTGCTCGTTAGTGAATCTTACACAAAACAACAATGACTTAGAAAAAGTACGTTAAACTCAACTTTATATAATTTGTAATACGTAACGATACGTTAGTTACGTATCTCGGATCAAACGTAAAAAGGCAATAAATGAAGAAATGAAAAAATACTTGATTTTGGTTCCATAACTTGAAACAAGCTTTTCGAAGCCGAAATGAGCATGAATCTACCGCCATCTTCACGAGAATCCATCATCGGGACGTGTTTAATGTCTTTCTATAGTTTTCTCAAAATGTAGGCTCTCTTAACGGGTTAGAGAATCCTTATGCTTATGATTGATATATGAGCAACTGTAGGAGACCTTAACCTTTATTTATAGCTTCCATATCGGACTTCCCTATCACAAGACCGATATAGGTCTGGTCCATACTAATTGGGATCCATTTTCTACCTAGACTTTGACCCATTGATTTAGATCATTTATTGAGCTACTTTATTATCTTCATTTGGATCAAATTACATAACTTAACCGATAATTTATTTAAAAACCAAATAATGCAATTAAATGTTGTCCAACTTTATGGGAAAGGACAAAAATGTCCAACAATCTCCCCCTTGGACAATACTTAATTGCAATTTTGACTCAAGTTTAAAAACAGTTTAAAAACTTAGTTATGCCACGCTACAGTATTAGTCGACTAAGTTTAAAATAAAACATTTGATCCAACGATAACGAAAGTCCATCATTCCGTCTTGCAAGACTTTCGATACCTAAAAGTATCAAATGCATGTGTTATGTATGACATAGATCCAATACAATCACGTATACCTAATATCTCACTAACATGAATTATATCTGTATGTTCTAAATTATATCATCTTCGTTTTTAGGTATCGATTTCTCCAATTTTATGCTAAGATCCTGTGATATTCAACGTTGTTATTAAACAACACAGCAACTTGATTATCACATTACAACCGAATGGATCTAACCACTGAATTAACCACAGATAACTCAGAAATCAAATTTCTGAGCTAAACCGTCTATGAAGCAGCCCTATAGCATGCACTTGGCATTCATGATCTAGCAAATCACTCATGTCTACTTGACACAATTCCATGATATTGTACCATCTGCAAACTTAAACTGTAACCTTAATTGAACTTTCGATCATCCGGACATATAGCTTAATTTCAATCTGAATTCGCTACGAGGTTTAGTCTGTTGACTTTTCTATATATCAACATATCATCCTTGATTCTCTTTAATTATCTCAACACTTGCTTGACTGTATTTCAATGGTCTACATCTAAGTTAACCAGATACTGACCAAATAGTAAAACAGTAAATGCAATGTCCTGTCTAGTACATAGTTGAGCATACATCAGGCTATCAACTATACTAGAATATTGCACATTCCTCATAACTCCCAGTGAATCTGAATACCTAGGAAAAAAGATGTCACGCCAAGGTCCTTTATGTCAAAGTTCTCGACCAAACGTTACTTACCCTTATACAACATGGTCAAGTAATTTGACATGAGCAATATATCATCCTCATACAGTAATATGAAGATAACTTTGCTTGCTTTGACCTCATCGTACAAGTATCTTTTTAACTTTATTTTTCCATGAACCTGAAAGAGGTAATAACCTCATCAACTGTAATGTATCACTTTTAGGAGATTTGATGTAAATCATATATTGATCTGCATAACGTGCAAATCATGTCAGTTCCATCTGGATCCAGAAATCCTTCAGGTTGTACCATATAGACCACTTTATAAAAGTCTTTATTCAGGAAAGTAGTTTTAACAACCATCTGATGTAACTCTATATCATCATGAGCTACAATTGCCTTAATCACTTAAAATGTATCATTTGAGGATACAAGAGAAAAGGTCACATTAAAGTCAACGTTTCTTCGTGAGTGAATCATCAGGCAATTGAACGAGCCCATAAACCACTGAACTTTATCCTAAAATCCTTTAGGTCTTAAAACTTCATTTACAACTAATGGGTTTTGCAGTTATGCTACAAAATCAACTAACTCCCAGACTTTACTATGCTTTATGATTTGCATCTCATCAGTCATTGCAACCCACTATAATTTCGCATTGGGTTCAGAAACAACTTCTATAGAAGTAATGATTCGTAACATGTCTAATATCATAGTCCTATTCACCTAATAGACTACGTAATCATATGTGATAACAGGTCATCTCACTCTGACAGATCTTCATAATTGTATTAGAACTTTTATCTCTAGGAACTGTTGTGCGTATAGGTATGGGTTTCTGTTCCTGTATAGGCACGATACAAAGACTATATCTACCAGATCTAACTATATGAGTGGCTGGTATATAATAACTGTAGTATCCACCTTATTATCATCCGAAGGGTTAAAGGGCCTACTATCATCACAGACATCGTATTCCAGAAACTTAGCTGTTTGTGATTCTACTATTCTGGTCTGTCTTTCTCTACAGTAAGATCTATAGCCTTTAGAGTGATCAGGATATCTTATTAAATAGTAATGAGCATGATGAGCATGCAATTTTTCTTCATAAGGATTATACCACTTCAGTAGGGTAGCCTCATGCATGAATATGTCCAAGGCTGGGTTTTCACACTTCTAGATAATTAGGTAGGTTAATCTTGTTCTGCATTGACTTCTTCAAGTCCTTTAGGGTATGGTTATGCCTTTCAACAACACACCATTTTGCTCAAGACTACCCAGCATAATGAATCAAGTCACTATCCCAACCGATTCCATATCTGGCAAACGGACCTTTTCATGTCTTAAAACACCATGTTTGCCATGATATTCTCCTCCACGGTTAGATCTGACATTCTGAATGAATTTTTCCAATTGGTTCTCAACTTTCAATCTTTAAGCAAGAACACAAAACTATAATGAGAATAATCATCAACAAATGTTAGAATATATTTGTAATTGCACATTGCAACTGTATAAGGTCTTCTGATCTGTATATATCAAACTCAACAAGTCAGAAATATGAGTTGATCTTAATATCCTTATTAGTCAACTTACCCCTACAATAGTCAACACATATTTCCAGATCATCATAATTTAAAATTGAGAGAATGCTTTCCTTAATTAATATCTCAACCCTAGCTCTGGAAATGTGGCTTAAACTTTAATACCACACCATGTATGACTTTTCATTCATCCTTCATTTTATGACTTGTTTAGCAAGATACGAAGAAGCATACATCTAATTCGGGATAAGACACATTCTATAAAAACCATATGATAAGAAAGTTGTACCATTATATTTTTCATTAAACATAACTATACAACAGAAGCATTAAATACAAAACGTTAACCTTCTTTGTCCAAAATTAATCCAAAGATCACATATAAAATGTGTCGTGTAAAAAACCAAAATGAACTTTGCCAGAAGATTCAATACATACATTCCCCAAAGATATTACTTCCACTTCTTTATTACTATCAACCATCCATTCCTCCTTCTCTTTATTTTTCTTTATCCTAGATATGAACCCCTGCACTATTGAAGCACCTTGATCAAATGCTCCACTATAAAGTCACTAAGCACTTAATCTGACTATTGCAAGTTAGATTCATAAATTGATAAGCTAAGGAGTTATCTGATAGTCACAATCTTTCTTTCTAGGTCTTATACTACTAGTTACTTTATGTCCCTAGGACCTTTCCAGCACTAGATTGACCAGCATTAGTATGTGGAGAAGATTTAGTCTTTCTACCTTTGATCTTAGCAAGCTTTATCTTTACCTTCCCTTTAGTTGCATCGAGGGTTGTAGGCATAGCAAGCTTGAGTTTCTCCTCCTCAGCAACGCAATGAGTAATCAAAGCATTGAAGCTCCATTTCTCATCCTGTGAATAATATGTCATCACCAGATTAATTAACTCTGAAAGGAGTGTATTTAGAGTCTGATGAACTATAAAGACATCAGGAAGAGGAATGTTTAACATCTTCAATCTACTGTAAAGATGTATCATTCTTGATACGTTCTCCTTTACTCCCCCTTCTCCCGTATACCTCGTGAAGAATAATTCTTTCATCAAGGCACTTATCTTAACATTAAGTGAGACTGTGTACCTCTGGAAGACATTACCAAGAAATTACTTCGCTATGTCTGTGTTCGGAAGTCCACTAAGCAGATGGTTAGGTATGGATCTCTTAATGGTCACAAGACATAATCTATTAGACCGATCCTGAGTTGCTTTATAAGCTTCGAGCTTATGGAAGTAGGTAGAGATGGCCTGTTTGTACATATGGCCATATTAACCTCAGTTATCTCCATAGCATTGGATACATCCTCTGTTCACTTTTTTTAATTAAATCTGGTCAGGGTTTCAATGATGACACTGATTTTATTAACCGAAAAGGTAAATCTTTAGTAACTTCGATTAGACCAGCACAAATGTAGGACAACAACGATACTCAAAGCCATTAAACAGTATCTTTATTAAAAATCTGGTCACACATATTATGAAACACCTGTGGGCTAAATGCATAATATATGCAACTAGACCTCCACATAAAAGCGATCAGAGTACAAACCATTCACTCTTATGACACTACCACTTGTGGGTGAATAGATCATTCAAGTAATGGCTTTCATATATCCAATGCCTTTATGAACATCTCAAAATGTTATATAAGGCCAACACCTTTAGGTAGAATAACCAAACATAAAATCAAAGACATCCCCTTACAAGCAAGTAGAACAATTCAAAATATTGACTTGAAAGACCACTTTGCTGACTACATTCTCATCAACACTCAAAAAGTCCACAAACATAAGGGATATATCTTTATGTTATCTTCACATTCTTTATGGGCATATGGCATGTGACAATGTAACTCCAATAAATGCAAAAACTCGAATGTACAGTCTCATTGTCACACACTCGTGCTGAAGACATTATCTAAAAACTTCATTTGAGAATTTCGTAAAAATAAAATCTTAGTAGAGTGACCATTGTGCATTACTGAACATCGAACCGACCACCTGAGACACAAGAATCTCATGTATCTTCGAGACATAGGAACCTCATGTATCTCCCCTACAGTAAGTTTGTTTAACGAAAATTTATTCAAAAATGGCTTCAGCATGACTTTGTTCCTTTTTTTGATTAACTATCATGTGATCTTGAACACTAAACATGAGACCCAAGACATGAAAACTTGAAGTATCTCCCTCATATGATGTCCGAAGCATGAAAATTCACTTGAAATTGGATTCAGAACACCTTAATTTCTTTTTCTAGAGTTAAATTTTAATTCATTACTAATGTAATAAATCTAGAAAAATGAAAATTTTCATTTTATAAATTTCCCGAACCTGAAAACTGACTCAAAATATCCCGAGGCACCCTTACGAGAAATCTAAATTTTATGTGTGTCTGTGTGTGTTTTTTTTGGAAATCACTGTAGCAACGTCCATACGAGCCCCGCATCAGCACGTGCGTTAGCTCGAAAGGTGCATGTTAGACACGCAAAAGTGTCGATGCACTAGAGACGCATCTAGCGCGTGACACACGTGCTCACCGATGCTGGCACATGCGACTCACGCGACAAACACCTGTCTAATCTTTATTCGGCCACGTGTAACACACGCTTCAGACACATCACCCCTCCCTGCGTACTATTCACGGTGCGTGTGCCTACCTGACAGTGAGACTCCTCGTTAGAAAAAGGTGATTTTCGACAAGTTTTGGGTATGTTTTTGTACTCCCGGGCTCGTTTTTAACCCGTTTCTCAAGGTTAAACACATGTATACTACTTTCATGTAATAAAAAGCAAGAAAAAACTTAGAAATATAAGTTAACTCTCTGAAAACCTTATGAAGGGAAAAAACAAAAAATCTTCGTTTTTAACTACCCGATTACGTCACCGCTTTGATACTACGTATAATACGTAATGATACCTTATTTACATATCCGAATCGAATGTGAAAGGGCAATAAATGAAAAAATGCGAAAAATACCTAATTTCGGTTCCATAACTTCAAACGAGCTTTCTGAAGCCGAAATGAACGCGAATCCACCGTCGTCTTCACGGGAATCCATCACCGTGATGCGGTCAATGTCTTTCTACATTTTTCTCAAAATGTAAACTCTCTTAACGGGTCAGAGAATCCTTATACTTACAATTGATATATGAGCAAACTGTAGGAGACCTTAATCTTTATATATAGCTTCCATATCAGGCTTCCCTATTATAAGGCCAATATGGGTCCGGTCCATACTAATTGCGATCCATTTTCTACATGAACTTTGACCCATTGATTTAGATCATTTATTGAGCCACTTTATTATTTTTATCCGGATCAAATTATATAACTTAACCGATAATTTATTTAACAATCAAATAATGTGATTAAATGTTGTCCAACTTTATGAGAGAGGACAAAAATGTCGAACATAGTTGACCAATAGATAGGAGATTCAATGAGAATTTTGGAGCATAAAAAACATCGGAGACAGACGATTTAAGTGTGGTAATTGTTCCTATTTTCCAAATATGCATACTCGAACTATTTGCGGAATGATCAAGGGATGTAATAACATGACAAGCTTTGTAAGTGAAAACAGAAGAATCATAAGTCATATGGTTAGCATGATGAAAAAGAAAAAAAAAACATGATGAAGATGTACTTGGTGTGATGTACGAGGCTTGTGAGGTAGATTGAAGTTGTTGTAGGATGGTTTAAATATCCTTGAAGGAAAATTTAGGAAAGGTACTTTCAAGAGACTCTTCGACAATTGTAACAACAGAAGTATGATAAGGCTGAGAGATAGCGATATTCTTTGATTACTTTTAATCGTCAACACTTAGAGATAATATGGTTATACATTTTACAGAACTTCCAAAGGATCTAAATGAAATTTGAGTAGTAGAATTAGAAGAAAAACAGAACCGGAAGATACCTGAGCAGAGAACCATATTAGTAAGGGGGTGGTGTTTGCTTATTTTGAAGAGTATTTAGGCAAGTCTCTTATGAAATTAATCACCATGTTATGAAATTAATCACCATGCAAGTTAGTATTGCGATGAGGTAAAGAGCTCCGAAAAGACTCATAAGTTTTTAGTGACAAAATTTAGTGATATAATAACATTTAACACGATTAATATATTAATAATGACAATTTAACTGTGAAAGAAACTAAATTATCACAATTACCATTGTATTGTAACAAAAATATAAATCATCACAAATAATTCAAACAATAGTGTCAATCAATTGTCTTGACACAAAAATTATCACTAAATATCCTAACTCTTATAATGAGTAAAGAGCTCCTAAAAAACTCAAATTCATCTCAAAATGTCATAAAAAGATGCCAAACATACTGACAATCACAAAGATCAGTAAACACTTTAGCTACTACCAGGCCATACTGGAACACAAGCAACTAATTGATCCCTCAAGGCTTGTAATTCAGATATATATATAAGCACGAATAATTTGGCTAGATCGTTGTTGCATACGGTGAGGTCGACGATACAATTGAAATTGATGAATATCATCAATTATAAAATATCAAGATTCTAAAAAATTCCATGCCTCTTTTGTAGTGTCAAATCGGCAGAAGTCTAGCTCGATAGCATTAGCACAGGTGTTACATAACCAGGTTAAAATTTGATGATTCTTGCCATCCCACTTTTCCAATCGTTCAGTGAATTTTTTCTTCATCTTCATTTTTCTTCTTGGTCGGTTTTGGGATTTCACTAGTCACAACTTGTCATAACAGTCTGCTTTCTTGAAAATTACATATCTGTTGAGACCACATATCATAATTTGATCGACCAAAATTAATGTTGATTGGTCTAATAATGTTGTCCGTAGAATCCATGATGCAAAAGAAAGAGAAAATATCACCAGAGACAAACTAAAGACAAACAAGATTGGAGCGCAGCAGACAAGGTCACAATGGATCTGAACTGCCGCACGTGAAAGACGTTGCTACAAAGTGTGAAGTCCAAGGATTGCCATGTGAACAGACTATCGATGCCACGTTGTAACTCGTTCAATTTGAAGACTGTGAATGTTAATAATACCCAACTGTCGAATGCTAACAAGTTGTTCGTTACTTCCACGAGAAGCTTATCAGTGTTGTTTCAAAGAGTCTTTCTTGCTTCAAATGAGTAAAAAAGATGCCAGGTTTGTCACTAGTTAGTTTGAGAGCAACATAATGGCAATGGTGCTATTGGTGGTCTGAACACAACGTGAACTGCGAGGAATTGTTATTGTGGGAGATTCTCACAACTGCGAGAGAAACTCTAACAGAAAACTAAACTTGGATCCCTAAGAATTTCAGAATAGCTCTGATACCATCCTGAAGAAATTGAAGAGGAGAATCTCGTATATTATCTCAATGTATATTGTTTAATTAGAGAGTGCTTGGTTCATGAGTTTGGAACACATCAGTAGATACGAGAATCAAAAATATTGATTAGTTATATATTATCGTGCATTTGCAGTATTTTGATATCCAAATTTTGGAGATTATTTTATACTCCTCAAATATGTAAGAAATGAAAATCGTTTTTTTCTTTTTAATAAAATAAAATGATTAATTAAAATATATTAAATATAATTAATTAAAATTAAATATATTTTAAATATAATTAATTAGAATATATTAAATATGATTAATTAAAATTAAATATAATTAATTAGAATATATTAAAATTTGATATAAAAAATTTTAACAAATTTTTTAGCAAAACATTATAATTAATTAAATATCATTGATTAGAATATATTAAAATTAAAAATAATTAAATAGAATATATTAAATTTAATATAAAATTTTAACAAATTTTTATTTTTTCCTTTTCCAGTTATATCTTAACATTAATGGGCTGTTTGCTTGATGGTTTTTACCCTCCTATTCCTACTCTCCAGCTGTCTTTACCTATTCGGCACAAATTCAGAATAGGTAAACATGCCTTCTCTTTTTCTTGGAGATGCTTTACCCCTCGTTTGTTTCCCAACAACTTTCTCACTCACGCAGCAGCACACGCTTCGTCTCTGGCTCTGCTCTCACGCTCAACGCAACTTACGTTGATTAGGTAAGGACAAAGCTTCTCCCAACAACTTGCGTTGAACATTTGTCGTGACATCGTTGATTGATTTTATGTTCATTTTTCTTGTAAATTGTATATGTGAAGCGCGACTAGAGTTATGTTCAGTCTCTATTTATCAACAGCTTCTGCATTGATTTATGTTCAATTTTAGTCCCGACTGGGTTGATTTATGTTCAGTTCAGATCCAAAAATTCTCCCCATCTACTTGTCCAAACTCACTCCTGTGTTATGCTCAAGCTTTTCTACATTTAGAATTTTCCTCATTCCACTCATTATCTTTTTCAATGTTCTTCACACCCTTTTCAGATTCTTCTGGAATTTTTTGCTTTTTTTCTTCTTGGAGTTCTCAAGAATTGCCGTCATGATAGCTGGGTATGTTAAAAATGGAATGGTTTATGAAGCAAGAAAAGTGTTTGATAGAATGTCTCAGAGAAATGTAGTTTCGTGGACTGCATGGTTAGGGGTTATGTTGAAGGTGGGATGATAAAGGAAGCGGAGTTGTTGTTTTGGCAAATGCCTGAAAAGAATGTGGTTTTTTGGACTGTGATGTTAGGCGGTTTTATTGTTGACTAAAGGTAGAATGATTTTTGATGAGGTGCCAAAGAGGAATGTGATTGCTTGGACTACGATGATTAGTGGACATGCCATGAATAATAGGGTGGATATGGCTAGAAAGATATTTGAAGTGATGCCTGAGAAAAATTAGGTGACTTGGACGACAATGTTGATGGGATATACTAGGAGTGGGAGGATTGAGGAAGCTGAATAACTTTTTAAAGCAATACCGTCGAAGTCACTTCCTTTATTAGCTTAATAACATTCTTATAAGAGAATGGGTTTCTTGATCTATAATTTCATTATGCTTTTTGACTGATGTAGAATAAGTTGTTTCTTTCATTTTATATGGTAATGAATTGTTGATTTAATCTGCTTTCACAGCATGTTATTTTGGGACCCTTTGAGCCATCTTTGTTCATGCCTGGTGTTTCAAAAGGGGTTGAAAATGACCTCAGTCTCAACACTAACAGACATCAAAGGGAGCAAGCTGATACTGACTTGTCAGGTCCAGTTCCTACTAATGAAAAGGATAACAACATAAGGGAAACTAATGTGGCCATATAAAAGTTGTGGCAAGTTGGCTTTATGAGAAGTGGTACTGGATGACTGTCTGTCTCTTTCTCTTTGCTGCTGTAAGTGTGCTGACATGTCAGGAGGAAGCATTTGTGTGAATGCTTAAAGTAAGTTCAAAAATTCAATTTTTGGTAGGGTACTAACATTTGTAGCTCGAGGAAAATTTTCAGTACTTCTAGTTATGGAATTGTCATGTGAAACTGTTAGATTGCATACTTGCTAGCTTTAGTAGTTGAGGAAATTACATTGTATTTTGGATATCTGTATTGCCTTTTGGTTTATGGAGGAAAGAAATCAGAATAACTAGATATTTTGGAGGGCAAGTTATTTGCAAATGAATTTTTAGCTGGTTTTAATTTATGAAACTTGACACGATTTGTTTAAGCTTCTGACTGCATTTTCCTTCCTGTTGACATTACCTTATTTGGTTCATTTGCTAAATGTGGTTAAAATGGTAAAGCTATTTTTTTTAAAAAAAAATATATCCTAGGTACATAAAAGACCACTAAACAAAAAAGACATTGCTCGGAAGGAGGATGACATTGTATCTGTCTTTGAGAATTCATTAACTGTCCATGAACCAAAGCTTAAAATACCTACTGCTGTTGTAAGAAAGCATAACTCTAAAATTTCTGATTAAGAAAAGAAATTTAGTTTAATGATATGCTAATGGTTGTTCACAATATTTCATTGCAACATCTGAAATTAAAGTGCTGACTTTTGATTTTTTATCTGGAAAGGTTGACTTGACTGCCTATGTTGAGAAGCATGAGTTCTACTTTGATGCAGTTCTGGATGAGCATGTCTCTAATGATGAAGTAAGATGATACATTAGAGAGAAAAGTCGATTCTTACTGCATTTTCATGTCTAGTAATTATGAGCATGTGTAATCTTTGGTCACTTTCCATTAACTTGTATTGTCTTTACCATTTTTCTTCTTGATGCGGCTGTAAGGCAATGTTTTGGCACTGATCTCAGCTCTCAAAAGCCATTCTCATATTTTTTTTCATTTTCATTTGTAAATTGCAATTGAAGTATCCCTCTGTGGTCATTCATTGGCTAAAGTATGATCCTTTTTGTGTACTTAAATAGGTTTATCGGGTTACTGTGGAGCCAATTATTCCCACCATTTTTCAGCGAACAAAAGCTTCGTGTTTTGCTTATGATCAGACAGGTATGGATCTCAGTTCTCATTCTTATTCTATGTGTTAATCTATGTCTTTGTTGGGTGGTAAAGGTTTCATAGTTGGGTGGGATACACATGCATGAATTTAGTGCATTGGTGAAACGAAGTAAAGCACAGCACTAGACTAAAAATAAAATAAAGTTTCTCTAATTGGCATGATTGGTTGATATTCAAGATATCTTAATTGATTTTTTCATGGTTTCCTTTTGCTTATTGGTCCTTTGAACCCAAAGGGATCAGTTTCTCGGGAAATTCTCCTAATATCTGGATTAGCCACATCAAGAATACACGCTCTTAGTTACTTCTTAACGAATTTGTTTTGCTTTCTCCTCAATAAATTCACTGTCTTTTTTTGAAGATCAATTTACCTTATATACTATTTTTTCTCTTCATTTCAGGTAGTGATAAGACTTTCACAATGCAACCATTGCCTCTTAGAGCTTCTTAAGACCTTGTTAGATTGCTGCACCAGCTCGTTTATCACAATCAAAGATTCAAATTATGGCTTAGCTACTTTGAAATATATGGTGGAAAGCTCTTTGATCTTCTTAGCAAGAGAAAGTTAGTGCAAGCCCTTAGTTTTCATCAAGTTTCTTTTATGTTTCTTACGTAGCTAACTTTGAATTTTCTTATCATATTCCTTGTAACATCTTGTGATGCTTACTAAATGTAGTATCTTGGGTTGTAATTATGCATGGAATTTGTTAATGAGTGCTGAATTGCACATTAAAGTTGCTGACTTAGTTTGTTGATCTTAAAGGAAACTTTGCATGAGGGAAGATGGACGTCAACAAGTTTGCATTGTTGGACTGCAAGAATTTGAAGTTTGTGATGTACAAATTGTTAAAGAGTATATTGAGCGAGGCAATGCTGCAAGAAGTACAAGATCAACTAGTGCAAATGAGGAATCTTCAAGGTCTCATGCTATTTTACAGCTTGCTGTTAAGAAGCACAGTGGGTAAAGGACTCAAGGAGAAACAATAACAACAATGATGGTAATGAGGCCAAAAGTGGAAAAGTGGTGGGAAAGATTTCTTTTATTGATCTTGTTGGTAGTGAACGAGGTGCAAATATCACAGATAATGACCGACAAACAAGGTTTTCCTTTTCTCCATGAGCTGTTTTTTGGAATATGCATCACTTGCATTATATTCTTAATTGCAAGTATCTATTCTAGAGAATTATGTGTTTATCAAATCTATTTATTTGGCAAATATTTAGATTTATTGTACGACAACTATGCTAAAAAAGGATTACATGTTTATCAAACTCATTGTTTGATCGTCAAATTTTGGTACTTTGCAGATATCTTTATACCTGGTTGGACATTTTCATAGAAATAAAATTTCTTAGTTGCCTTGCCATTTCCTAAGAAGAGAGTATCAAGTTCGTGTCAACTAAAGTTATAAACTTGGCTGGTGCAAAGAATATAATTTAATTGCTATGTAGGATGTTTTTTCCCCAACCTATTCTGTTTCTCAATCTAACTAATTGGTTAACTGCAAGTGATGGGTGGACCCACCATTACTTGTTATAAGCACC
>JANIIA010000192.1:21916723-21928210 GCA_027478495.1 Erythroxylum alaternifolium
CCCAACAAACAAAAAAATAGACAGATCAGACCAATGCAAGTACATAACTGTATAAGGATAACAATATATGTATATGCATGGGGACTATAATCGATAGAATGTACAAGAAACTGAAAATATATCCATACATGAAGACGTACATATGTGAGCCGGCATAAGTAGAGATAAATAAAAATTGAAATGAAGAATTTAACGTAAAAAAATTAAAATAAAAAATAAAAAAGACCAATAAAATAAAAATACACTAGGCACATAATATATATAATTACAAACATATTTATATACACATACACTTCCTATATGGCCTATTCCTGATTGAACGTCGGCAATCTATTACAGTGGAGGTAGAACCTAATCAACTCTTATAGGAGACTCTAATTCCACCCTAAACATTTTCTACTTATCCTAGGCAGAGGTCGTATCCTCATGGGGCTTTAGGACGAGGGCAAGCGGTCGTGCGAAAATACGGTCGACCGACAGACATACTATCCGCTAAACTAGGTGTCTACAACCAAGTTATAGCCCTTCGACTCTGTGAAGGGCTACATATAGGAATGACATGTCAAAAAAATACACAAAATACATACAGATGACCTTTACTACTTTAGACCACTCTAAGTGTCTACCTGTATATCGTTGGCTCCCACACTTCAGATCACAGGTCATATGCGCAGAGTAGTCTAAAGCCCGCTTTACCCCTCACGCCCTTGCGCGCCCTATACATCTAATATCAAAATTTTGCGGTGCCAATTGTTTCTATCGGATGTCATATCCTCAGGTAGATTTAACGCCTGTAGGTCTAGTCTGATCTGCTCCTACCATGTCCTCCTTGGCCTCCCTCAACTTGCCTGACTAGTTCTGTCACACTTCTTCTGCGTACGTGTCCTAACCATCGCAATCTCCACTCCCTCAGCTTGTCGTCGATAGCCGCGATGCCTAACTTCTCTCTGTACACCCTATTTGGTATTCTAGCTAACATCGTATAACCACACATCTATCTCAACATTCTCATCTCCGCTACTTCAAACTTTCGCACTTGTGCCACCCTCATAGGCCAATATCCAGAGCCATAAAGTATAGCCGGTTGTATTGCTGTCCTATAGAATTTTCCTTTCAGCCTTAGGGTAAATTTCCGATCACATAGGAATCCAGTTACCGCTCTCCATTTCACCCATCCAACTTGGATGTGATGAATGACATCGCTCTCAACATCTCCATCCTCTCATATGATAGAACCTAGATATTTAAAACTATCCGTTTGGGTTAGCGCGTGAGTTCCAATCCGAACTTCCAGTCCGTTGTCCTCTGAACTCTGTGCAAAATTGTATGCTATGTACTCGGTCTTCGATCTACTTAACCACAGACCGGTTGACTCCAAAGTTTATCTCCTAGCTTCCTATTAACATCTTCTTTTGTCTCTCCAACCAATACAATGTCATCTGCGAACAACATACACCATGGCACCGCATCTTGTATGTCCTGCGTGATAACATCTATTATAAGCGCAAAAAGAAACGGGCTTAAAGCTGAACCTTGATGCAACCCTATATCCACCGAAAAATACTTTATATCTCCCACTGGCATGCTCACACAAGTTCTAGCGGCCTCGTACATATCCTTTATAGCCCTGACATAGGTACGAGTAACGTTCTTCGCTTCTAAACATTTCCAAATGACTTCTCTTAGCACACTATCATATGCCTTCTCTAAGTCAATAAAGACCATATGTAAGCTCCGCCTATGCTCTCTATATTTCTCCATCAGCCATCTTAATAGATGGATTGCTTCAATAGTTGATCTCCCAAGCATTCACTCTTTACTTGAATAGGTAGAAAATTTGAAAAAAAAATCACATCAATCAAAAATCTTCATTATTCGTTCAATAGCAAAGTTTAACTATTTATTAGGTATTTAGCTACTTGTAATAAGTCTTAAGTAAATTGAATTTAACTCCAATCCTTCAAACTTTATCTCTATTTACAAAAAACATTTAAGGCTAAAATACATTTGACCCCTTATGTTTTATCCCTTGGTACTTTATGCCCTCCTCTATTTTAAAAATAGACTTATTACCCCCTTTGATCACTAATCAAGGGAGTTTAGAATTCAAAAAGACTTTTTTACCCCTATATTATAATGACATCACCATAATTGTACATGTTGCATTTTTTTGGACAAAAATACTATTTTAGTATTTTGTGGACTAAAATACATTAAACCCCTATATTTGTTTTGCTTTATTTTATTATGCCCTCTAGTTCAAAAATAAAAAATTATTTTAAGCATGGATTACATTTTGATCGTTAATAAATAAAAAAAGGAAAAATTACTAAAAATATGATTGTCTTTACAATTATACTTCATGACTGTTAATTTATAGAAAAATTTTTAAAAAGAAAATGTATTTATGAAATAAATTAAAAAAAAAGAAAATTTATTGAAGGTACCATTTGTTTCATAATTGTATGTTCTAACTATTAATTAATGAAAAAATTATAAAGTTTTGTTTGTTGGTTGCCTTCTCACCATTACTTCACAAAATAATAAATAATAAAACATTGAAAATTGAAAATTGAAATGTCATTTTTTTCGAAATTGTACAATCTGAGATACTTCTATCGTTAAAAAAAGATCTGGAAGTAAGAACCACTTTTTTGTGCAAAGAACTACCCTTTAGTGTAAGCCCTAGTAGCAGCCCAAAGGATTTCTTTAAGTATCTTGTCTTTGAATCTGAGCTTAAAATTTTGCATTTTGTCCTTTGCACAGAAAAATAATTCTTACTTTCAAATCTTTTTTTAAGGATAAAAGTATCTCAAACTATACAATTTTGAAGAAAATGACATTTTCAATTATTCTTATTTTTTCCCTTTTTTGAGAAGTAGTGGTGAGAAGGTAACCCACAAATAAAAATTTGTAATTTATTCATCAATTAACAGTTAGAACGCACAATTATGAAAAAAAGTCACCTTCAATAATTTTTCTTTCTTTTTTAATTTTGTTTCATAAATAAATTTTCTTTTTTTAATTTTTCCCTAAATTAATAGTCATGAAGTACAATTGTGAAGACGATTGTAGTTTTAGTAAAAATTTCCTTTTTTATTTATTAACGATCAAAATGTAATTCATGCTTAAAATAATTTTTATTTTTGAAATAGAGGGCATAATGAAATAAAACAAAAAATATAGGGGTTTAATGTATTTTAGTCAGCAAAAGACTAAAAGGATATTTTTTCCAACAAAATGCAATATGTAGAGTTGTGGTGATGTCATCATAATACAGGGGTAAATAGGTCTTCACCATAACATAGGGGTAAATAAGTCTTTTTGAATTCTAAACCCCTGTGACTAGTGGTCAAAGAGAGTAATAAGTCCATTTTCATAATGTACCAAGGGATAAAACACTGGGGGTAAAATGTATTTTAGCCAAAATTTAACCTAATGCATAAAGTAAACATACATCAAAAGTATATACTTCAACTTTCAAACATTTTTATAACTCTTATTATAGAAATGCTATTGACTTTAAATTAACATAAGAATATTTACAGGTTTGTTTTAAAATGGTCAACTAACCTTTTGACACAAAAGTAAATACCTTATGATGAATACTCTTTGTTATTAGGTCACTATTTCAAATGCCTACTCACACAATTCTTTATTCAACCTTTTTTCTTGGTCTAAAGCCAGTTGAATGAATTTATTTTATGTTTACTTGTTCATAAACATTTTTATGTTATTTTTTATTTTTAATGAAACTAAAGATTGTAAAAAAGAATTCACTTCTAACTTAATTGTATGTACAAATTATACGAGAATTGTCATAATGCAAGCAAAGTTTCAATTTTCAAAATTAATGAAGAAAATTAAAATTTACTCAATCATCAATGCTGATAACTATTTTCCTAAGAAAATCAATTCACAAACAACCACCAAACTAATAATGAATTAACTTAATCAATATTCCTTCAATGTTAAATATTTCTCCACAATTGTTCTTTATTAAGCTAATTATAATAAAATTAAAAAGTATATCAAATTAATTTCCCCCTTACCTATACACTTAAGTTGTACATTGTTCTTAATGCATTCTACATAAAAGAACAATAAAAAGATAGAAAAGAAGGTAAAAAAGGAAAATAGGATAACTGATACTCCTGTGAAAATAAAAGGCTTTGTAGCTAGTGTTTAAGAAGTACAAACTAGTGGTGGCTTATCACCACTCAAAAGTGAAAGAACATTAAAACACTTTTGAATACATGGATTTAAACTTCTTTTTAACTTAAACCATATGGGAAGAAAATAAATCATCATTTAAAAATATACTAAAACTAATGTTAAAGATCTTTAAACTACCAAATTAAAACAAAAATACCTAAATCAATGGATTGCCTCCTAATAAACACTTCTTTATAAGTCATTTAGTGAACTTCTTACTCAATTCCTAATAATAGACTCATTTGCTTTCAAATATTCCAATTGCTCTAATAAAATAGGGTTATTTATCTCCTTTTCTTCACCTTACATTATACAAGTGCCCATTGGATCTTTTGTAATTATTCCCTACATAACATGAGAAATTTTAGGATCAATTACAACTATATAAAAACAAGTATTATTTTTATTAAGGGGATTTATCAATGCTTCAGATATATTTAAAGCTAGTTCCTTATCTCTTACCCTTATAATTAATTTTCATCATATAAATATGCCATAACTTTAATAATAATTAGGAAGGATCATCTTAAGGTTAAGGAAAATTCTACATCGTCCACTATATCCATAATCACAAAATCAACAAGGAAGATAAACTTCTTAACCCTAACCAAAACATCTTTTGTAATGCCCCTATTATAATTAATTGATTTATCTACCAGTTGAATGCTCATCCTAATTGGTTTAGATTTACTCAACTCTAATTTATTAAATATATCATGTGGCATCAAGTTAATACTAGCTCTTAAGTCTACTAGTGTCCTTTCAATCAAACTCCTAATACTATAAGGAACGATAAATCTTTGATTTTTTTGGTAGCTTATTTTGTAAGATGGTAGATCATTCCTTACTAAAAGTGACCATTAGTAACTCCTTAAGTCTCTTCTTGTTAGAAAGAAGATCCTTTAAGTTGGTATCTTTGAACGAGACTCAACAAAAGGAAAGTTAACATAAAATTGTTTAAACAAACTCTAAAAGCTTCCTAGATTGATTTTTCTTTCCATCTTTCTCAAGTCTAATTAAGTATGGAACTTTTTGTTTGAATTCTTTGACAATTTTCTTCTTTTTCTCCTACTCCTTTTTCTCTTTCTCCTCCATCTTCTTTTTCCTTTCTCTTTAACTTTTAGCTCCTTTCTACTTCTCAAAATTATGACATTCACTTACTTTTTTTTGGTTCAGCATAATTTTGCTAGATAAATTACTTAGCTACATTTTATGGACAAGCTTAGCAAGTTATTCAATAAGAATTTTTAAGTTATGAATAGGGGCTTGATAATTTTGAAGATATGTTTTGGTATTTTAAAAGCTAGCCTCATATCCATTAAAGAGTTTTGTCACAAGCTCCTCAAGACTTGGTTTCCTTTCTTATTGTTGCTATTGCTAAATCTAGGTAGGGGCCTTTGCCTTTACTATCCTTGATTATTCTATGAAAGTTAAAATGGTTTCTCCATTCTAGATTCTAGGTGTAGCTGTAGGAATTATTTTGCATTTAGTTCAAAATAAACCTACTTAGTTGGTTATTCCATACTGTTAGGCACCTTACATTAATAATTAGAGTATCAACCACCATAAATTTGATAACTTATCACATTTTTTGGTTAAGATGCTAAACTAATAATATTGATCCTTTAGCTCAAAGCTTCCAATTGACCTCTAATGTTGTTACCACATCAAAATTGTGGATTCCACCTTATTTTGGCTTTAGCCTCTTATTTTCCAACTGTTAATTATTCATTACTATGTTTTCACTTAATCTTGTAATTCCTTGGTAGTTTTAAAGTGGGTATCTCAACTAAAGATGCATCAATCAACTACTTGGATGGATAACTCATTCCATTATAAAATATATGCATTTGTAATCCAAAATTAATTTTATAGCGAGGGAACTTCCTTAATAACGCTTTCCATCTTTTCCAAGTGTTATACAACCTCTCACTCTCTAATTGTTGAAAAGAGAAGATGTCATTTATGAGTTTTACTATTTATGGTAGAGGAAAATACGTGGTTAAAAACTTTGTAGTAAGTCCATTCCAAGTGATAATAAATCCATAAGGTAAAAGTTTCAACCATGATTTAGCTTTATCCCTCATTATTAAAGGAAACAATTTTAATCAAATAGCGTCCTCTAAAAGTCTACTAATTTTGGAAGTATCATAGATCTCCAAAAATTTAACAATGTGCGCATTTGGATCCTCATTTAATAAGCCATAAAATTAGACAAGTTATTAAACCAACTGAATCATATTGGGCTTGATATCAAATTTATTAACATTCAATCTTAGTCTGGTAATGTTTGATTATATCCCTATAACCAAAAATTTAGCATAATATCCTATAGTATGTTGTCCTCCTTAACTTACCGTTCTATTGATAATGGTATGGTAGAGAAGTTTTCTACAACCATTTTTGAGTGTTTAATTGTAAAGCATTTTTATATGTTCTAAAAGATGATAGGTTCAAGTTTGATGTCAAGAAAAGAAAGTGTATCTTCATTAGTTATGATTATGATGAGTTTGGTTAAATGTTATATGATCTAATAAAAAAGAAGCATGTTAAAAGCTATGATATTATTTTCTTGAAGAATCAAACCATTGAAGATATTGATAAGTAAAAAAAAGGTTAAAATTCTTAAGATTTTGATGGCTTAATTAGTCTTAATCTAGCTCTGGAGAGCTGAGTATGGAAATTAGAATGATTTGAAGAATCATATTCATAACGATCAAGTTGAAAGTGTTGATGGTGATATTCTTAATGAGGTAGATGCTTCTATTCCTAAGGTTATTAATAAAGCAACAATTCCACTTATGAGAGCTACTAGAGAAAGAATTCCTTCCACTTATTATTCATTTGATGAATATGTGCTCCTCAATTGAAGAGAAACTAAAAGCTATAAAGAGGCTATAGAAAGTGATTATAAGGATAAGTTGGATGCATCTATGAAAGTTGAAATGAAATATTTATATGACAATCGTAGTTTTGAGCTTGTTAACTTACCTAAAAGCATAAAAGCTTTGTAAAATTCATGGGTTCATAAGGTGAAGAATGAAGATAATTCTTATAGTCAATAATATAAAGCTAGGTTAGTTGCTAAAGGCTTTAAACAGAAAAAAGAAATTGAATTTGAAGTGATGTTCTCTCCTGCTTTTAAGGTGTCTTCCATAAGAGTTGCTCTTAATTTGACAACCATTCTTAATTTGAGGTTAAACAGTTGGATGTAAATTCTCTATAGTGATTTGGAAGAGAAGACTTATATGGAGTAGCTAGAGGGTTTTGTGATGAAAGATATGGAGAACTATGTTTGTAAGCTGAAGAAAAGCTTATATGGTTTGAAACAAACTCCAAGATAGTGGTATAAGAAGTTTGAGTTTGTTATGATTTATTAAGGATATAAGAAGACTACTTTTAATCACTGTGTATTTGTTTAGAAATTTTTTGATACTAACTTAATCATTTTTTTCCCTATGTTGATGACAAGTTGATTATTGGTCATAATGTTTCTAAAATTGACAGGTTGAAAAGAAGGTTGTAAATCTTTTCTAATGAAGGACTTAGAACCAATAAGACAAATTCTTGACATACAAATTTTTCGTGATAAAGAAACAAAAAAATGTGGTTATCTAAAAAAAGATATATTGAGAAAGTACTTCAACAGTTCATATGAATAAAGCCAAAGTGGTAACCATATCTCTTACTAATCGCTTTAATCTTAACACTATACCATCTCCATCTAGTGAGAAAGAGAAAGAATACATGCCTAATATTCTTTATGCATTCATAATAAGAAGTTTGATGTACGCAATGATTTAAACAAGGTTTAATATTGCTCATACAATCAGTACAATTATCCATTTTCTCTCTGATATAGGTAAATAACATAAAATCTAAGTAAAGATACTTCTAGTTTCAAACTGTGATTTGCATTATGAAGTCTTATTCTTCCTGGATATAATGATCCAGACATGTCAGGTGATGTTAACTTGAAAAACTTCTAGCTATTTAATTATTTATGTAGGGAGAGCTATAGCTTGACAATCTAGATTACAAAAGTGTGTTGTATTGTCTACTAACGAGGATGAATTTATTACTACAATTGAATCTTATAAAATAAAAAGTTTCTTTAAGAACTTGGTTTTATTCAAAAGATTTATATTTTATTTTTTGATAGTTAAAGTATTCTACATTTTAGCAAGATGTGAGATATCATTGAATACACAATGATCTAGACTCTAAATTACTTGAGTTTGACAAAGTACATACAAATCATAATGGTTTAGACACGATGATGAAGTCTCTACCAACAGGAAATTTTGATACTTGTTGTTTAATTTCCAAATTGGAATAAGCCTCCACTTAAGTTGGATAGGAGTTTGTTGTGAGTTCTCCTCAAATAAGCCCACCATAATTAAAAGAAGTGTTTTTAAGTATATGCATTTTGTAAGATAAATTTAACCTTTATATAGAAATTTTTAATTATTTATTTTTTGTTGTTTGGTGACTGGTGTGACCATCCACATTTATCTCTTTTTTCTCCTCTCTTCAGTGGATCCATGTGTGTGGATTTTGAAGAAAATTTTCTTCTTTTCATTTAGCCTAAAATTATAGCTAATGTGGTTGGTAAGTGTGGGTACATTCACCCCCCTTTTACACGCTTTTTATGCTTAGTATGTGGCTATTTTTTTGGCTAATTTGACTACCTTATCTCTTTCTATTTCTAGTCTTGCTGTGGTTATTCTCTTTAAGTTTATGAGAGCTTGCTCTCATTTTCATCTTTGGTTTGAGAAAGAAGATTTAGCATAAGCTATTAAAGTTGACAGTGCAAGAGAAAAACTATATTGGTATTGGAGAAGAACTATTATGGTACTGAGAAGGAATTATCGTGTTATGTAATATGGACATTATGACATATTTGGATTTTGATATATACATTGTTGATTACTACTTTTATTAATGAGTATTTGTTGTTGTGAGCTCTTGAACCATTGGAGAACTCACTTGATGTACTCATTGATTTTCTAATGGATTATTCTCTTGATTTCACTTCTAACATTAGGAAGGTTTTTCACATTAAAAATTGGTATTCTCTAGTGTTATTTATTTTTATTTACTCCTTATAGTTTTATTCTTCCAAAAAAGGTTTTATTTTTCCCATAACAGTATACTATTATTGATTATGTTGAATTGAACTCATGTCTTTTCCCTTTTCCAAATATTGCACTATACTTAAAGTATTAGTACTAATCCCCTTTGTCTAACTATAAAAATAACTTAATGAAATTAAATAGTTGCATCTTATCTTCTACTTCTTTTTTTATTTTGATATGATCTTATCTTCTGCTTCTTTTTTATTTTTATAAGGATAATTAGAAGTTATGAGTTAAATAATTACTATTATTGTGACAGCTTATATTATGATAAGACAGACTGATAAGAATATGACAAGAATGTGTTAAATTCAATAGTATAATATGCTCTTCACCTCCAAAATTTTTTAGTTTAACTACTTATTTTAACTGCATTCGAGAGTCTTATATGTTAAACATCATGAGGTGTGGAGAGATGGTCCTATATAATGTAGATATAGTGTAAAACAATGTTAAACATGATTTAAAGTTATAAAATATAAATTTGATTTCTCCATTAATATATGAACGGGATAAACCAAATCTATCTACTACCAATTAAATCATAGGTTCCACCTTCTCTAGAAAATCCTTAAAGCTAATATTGGTGAGATATGGTACAAGGATTTAAAGAAGTTGGGTTGTAAATTTTTAGTTTGAGATTGGAGAGGAAATATAATTGTTATTATAGTTGTACCATTTTAAATTTTAGATTCCTTAAATGTTGGAGAGGCTTTGGTTGTTATTCATCATATGCATATAGCAGTTGATCTATTTGGAATAGATGTTATATTATTAATCATACTATAAGTTTTTGAACCCATTTGTCAATCTTTTTCAAGCCTACTTAATAGAATTGTGACCATTATAAATTATATTTTAACACAGGTCATGTATTTTAATACAATCTTTTATATCATGAATTTAAGAATTATGGTGTGGTCTGATAAAGGTTGATGAATTAAATTCAACAAACTCTATACTTTTTCTATTATGTTTTGTTCTTATATTGCAGTAATCTATTTTAAAACCATAACTTCTATGTAATTTTCAACATCTTTAAAAGATGTTCTTGTAATTTTATTATTAACACATGTTTCAAATCGATGAAATCTTGTTTTTGTTGGTTGAAGCATATAGATGTTATGAATTTATAGTAATTATTTATTTCCCAAAATTACAACAGTTGGCATTAAAGTAAATTCTATAAGTTTTAAAGCTATTTTATCTCTTATTTATTTTTTCCAATTTTTACAATTAATTTTGTCCACCTTTTCTCCTATTAAAAATGTATTAACACCGTTTGTCAAATATGCTATTCTTGAAGCTGACACACTTTCTACTTGAAAGCTAAGCCTAACAGATTTTTGTACTCCAATGCTAATGTCAATTTCTCCTAACAAATTTGTTCATCCTGTTACAGAAGGTGACCAGTAGAATCTCAAAAAAGTATGTGTAAGCTAAGGAAATATAATAATAATAATCTCAAAAATTAAAACCTAATTTTCATGATAACATTGTTATTGTTTCCCGATCCTGCTACAACTTTGCTTTTTCTGAAGCATGGCTAGTCTAAATGGGAGGTGAAGGAACAAGGTAACTTTACCTTCTTTCTTTTTTCTTTCTTTGTAAGAATGGGAAGTTTACATAGTCTAGTTGTTCGGGGTTTTCTGGGATGAAGATGGCAATGCCTTCACGAGAAGAGAGAGATTACCTACCATTACCAAAAGAAAAGGGAGGGACCAAGACTATTACAATGTAACTAAATAAAAAGTCAAAAGATTATTCTATCTCAAGCATAATTTTTCAAGAAGCACGAATCACTATTTGTAAGAAATCTGCATGCACAAGCCAAACTGATTGAGAGGCACAACTAAATGCACACTTATTTCTTAGCTTATGGAATCAAAGACTAAAAAGCATAAGTACAGTTAAAAAATGTTATCCCAAGCTATTCAATATTTAAGACTAGTACTTGGACAAAGTATCTGGTATAGTGTAATATAGGAAAATCTAGACATAACCTTCCTTATTAGGAGAAAGGGTGCATGCTAAAACAAAGTGATAATAACTCTTTTTCTTTCCTTATGACTCTTTACTAGCTAGAGATAAGGCTACATACTTTTGGACCTCCCTAGACCCTACTTCTCAATAG
>JANIIA010000192.1:21942081-21955517 GCA_027478495.1 Erythroxylum alaternifolium
AAGTAACTAGAAAACTAAAACAACTTACTTGCTTCTACAGCAAAGTCCCAGTATTAACAGGGACGAACAAGGCTTCGGTGGTTGGGGAAGAAAACATACAGTACAATTACAAATGCTTTGTGATGCCTTCAGTGAACAACAACCGAAAACCTTCTTCTCTTTTCGAGGAAACTACATATAACCACGTGCAGCCCTTGCATGTAGACCATATGTCAACATGCAAGGTTGCCAACGGTCACAATTTCATTGGTCTATTTTCTAACATTTCCCTAGTCTAAAAAAAACAATACCCCAACTTTTTTAGAAATTTCCTAAAATTTACCAAAATTTTTGAAATAATAATAATAAGCTCCAAATAAAATTTTAACACATAAAACCCAAAATTCTCATTTTTTTCACATTTTAAACTAATTATACCCGAAAAATGTCAATGAATATATGTACAATTATTCATATGTTTCAAAAATACATATTCATATATAAGTGAATACTCAAACATGCAAAGCATACAATGCACTGCTAATTCCTCAATATTGCAACTCTGAGCATGGGATGTTACATAAGGGATACCGTTTGTGGTGTTTAGAGTCAAAGAAGATAATTATTAGCAGGGATGTTACCTTTGATGAATCTGCTATGTTAAATAAGGTAACTCCAGAAGGGGCTGAGGGTACTTCACAGTAGGTGGAGTGTATGCCAAAGCAGGTGGAGTTTGAAAAGACAGTGGTGATCCCAACAAAAAGCACCACCAGTGATTCTCCCATGACAGAAAAAGAGCCAGAAGAGGAAGAGGTTCCGACCCAGGAACCTCTGCAGCAATCAGAGTCAATTGCTGCTAGAAGGACAAGATGAGAAATTCAAAAACCTGCTTGTTTTACTGACATGGTGGCCTATGCACTTCCAGTTGATGATAATGTTCCATCCACCTTTCCAAAAGTCGTCCAAAGTTCAGAAAGTGGTAGAAGGAAAGGTGCTGTGGAAGAAGAGATGCAATCTCTTCAGAAGAATAAAACGTGGAAGCTGGCATAATTACCAAAGGGCAAGAAGACAATTGGTTGCAAATGGGTGTTTGCAAAGAAAGAAGGATTTCTTGACAAAGATGATGTTCGCTACAAGACAAGATGGGTGGCTAAAGGCTATGCTTAGTATGAGAGAATTGATTATAATGACGTAGTTTCTCCAGTTGTTAAACATTCTTCCATTAGAATTTTGTTGACCTTGGTAGCGCAGTTGAATTTGAAGCTAGCTCAACTTAATGTGAAGACAAAATCTATATGACTCAGCCAGATGGATACAAGGTTGTCGATAAAGAAAATTGGGTTTGTAAACTGAACAAATCATTGCACAGACTGAAGCAATCTCCAAGATAGTGGTACAAACGATTTGACAAGTTTATGAAGGGTCAGAAATACACAAGAAGTAAATACCATCACTGTGTCTATTTGCACAAACTTTGAGATGGGTCGTATATCTACTTACTTTTGTACGTTGATGATATGCTGATAGTAGAAATGAGCCAAGTTGAGATTGACAGATTGAAGGCTCTGTTGAGTAAAGAGTTCGAGATGAAGGATTTGGGAGAAGTTAAGAAGATTCTCAGCATGGAGATAAGCAGGGAAAGAGAGAGAGGCAAGCTTTGGCCGACACAGAAGTAGTATTTGAAGAAGGTACTACAACATTTTAATATGAATGAAGATTCAAAACCTGTACGTACTCTGCTTGCTCCTCATTTGAAACTAAGTAGCTGGTTATCTCCAAAGTCAGATGAAGAGCTAGAATACATGGTGAAAGTCTCATATGCTAATGCAGTTGGAAACTTGATGTATGCAATGGTGTGTACGAGACCAGATATTTCAAAAGCTGTTAATGTTATAAGCAAGTACATACATGATCCGGGTAAGGTTCATTGGCAAGCTGTGAAATGGACTCTACGGTATATCCAAGATATCGTAGATGTTGGTTTAGCATTTGAGCGGGATGAATTACTTGGTCAACGCGTAGTTGGATATTGCGATTCTGACTATGCAGGTGACTTAGATAAGCGACGGTCTACAATTGGCTATCTGTTCACTTTAGCAAAGGCGTCAATTAGTTGGAAGTCTACTTTGTGGTCAACGGTGACTTTTTCTACAACAGAGGCAGAGTATATGGCTATTACAGAAGTTGTGAAAGAGGCAATTTGGCTTCATGGGTTGTTTAAGACTTAGGAGTTGGTCAGAAACAACTTAAGGTATATTCTAACAGTCAAAGTGCTATTCATTTAGCAAAGAATCAAGTCTTTCATGCAAGGATGAAGCATATTGATGTTCGCTATCACTTTGTGCGGGAAATTCTGGAAGAAGAGGAGATACTTCTCTAAAAGATTCAGACTACAGAGAATCCTACAGATATGCTGACCAAGGTGGTAACAAGAGCCAAGTTTGAATATTGTTTAGACTTAGTCAATATTCTGCATATTTGAGTTGGCGCCTGATGACGCAAATTTGGAAACACTACAAGGACCGTTTTATTTTTTGTTTGATTGAGAATATTTGTATTTGGTGGGACAAAATATTGTGCCAAGGTGGTGATTTGTTAACTTTTGGCATCAATTTTTTGATTCCACATTGGTGAGTTACTGGTACCAATCTTTTATCCCATATTGATAGATTATCAAAATGATGAGTAGTTTGAGAGCTATAAAAAAGGGTTCTCCCTTCTCATTGGTATCCATCTCAAAATTTGTATCTCTTCACCCACATTTAGATAAAAGCGGGCTACTTGAGAGGTGCTCGGAGACTAGGCACATCTGATCGAACTTCGTTATCAAATTTTCAGGTGTGTTCTTTCCTTATCTCTTTTATTGTTCCGTAATTTTATTATTGTTGATGTTTCTTCTCGGTTGTAGTAAAGTATTCAATATTATTTGTCGGGTTTATTTGTAGTATTTTGTACGGTTCGTTTAGGTGTATTTTACTATTTGCGTGTATTGTTTTGTTTGTATACACGAGTCTAAGTTGTGAAAATATACCGTGCAAATAAGTCCTATCTAGGAGATTAGATTTTAAGTGGGACCGTTTGTGAACCCCTAATCTTTTATGAGGATTTACTAAAATAATAATTCTATCTAAAAAATTATTGTAATATATCTTTAAAATTAATAAATTAGGCAAATTCACTAATTGTTTTATTTAGAAAAAATTACCTAATTTTTCCAACAATTAAGCAGCCTCTAATTTCTCACCTATGAGTTAAGCCTCAACAATCTATCAAAAAGGGTTGGCTTTCTCTTAAAATTGACACGCGTAATCTTATAGTCATTTCTCTGTTCTGACTAGGGACAAAATGACAAAAATGAGGAGTGGAAAGTTGAAAGACATTCCCCACATAAAAAAACTATAACTTTTTTAGGGAACTAAAGATCCAATCACTACCATGGTTTGGTTTGAGTACAGAAGTGGAGTCACGCCCAGCGCACCAGGATATTTGAGAAGAAGGTTGTTTTGTGTGGAAAGAATCTATTTAATGTGCTCAGCCACCACAATTCGAAAGGATAGATTGGCCAGTGAGTTTTGGTCGGTCCAACTAAATTTATTATTCTTCCACAACCATATCTTATCATATGTCTGGCTGTAAATGATTCAGTCTCATGCTTTGTTAGATTTTTACTTGAGTCTGAAAGAACCATTTGAGCTCCTTCTTCTTCCATTTCTAACTTGCAAGTTTATTGCTAGGAAATCTTTTTTTAAAAGAAGGAAAAGGACATTTACTTAATCTAGTATTATCGAAGCTTTGAAGTCAAAGTAGAGTACAATTTTTTCTTCTTAATTTGTTGTTAATTTGCGAATGTTGCTTTCATCTTCAACCACCACGAAAATTAGGACCTTTGAATTTTAAGGAAAGGGTGTTTAGTGTTTACTTCTATTCTTGCTTTCTACATCTATAGCAATTGTAGGTAAGAAGATCCAACTCATGCTATATTTAAAAAGTTGGATAAAATATACGAGGGAAATAACAAGTTCAATGTTAAATAACACCATTATTCTTCTAACTGAAGTTAAATCTAGATTTTTGACGAGTACGGAATTCAGCAAGTTGCAAAAAATGCTTTGCCTCGAAAAATATACAACCTGGAAGTGGTTTGTCATTTTACAAACCGGAACTGATAATTTCTACGCCAGTGATAATAATCATTTTGTGGAACTGTACAAAGTATTAATTTTGCCAGCTATACTTAAAAACGAAATGTGACAATCGCGAAAACCAAATCAAGGGCAATCTTAGGAGTTCTTCTGTGGAAACTAGAAAGGCCAAGAGAACAATTGCTGTACTGGACAACATTCGGAAGATAGATGAACATCAAATTGTATCACTTGTCCCAAAAAAACATGAACTTAACGAAGAAGGAAGCATCTTTACGGCATAGTACTTGCATATATTTAGAACTTGCATTGTAAGGCTACAATGAACAGTTGATTTAGTTCAACCTCAAGGTGAATTAATTAAGAACTCAGCGCCCTCACCAAGAACGAGAAGTGCATTCCTTAAGTAGGGGATACCGAAATATAAAAGAATGTAAGACAAATAAAAAAATCTTCACTTTTCGTATTTCACCTAATTGTCACCTGTGGCTCAATTGGCCTACTGATTAATTTGAGCGGACTTCTTGCACGAATTTCTACTCTTCCTTGGTTTGCCTTTTCCCTCTAAGCGTCTTCTTCTCCTAAACTCGTACAATTATTATTACAATTCCAAGGGTATAAAATCCTCCACGATAAAGTAGGAGCTTCGAGATGTTGCTTATGCCACCATCTGCTCCTGTTCTATGTACAACTGGTCCATCCATGAAGGAACACCTTCGGGAACCCCTTTGGCAGGATTGTACTGCTTTGCTGCACCAAAGTTTCCAACACTGGGAACATCCTTTATCAGTGAATTAACCCAAGACACATCAGGCTCATCCACGTTTGATGGCATCAAGTCAACAGCTCTCGTCGCATAATTGTTAGTGTTGATTCGAACCCCGAATGAAGATGACCGCTTCAGCTTGTTCAGATCATCGCCTTGAATGCCCCAATCCAACTTTCCATCAGGGGAGCTCCAATCTGACAGATTGGAGGACATCATGGTTACTGAATTTGCAGCAGCTGTAAGGCCAAGACGATTAGTTACAGCTCCACGATCGATAAAGCTCTGGCTTCGCTTTGCAAAGGCAGAAGACCTTGCGTTCATCACAGCTGCTGCTACTGCAGCTGAAGAATCAAACCCATATGACGCAGCCTTCCTCACTGGAGAGGATGAGAGATTGGATGTATAGCTAGACCGTAGTTGATTAGTGTTCTGCCGAATCTGAAGTCCATTTGGAGACAACAGAGATGGATCAAGAGAACAGAAAGCTTCGTCAAGGTTGGTATGTTGAAAATCCCCAACCCTATCAAAGTCTTTGCTCCAACGGGATGGAGAAGAGAGACCAGACATCTCATCTATCAGTTGCTGTCTCTGCAAGTGGTTAACTTGATTTTCTAACCCAAGCAATTCCATCTCCAAATCCAAATCTCGGGCACATAATGAAGTTTTTAGTCTACTTCCAGGGAGCTGCAATGCAGGTGGAGTCAGGTTAAGCTTATTTTGCCACAAGCCCAGAGTCTTAGGAGATGATGAGGCTGTTGCCAAGGGAGACATGGGTGGAGTTGAAACGGTGGGCAGTGGCATTGATGATCCATGGGCCAAGGGACTCGACGTCACCATGTCCACTGTACTGATCGAAGAGGACCTAGGTGAGGGCATTGCTGAGCCTGTGGAGGCATACACAGGCCGCAATTCCTCAGGCTTATGTGCAAAGAAACAGACTTTCCTTGAGCAACCAGTCTCATCTTTGCAAAGCCTGGTTCGGTATTGGGCAGGATGTAACCAAGACTCAAAAACACCATGTGCATAATCACAAGCATCACCCTTCTGACATGAGCCCTTGCGAAATTCAGGGCAAGGGACACAGCTGTAGGGATACTTCCTCGGGTCTCTCCTCCTCGCGTTCTCCCCTGGATGCACAAATGGGCACTCAGTCCAATCATGCGAATAGGCCCTCGAGCACGGCTTAATCTTGAAAGAGTACATTCTGAACTCATCTGTACCATAAATTCCATTGTTAATATCAGGCAGCGTCACATCAATGGGATACTCTTTCTTCTCATTCCCTTCTTTCGGTAACTGAGGTATTGGCACCAGCTTCTCTTCTTCATCTTCCCTTAAATTTTCGCCTCTTAGCAGTGACCCTATGAACTTCTTTTTTGAGTTGTACGGAGATTTCAATGAAGAGTTAAGCAGATCACTAGGTTTATTTTCATGAGCATCAATGCAGTTAGCATCAGCAGAGGCATCCAACAATAATTTAACAATCTCAACAGAAGAACTGGAACCACCTGCCACAGCACAGTGGAGGGCAGTGACCTTATCAGAGCCACAAGCCTTGTTGATGTCAGCTTTCTCCGTTTGAATGATATGCTTCAAGACATTAACACTTCCAAACATAGCAGCAATCATAAGGGGTGTTCTTTCTTGGAAACCCATCTTTCTGGACCCAACTTGTCCACCATACCAAAAGCTTGCTTCATCAACATCCAAACCCTTTTTCTCGACCTCCGTTTTGAAGCCACTAAGATCATCAGAGGCGGACAATTCCAGCAAAACTGAACAGTTACACACGATACCTTCCTTCTGTTTACGAGATTCATCTCCCATGATAATATTTGAAGGGGAAAACTCACTTTCGGAACCACTGCACATATCCAAGCCCTGCACAGTTAAAAGCAAGCAGATGTCAAATAATGAGGTCGTCGTATGGAGGACATATATATCTTCTGTGAATGGAAAGGCAATTAGGGATTAGATCACACAGAAGACTAATCACGCCAGGGAAAAGTAAAATGAAAGGAGGAAATCCAAATTTCCCACTTCCATGACTTCTCCCTTAAAAAAAAGAAATGATGTATTATCAACAAACATCTAACGCCCAGAAGACCTGGTCTTCCAAAATCACCTCTATTGTTTACCAAGAAATTTAGCATATATCAATAATATGATAAGAATTGAATAAAAGTCACACAGGCAAACCACAAACCAAAATTTCAAACTTTAACCAAACAAGCAAAAGGCGCAGTAAAATCCCGACGAGTGATGAAAATACCAAGGATAGAGACCATCAGACCAAATAGAAACTACAAATTTCTACAAGCTGAAGAAAAATAAAAAACACATACCTAAGAGACCTGTGAAGCAGACGGAGAGAAATAGGTGGAGGTGCTGTATAAAGTTGAGTCTTTAATTATGTTGAAGAAATGAAGCGGGTGTGAGCTGCCAAGAGAACGCCACTTGTGGGGTTTTTATATATAATCTTCTCCAAAAGAAGCTAACTGTGAAGAGGAAGGTGAGAGGAAAGTAAGACTTTTCTTCTTGCTCTCTTCCCGAATTTTCTATTGTTTTGTGGGTTTGGTCAAAGTCAAAACTTCGAAGCACAAGGGTCTCTTCTCTCGCTCCTGTCAATCCATCAGCGAATAGGGACCCGGTGATTCTTCTCTCCGGCTTCCTCTAAATGAAATCCAAATGAAATGTAAATGAAAGTTAAATTGCGAGTTGAATGGTGGACCCCGTCTCTTGAGCTATACCCAACCGCCTCCAAGGTTGTACATCACGTGTGCGTTTATGGTTAACTCGAAGCTCACGCGCTTTGTTGAGCGTATCAGAGTCCCTGTTTGGTTCAAAATTTCCAAGTAGAACACAACTGTTATTACTGGTTGAAGAAAATCAATCTACACATTAATTATAAATTGAAGTGGAAAAGTAAGATTTTGCTTCTTTTGGAAATCAAAATCAAAATCGTAGTTAATTGATGTGCTTAAATGTTCTTATAATTTTAAAAAGATTTTTATTTACTAAATTTTTTCAAAACCTGCAAAAATCTTCCACTTAAATTGATGTGCTCTCTCTCTCTCGGAAATGTTTTTAATAATTTTATATAAAAATTTTCATATTTTCTTTATATTTTAACGATTTTGGTTGTGCATCCTTTTTTACTATAAATTTTATGGTAAAAGAAATATATAATTCTAAAATAAAAGGATAGTTATTTAAAAATAATACAAATTTATATGTCTATTAATTTTTGCAACATGATATAAGATTATATGTATAAGGTGCAAAAAGAGCTAGTTTTGGTTCATTGTATTGAATTAAACATAAGCAAGAGGTTTCTATCATCTTTTCTTGCAAAATAAAATAATAATCATAGGAAGGAATGAATTTAAGGGTCTATTTAGTTGGAGGTTTGGAATGAAACAGGATGTAACGTAACACACTTCTATCGTTTGGTTGAAGGTTTCATAATCGAATAGAATATAATGGGATGGAAGCAGAGGATTTCATGTTACATTCTATTCCATCGAAAATATGAAACCTAAACTAATAAATATATATTATCTAATATATCATCAATAATTTTTCTTAATACCAAATATTTTTTCTAACCCTAATCTCTTGTATATAATTAATAATTTTTATATTATTTCTCCTTACCCTAATAATAATATTTTTATATTATTAATAAAAATTGTATATAATTTATAATAAACTAGTAAATTTTTATTAATGAAAATAGAAAATTTATTCTTTAATTATTTGTATATATTTCTATATAAATAAAAATATAAATAAATAATTTTTAAACATAAATCACATATAATAGAATAATATTTATTAAATAATTAATAATAATATTCTTATATAATTAATAATAAATTATATATAATTAATAATAAAATAATAAAAGTTTATTAATTTTTTTATTATTTTAAAATAGAAAATATATAAAAAAATTATTTGTTACGGTTGTGCGTGACTTTTTAATTGAACATGATTTCTATTTTAAAATTATAACGTTAAGCCTTTTGTAATAACCATTTTAATATCAGGGGTATAATAGTCATTTATTATACATTATATTCTATTCCATTTTATCTATCTTCTAAATAATGTTTCACTGTGTTACATTATGAACCCTTCCATTCCTTCTAAATAACTTTTTATTATATTATATTATATTTTATTATAAACTGTTCCCTTCTATTTTATTTCGTTATGTTCTGTTCTATTAATTAACATCTAATTAAACAAGGCCTAAGCGAGGAAGAATGTTTTTGGTTTGGGGGACTTTAGGGCGTGTGGGCAAGGAATAGGGGGTGAAAACGAGTGGACCAAAGGGCTGACTGTATTGGAGAAAGATTCCAAGTTGCTGCCGTTTGGTCCACACCACACTTCACGCGTTTGTCTTCCATTCAGGTCATTTTGGTGGGTGACAGAATATTATAATAATCTGACTCACCCTTCCAATATCTTATCTTCGATTTCATCTTTACTTGGGAAACTTTACCAACTGCCATCCAATTACGAAATATGAACAATTCTAACTCACTGACAGTAATAGCTACGCTGTACATTGATTCGTTGATCAGGTACTAAGATACATCGATAATCTAAATGTTTTTGTTAGGGTAAGCACCAGCATTTCAATGGATCGCGTAGATTCCATCCACTGTTTAATCCAGAGTTCCTTTCTAGCTGTCATTTGTTGTTCTTTCTCAACAAAATAACAAAGCCACGTTCTTACACACAGGTATAGAACAGCTTTACGATCATACAAAACACAGACCCTTCTTTAGTTTTTAGTTAAGCTACCAAACTTATACCCTAAAATCAACACTTTTGGAAACTGCTGTCTCTTGTCTTCAACAAAACTACTAATGAAATGTTACTTCTGGGGAATAATATTACACAATTCTGCAAAGCTGAGAACATGATATCATCTGGAATTTTGACCAGGTCAAGGTCAACTTTCATAAAGAAAATCACCTTACATGTAAAATGAAGATGCAAATCAGCAAAAACATCCACGATGAAAATAGAAAACGTAAACGAGGTGTATCAACAAATATGGACAATCACATGGTGTTATTGTAAAGAAAATACTTATCACGTGGAAAATGTTATCAATTGTATATCAAATAATTTATGTTTATATTCAATAATTAAGCACTTATTTTTGTTAAAATCATACTCAAGAATATAGTTCCACGCGGATTGTAAGACCTGCAATTTATTTGGTTAAGTAGTAGTATTTTTAACCCCTAAACTTTTATATTTTTATTTCATTTTAGTCCTTGAGACTTTGATATGAGAGTTATATGGTGTTTATGTTCATTTCCTTATACCTTTCGTTTGAAAATGAATACAAAAGTTAACTTAATGTTTATTGAATTTAAGCGCATGTCTTTGTATAAACAGTTAAAATTAAAGTCACCATTTAAATCTTAGACTTGCAAGTGTTTTTGTTTAAAGAATTGATACTAATATTTTATAAAATGACTTCTCAATTAATTAAAAATAAAGTTATATATTATTAGACCATTTCAAATTCTACAAACCTGCCAGATAACGTATAAATTTATTGGAGTGGCCACCACACTGGCTTTACTTCTCTGGATACGAAGTCATGTCTATAACAACAGCAGGGTTACTAAACCCGCACCAAATGACTGGTTTTAGGCCCATGTTCTAAGGCTTATCCTGGGCTATATTGATCTACCAATCCATATACCAAGCCCAACATCGTCCTCTATTAGGTCCGGCTCTACTTATTCATCTGCATTCTCTATAATGTTCCTTGAGTTTGCGTTCGATTGTGCATTTTTCGGTGACCAGAAGCCTTTTAAGACTAAAAAAAATTCAGGAGTAAGAAGAGTTATAAAATAGAAAAAAAAGGATTAAATTGGATCGTAATTTAATTTAACGTTTTGATATATTTTTAAAAAAGTCAAGACTATAACATTTTAATCAAAATTTAATGTAAATTCAAATATTTTAATACTTTTAACGAATTTTAATAGTTTATTAACGATTAATCTCAATCTTAATTTAATTTGACAAATATTTATTATAAAATATCTTTGGTATTAATTTAAATTCAGATATTTTAATAATTGTAGAAAAAATGTAAAGTTTCATAAACTTTTAATTTGAATCTCAACTTAATTTTTTTTGCCAGTTTTATATTATAAAATATATATCTGATATTTTTTAAAACTAATTCTTACAAATGAAATCTAAAAAAAATAAAAAATGATTTATCTCTCCTTTCTCCCTCTTTTTCTTTCTCTTCAATTTCTCATTTCTTCTTTCTTTGATCTAAAGTACAAGGCCATCTTCGCTGGTTAACTCCATATCAGCAACAGCCGGTTCACATGCTTGCAAACCGAAAATAACCGCTCGAGGGACTAAAAAGTTTGACCTTTATGGAGGATGACTCTGTGTTTTCCGTTGTGAGGTCGAGAAATTAAACCAAATGGCAGACTAGCTTATCAAATGAGCCAAATCATACTGATCTAAACTGCACAACTCATTGTTGTGATTGTCAGATAACCCTCTGCTACTTGTCTTATAATAAGAAGGAATGACTATGAGACTGAGAAATGACATTTGATGCTGAAACTGGTTTGAATCAAACGACATCAAGAAATTCTCATGACGGTCTTTTTAGTAGTTGGGCTTTTGGCTTATAGGCTTAGCAATTAGACTTACCTAATAATAGAACCTAGAGGTTGTTCTGTGCAATTTGGTGAACGGTTACATTTAGTGTCCGTACTTTGGAAGCAAAGCATCTAATATATAGACTTGGCAATTTCTTGAAAGTGCTTCTGGTTATGCATTTTTAGGTGATTAGAAGCCTTTCAAGACTAAAAAATCAGAACTAAGAAGAGTTACAAATTAAATAGTGTTTTGTTAATTTTGACATTGATACTTGAAAATTTGTCTGAGTGGAGCTTCATCAATTAAAATGTTATGATATGATTTCATAGATGGATAGAGAATAATCATGAGCTTTATTAGTTGAAAATTTATCATTTATGATTCTGAAAAAGATTTTCCTTGTAAACATTGTTGTCCAAATTTCTAATACTAATTTCATCTGTAATTTTAATGAAAATTAATTTAAACTTCAATTAATTCAATTTTCATTTTTAATAAATAAATAAAATTTTATTATGTATTAAATATAGCTCGAAATTAATTTCTATTAACGAATTTTAGTGTTTCAATGCAATTCATTATACTTTATATCTTATTTGTCAGTTATTTTTTTGTTTAAAAATTATTTTTTTTGGAAATCCCTAATGAATGACATAAATAACACGTTTTTGCACATGGACAATTACAGTTCAAGAGAGTGATTGAGATTTAGCAAATTATAGAGATATACTTTAAATAGATTTATCATATTTATATATCATTACTTATATTATAAAGTATATAAATATTTAATATTTACATCAATTTATTTATCGACTAATAGTATATCAATTTAAAATATTCATTAATAATATGTTTACTAGATTAATATGATCATAAATTAAGTCTTTCATAAAAATTATTTTTATTATTACTAATATTTTTGTCCGCCTTTAACAAAATGAGAAAAAAATTAATTTTATTAAATATAGTCGCTATTTTATCTTATTAAGGAAATATAAAAAAACCTAGAGAAAAAGAGTTAGAAAATTCTTACCAGAAATTAAATTCGAGCTGATACACCTTTGGTGAATGCGCGACTAAGGTATGAAATGATTCAACATAGCTCATCAACCTTCCTAAGTTGTGTGGTAGATAGGCCTACGTAAAAGGCCCAATTTTTTAAAAAAGAGAGTAGGATGTACTCAATTAAAGGAAGCAAAATGTTATTTAAAGACCAATTGAGCTGCCTAGTACAAGTTGGCACGATTGATTGAGTTAATCTGTAAGGGCAAAAGGTCAGTTATACCAAGTTTATAAACAAGAATAATTTTAGAGAATCGAGTCCCACGAGAAACTATGTCACTATAATTATAAATCCTAGTTAAACATTAAAATTAAATACAACCATATTTGATAAGAGATGATTAACTATTCAGCTAACAAAAAAATGCAAATCAAACATTAGAGCTTTGAGGTTCACTTACGAGGAACTCTAATAAGCACACAAGTTTGATCATCTAGGTTGAAAAGACAATTAATCTAAAGTATCTATTCTTTCTTTCGAAGTACACTTGTATATCTAATTAGGCAATTATCACTTCTCGATGGGTAATTTAACCTAACCAAATTCATTAAACATAGTTAATTTATTGGTAATCATGAAAGCCTAATATATTATTATCATTTAGTGTTAAAGAATTTGTTCTCTTACCCTACGTTTGGTTGCTGTCTTCATGGGTGGGGACAGAAGACAGGGACAAAAAAATTCTGTCCCCGACCTGTTTACTTGCTGTTCCCACCAATTTCTGTCCCGACTCCGGAGATAGAGACATAAAATTTTTGTTCCTTCCAAAACTAGAGGACAAGAAAACGGAGACGGAGACAGAAACAAAACACACACA
>JANIIA010000192.1:21957968-21971041 GCA_027478495.1 Erythroxylum alaternifolium
AAACTAAAGAAAACAACTCAAATATTGTGCCTTTGACTCACTTTAGCTCTTTTTCTTCCAAATTGTATCTAAAACCAAAAATAAACTAAAGTGAATGTCTTAAGCATTTCATATCATTAAACACTAAATGTTATGGAATAAATGTACAATCAATTAAGCATATATCATATAGAGACTCTCTTTTGTTTTGCTACAAATTTTTAATTTCTTTTATAAACCTTATAGTCTTTATCAAAGGGAAGTACTTAGCCAAAAAGGCTTACACCTACTACTCCATGTTGTGATTTTTGTTAGGTTGACTGAATTCAAACATGCCTTGGCTCTATCTTTGAGTGTAAATAGGAAGAGCCTCGTCTTGTTTGCATCTTCCAACAACCTATTATACTGGATCATGTCACAAATCTCTAAAAAATTAGCTAGATGAGCATTGGGATCTTCATTGACCAAACCATGAAATTGTACATTGGTGTATAGCATGTTCAGTAGTGCTGGTTTGATTTCGAAGGTAGGCGTTTACACTGGTGGCTGAGTAATTCCTTGTTGATTGGCATTAAACCTATGAAGTCCATGATTATATGCATAATTAACCATATTTGTACCCTATATTTGATGTATTTTTGCTTGATATTTTATCCTTTTATTGTATATTTGGTACTTAATTTGCTGCAAGTGTTTTTACCAAGTATAATTGCCTTCATGTACTTGAAGGAGAATAATTTGGATGAAAACACATATAACAAATATTTGAAGTACAGAAAGGATGCACGGAGTGTAATAGCTCGTGCACTACTCTTAGGCTATGCAAATTTACAAATTTCGGAGATCTTGGGCTATGCATAGTTTGATATATGGTCGTGCATCAGCCCGTGCATCTCGCCAAAATCTTAAAATTTACTATAAAAAGATATTTTTTGAGATAATTAAAGGAAGCAAACTTTTAAAGACGTTCAGAGTCTCTGAAAGGTGACTTAATGAGTGAATTTGATCCAAAGAAGTGACAAACGCAAAGAAATCATTGAAAGATCCATTGAAATACAAGATCAACCCTATACCTTGCAAGAATATTCAGTAGAAGACAAACAGGGAGATTTAAAATTATAAACTTGTTGTTTTCTATTCGTTGCTCTTTCTATTTATGTTTGATTTTGTTTCCAATCATGTGTAACTAAATTCCTTTAATGTCTAGGTTAGATGAACCCTATGTTAATAGTTTAACATGTTTTGATTCTTTTACTAATGCAATTAGTTTGATTGATATATTGTGATCCAATTACGTGTTTTATTTATGTTCTAATAGATCCAGAATATTACATCATAACCTGATTTCATAACTTAGAGATTGAGAAATCCTTGTTTGAATAGCTCTACCATAATTGAAAGGACTTGATTCTAACCTTAAAGATAGGATGATATAAATCTTCTGGATTAGGGTCGAACCTAATAGAGGGATTCATAATTAGGTAAAGCAATCCCATAAACTTTAACTTGAGTAATTAAGTTGAAAACCTTAGGATTAGCTCCTATTAGCCTCAAGGTCAGCTATTAGCATACCATAGGAATCTCCACAGTTCAATAAATTAATAAAACAAGTGTATAATAAAAGACCAATTTGTTAAGGCTTTTAAGAGGATTCGAAACCTAGATATTAATTTTCTGATATCGATAGTTTACTAAGTGCTTCCCTAATTCTCTAATTCAATCTTGTTTACATTTATCTTACTTGCTTTAATTTTATTTTCTTTTAAGTTAAAAATCAAAACTAATTTCATAGACTAGATAATAAGATAACAAAAATTACTAGTACTCATGGTCCTCGTGGGATCGACCCGTACTTGCTAGTACTAACTACAACTACGTCATAAACTTGTAGTTATTTTATAATTGACACATTGAGAAAGAGTTAGTTAAGTTTTTAGCACCGTTGTTGAGGACTTTGATATTAGAAACACCTAAATGCTATTACACTAGTCATTAATTTTTGTATTTTATTTTATTTTATTTATTATATCTTGTTGTATTGGTTCCTTATTCATTTAATTATCTTTTAAACTTCTCTACTTGATCTTAAGTTTGTGGTTTATTGTAGGATTTAAGATTCTTTATTATAGCAATAACTCTTAATGGAAGGATGGAGCAGACAATACTTTTATGGGAACCAAAATATATCTTTGAAATTTGTAACGTCGCCAAATGGGAGAGAGAGGTGTTCTCATATGGTTTTGAAGGCTCAATCGATGTCTATGCCATGTTGTGACATTTGTGGGAGTACTTACTACAATCATAAATGTTGAGCATCGACCTATATGTGGGAGTTACTGAACATATACAATCAACCTCAAGGTGCACTATACAGGAATAACTACAATTCATAATGGAGCAACTCTTACACCTATGGATTGAACGATTATGCTTTAGGTAAATATTTAAAGCACCAAGCGCCTCTAGTTAACAAACTAACTTTGGAAGATATGATGGTTGATTTCATTCAAGAATCAATGATAATGCATCAAAAAACAAAGGCTTGTATATAAAATTTAGTAAATCAGATCGACCAACTGGTAGAGGTAATATCTGATGAGATGCAAGGGAGTTTTCTTGGTACTATCAAGTAGACCTACTGAATGTGAATTGGAAATTACCCTTAGTAGTGAAAAAGAGCTCCCAGTAGAAGAAGAAGAGGAAGAGGAAGAGGAAGAGGAAGGGAGTATTATAGACAAACTAATGGAACTCCTGGTTGAAATGAAAGCTAATCGGCGCAAATTCAAGAGTGAAGAAAAGGCATAGGTTGGTTTCATGAATGGAGAGACATTCTAAGAAGAGCTTCCTAAAGAAGAAGGTGAAAAAACCTCCATCCAAGAAGAGAAAGTAGAGAAGTGTTAGGAAAAAATTGAAGAAGATAAGCCAGGAACCTTTTTTCAAGACGAAGAAGAAGAAGAATAGACAAAGCTGGTTAAGGAAAAACTGATGGAGAACCAAGTAAGGAAATTACTAATGAGGCGTTGGTGGTGACTTTAAGTACGGAGGGTTCCCACTTCCTTCGAGACAAACTAACTGATCTAATTGACGATTTAGGGAGTTTTGTTATTTCCTCTTTTATTAATAGCTTTTCATTACAATGGGCATTAATATATATGATAGGAGTAACAAATTTTATAAATTATATCCTTTTTATTACCTTGCAATAGGTGGCTTACTTACAGGCTATAAAACCCTCATCCAAAGAAACGGGTGGAAGAAGCTACTTATCATAGACCCAGGATGAGGGTAAAATTGTAGGTTACCTTGAGCTAACGATGTTAAACAAGGGTTGCGTGGGAGACAACCCATGAATTAGGATAGATTTTATTTTATGTTATTTTATTTTCATGTTTCTTAGTTATTTTTTTCTTATTTTTTATTTTCATGTTCTTCTAATCTCTTTTCTTTATATTTTGTGGGGATGTTAGTTACCGTTGGATGGATTAGTAATTAAAAAATTGTCTTATTTAAGAAAGTGCTGATTTATCCCTCTCATTTATTCATAAATGCTTATATCGTGTACATTAGGGATAATGAACAACTTTAAGTGTGGGAAGGGTTTAATGAATTTTTAATGATTTCTTTAAGATTATTATAATCTTGAATATTAAATTTTACGAATTGATATCTTGAATTGGTTAAAATTTGTCCATTAATATTGTATTTCGTTGTTGAATATTGATTTGAATTGATATGCAAAAGGATGATAGTTAGAATAAAATTACTTTTATAAGCCATAATTTTAGTATTCATTGAAATTGTCAAATTGAATGAAAATTAGATATTTTTCACACACACATATACCTTTCTTTTTAGTGAGCTTTTGAGACAAAGAGCGAAAATTAAAAAAATATAGCTTTTTTATTCCTTTTATGTGTGTTATCATGCGTAGTTGAACACTGATAGAACTTGCTTTCATTGTACATATTGAGATCATATTTGTATAATTGAAATCATTGAAGTGATAAAGGCATTTAGATTCAACAATTTGTATTAGCCTATTTCTTTGACTATTACAATACCTATAATTTTATCCTATAGAAATAATCAAGTTGAGCCATAGCCTTTTTCATTGATTAAACCCACATATTAACCTTTAACCTTTTCTTCTTTGAAGACCTTTTTATTATTTTAAACCTTGAAGGTTATTTACTTTATTTACTTGTTTGAAACTTTAAATATTTGAAAGGTTCATTATTTCGTTAAGTGTCATACATATTGAAAAAGAGCATAAAAAAGAAAACAAAAAAGTAAAGAAGAAAAGTATAAGGTACTGTTGGGCTTTTAATAAAAGGATAAGTATATTTGTACACAAGTTGTTTGTATTTTTTCATTGTTAGGTTTCCTTCAAGTCAACCATTTTTATTATCCTAACCATACCATACCTCAACCTCATTACAACCTATATTAATACCTTTTGATTTTTGTTTCTAATTTACATAAATGGTGGAGATGTGATAATATTATAAGCATATGGTAAGAGTTCTACTATGCATTGATCGAGAGTTTAATACTTTTCACCCTAAACACTTAAGTGCATTGAGCAAAATCCTGGTGAGAGTGTAAAGAGTGATGCTTTTGATTTCAATGAGATTATGATTTGAGTACTATTAATATTGACTTAGGATGTTGATTTTAGGATAACTTGACTCAAATTGTATGTTAATTTGATTCAATAGGATATGACGATGTATAGTATGAATGGACAGATTGAAATTGATAATGGATTGATGTTGTAAGATTTATAACTTTGATTATGGTTTGCTTGACGACAAACAAAAGCTTAAATATGGGGACGTTTAATAGATTCATAATTAACCATAGTTATACCCTATATTTGATGTATTTTTGTTTAATATTTTATACATTTATTGTATATTTGGTACTTATTTGGTTCCAAGTGTATTTATAGAGTATAATTGCCTTCTTAGACTTAATGGAGAAGAATTCTAATAAAATACAGCTTAAAAAAAAGATTTGAAACACAAAAGGGATGCATGGGCATGCAACAACCTATGCACTTCTCGCAAGCCATACAGATTTATTGATTCTGAAGATTTTGGGTTATACATGATTTGATGCATGATTATGCATTAGCCTATGCATCTCCCTAGAATCATAAAATTTACTATAAAAGGACATTTTTGGAGGCAATTAAAGGAAACAGAATTTTGGAGATGTTCAAAGACTTTGAGAGGAGACTCAAGGAGTGAAAAGAAGTGGAAAGCATGAAGAAATCATCGAAAGATCCATTGGAATACAAGATCAACTTTATACCTTACAAGAATATTTGATAGAAGACAAATAGGGAGATTTAAAATTATGAACTCGTTGTTTTCTATTCATTTTTCTTTTTGTTTATGTTTGATTTTGTTTCCAATCATGTGTAACTAACTTCCTTTAGTTTCCAAGTTAGATAAACCCTATGTTCATCCTTTAAAATATTTTGAATCTTTTATTAATGTAATTAGTTTGATTAATATATTGTGATTCGATTATATGTTTTATTTATATTCTGATATATCAGAAATATTAGATAATAAGTTGATTTCATAATATAGAGATTAAGAAATCCTTGTTTAAATAGATCTACCGTAATTGGAAGGAGTTGATAGCAACCCTAGAGATAAGATGAAATAAATCTTCTAGATTTGGGTCAAACCTAATAGAGGGATTCACAAATCGGTAAAACAATCCTATTTACTTTAACCTGGGTAATTCAATTTAAAACCTTAGGATTAGTTGTTATTAGACTCAAGGTTAGCTATTAGCATACCATAGGTATCTCAACGGTCTAATAAATCAATAAACAATTGTATGATAAAACATCAATTTGTTAAGGATTTTAGGAGGATTCGAAACCTAGATATTAATTTTCTGATATCGATAGTTTACTAAGTGCTTCCTTAATTCTCTGATTCAATCTTGCTACCATTTATATACTTGCTTTAGTTTTATTCTTTTGAGTTATAAATTAAAATTGATTTCGTAGACTAGATAATAAGATAACGGTAATTACTAGTGCTCATAGTCCTTGTAGGATCGACCAGTACTTACTAGTACTTTCTACAGCTACGCCATGCACTTTTGATTATTTCATAATTGATAAACTTAGAAAGAGTCTACGGATTTGTTTCCTTCGCCATCAATCTTTCTATTTCTTCTTAGTGTTTAACTCTTCAGATCTCTCTTTCTTGCTTTGTGATGTCTATAGTTGATGTGTCTTCTACTTTGCTTAAACTTTGAGTGATCCTTATATTCATACATCTGCTATCACACAAGAAAAAGTATGAAATCCATAAATCAAAGGAATTCAAATCAAACAAGATGCTAATTAAATCCCCAGCAATAACGCCAAAAACTTATTAATAAGTTTCATTACCTTATAATATAAAAGGTATCATTCATATTTCATCTAACAAATTGAATGCATTTTGTATAAGGTAATAAAAGTTTGAACAAATTAAATTAAAATAAATTTACTGAAAGTAAAACAACTAATAAAACTAAACAATTGAATAAGTACATAATTGAACTAGCAATAAGAATAAAATTAATCAATTATAGAAACTTAGGAATTATTCTATCCTTGTTTTGTCTTCCCTTTATCTTATTGATTCAATTATGCTTGATCATAGATATCTTAAAGTTTTGATTACCCTCTCTCGAAAACTAATCAAGTAATCCCAATTGAAATTGATAATAATAAAATTGCAACCTCTCAATTCTTAAAACTACTCCCAATTAGTCAATTGGATTTGAAGCAATCTTAAGGATAATTAATTCACAATTATGATCTCTCTTCAATTCTTTATTAATATGATATTTGCAAGTCTATTCAGCCACTAACTCTCGTTGCGTACCTTAACATAAATAACTTGATTCAATCTCTCGATTTATTACTAAGTATAACAAATATTACAAAACATTGATATATCACAAAGTATAAGAACAATCCCTAATATGGATTTAGAAAACCATAGTCATGTTCAACATCCTAATAATCCAAATCAACATCCAAGATAATGAAATATGTGAAGAGAAAAGCAAGAAAAACAGTTTTGTGTCTAGATTTGAAAATCTAGAAAATCTGGAGTTGCTCTTGATGTCTACTTGTTAATTTCTTTAATTATAATGTATAACCCTCTTTTTGATGTTTTTCTTATCCTTAAATACTTCTTAAGGTTTCCTGAGTTGTTTACTTAATTTGGTTCCAAAAATAGCCCTGCAACATTATGAATACAAAAATTTTGTGTGCTGGAAAACACCTTATCACGATCATGCATGATGCCATGATCGCGACTCCTACTTATCCATCTTCTCTGTGATGATCATGCATGGAGCCATGATCATGACAGAGAGTTAATCCTCTCTCCATACACGATATTAGCATTATGCATGATTGTGGCATTGTGCACAATAATGGTTGCTTCCCTTCTCTAAGTTCTTCCTTTTTTCTTCAATTTCCTATTTCCACTTACCAACAAATACATCAAACACCCATTGAAACATAAAATTAAAATCAAATTCTTCCTCTAAACCAATCAAACAATTTAAACACATAAAAACGCTTAACAAGAACACAATTATAAGTCCTAAACATATGAATATTATTTAAGAAAACACTTAAAAACACACTCAAACACCTAGAAAACATACTATAACATACACCTTTCAGACATAGTTTGAGCCAACCTTTGATAAAGACCATATCTCACCACTGAGTCATCCATCAAGTTAAACAGGTTGATACATGACTGTGTTGGAGTTCATGTTCTCGTGCAAGTCTTCTCCAACCTTAGCTCAAATTAAGTTAACTAATGCTTATTCTTTAATTGACACATTTAATCACTTCTCTTACCACTCGATTGAGTGCATCTTGAAGCCTTTTGTTCCTTGTTTGCCTAATTGACCATCTTGGTAAATATAAAAGTACATAGGCCACTTGATTTCTAATAATAACCATCTATACCAATATTGTGAATAATATACTGGATTTGATACTAATTTTAATTTTTGATATAGAACAGTATTAGAATCAGTCAATATCAAACACTGTTTTATATAATTATTAAAATTACAAAATAATACTCTAGTTTATAAAATTGTAATATAATCTCTCGATATATAAAATAAAATTTAACATATATATATTTAATCATATCACTTCTTTTTCATAATCAGATTACTACCTTTTTAATTGATTTCTTAATAAAATCCTTTAAACCATATTAATATTTCCATCAATCTTCCTTGAAGTATTTAAAAGCCTTTAAGATAGTAATGAGAAGTAATATGAAATTCATGTAAAAAATAAAATATTTATTATTTTGATCAATTTATTAAGTTTAACTATTAAAATTTAACATCTAATCTAAATGCCAATATGCACACTACATTGTGCATATTGTACAATGTATAATGCATTGCACAATGCATAGCGTATCGTACACAATGTATAGTGCATAAAGTACAATGTATACTATCTAGTGCATAATATATAATGAATTGCATATTGAACAATTCACTTATTGCTTTCTATTTCTTCTTTAATTTCTTAATTTTTATTTCTTATTTTATTCTCCTATACCAACAAAATAAATCTCAATTAGCTTCTTAAGGTGGATCAAAATTTATAAAATAATAGCATCTCAAAATTTAAGAGTACAAGTTAGAGAGTGGTGAAGGGAGGAGTTGATAGTAATGGTGAGAAGAGGAGGGAACAGAAGAAGCTTCAATGATAAGAGGACAGAGGTGTGACATTATAAAAGACTGAACTAAATTCTCCTTCTAGGGTTAGGAGGAGAATTAGTTTTTTTTTTAATTTAGTCAGTATATTTTTTAAATTGTCACTTCTTACTTGATATTAATCGATATTTTATGTAGAAGCCAATACCAACCAAGAATATCAATACCATCCAGTACCTTGGTCTAATATGATATTTTAAGATTGGGTATCATGTTTTGGCCAGTACAACACATATCGATCAAACCAGTGGGTTACTCAATGTTTGCTCTATATAATATTTTCTTATGGTGAAGATGAATCCTTCCAATGATCTTTCTTTATCATATGAGAGCAATAATCCTTTATAAATCCTGTTCAAAGTTAAGAGGAACCCTCGTAATATAAATACTAGGCAATTTCCCCAATTGCAACAATTGTATAATTCGAAAGCTTTTTCTGTCACTTACACCAATAAAAAAAGGCTCAATATGTGCCATGTGATATAATCATGCATTGTTTAGCCTCTCAATTCTCTTAGTAATTTTTTAAAATTTCCATAATATTTTTCATAGTTCATATGTAGTCTATATATACATATAGAACCTAAAATGCATTAGAAATAAAAACTAATCATTGCAATAACTAGTAACAATAGTACTAGTTGACCATTCTAACATATTAATTGTTATTCTGCAAATTTTTAGTCAATTAATGTATCTTATAAGTAAATTAATATGGTCACAAACTCATAATTCATATTTTTAAAAGATATTTATTGACCATATTACCACACTAATCAATCAATCTATCCAAAATTCTAACATTAGTAATCTAAATCATCATATTAGTATACCAGACTTCTTAAAACAAGTTTTTCTTAATTTCTCATTTTTAAAAAAATAAAAATATTATTTTGACAAAAACTTAATCCAAAATCATTTCAAAAGTTTTTGGTAAGTATTTTGATGCATAAAAGGTTTTCTTTATAATCTTTTCAATTTCCTCTTGATTATAACAAAGTATGTAGTAAACCTTAAGTGCAAATAAATATATAATGATTGAACCTCTAATTCATTTAAATGATTAAGATAACGTTATGATAAGAATTGGAATGATTTGCTTAAATTTGGATATGCTTGCTTCCTCCTCGTTCTTAATTCTTCACTTGAATTCTCTTGAAGCTGGTATAAGTTGCATATATGCTGTACTTTGCTTATTTTCTTCATCCTTTAATTGTTCAATTGATTCAATTAGCTCCTCTACTCATTTTACTCTTTTGTTGAACTTGATCTTATGCACTACTTACTAATTTCACCAGAATAAAAGTATTAATAATAACATGTTTTATTATCATCAAAATTATGAGTTAAAACTTTACTTGATCCAACAAATTTTTTATTTATATCTAAATTCAACTAATAAAATATTGAATTTTTGTTAACAAAAATTGACATAAATACTTAATTGAGTTGAAATATTGAGATGAAGAATTGGAATAAAATTTGTCATATTAAAGGATTGGGACGTGTAAAATCTTAAAATTAAGGACCACGAATATAGTTATCCCTTTTCTTTCTTATATTCGGAAAAGAATCTGTCATTTCCGACCCTACTTTTTTTTTAAATTCCCAATCAAATAGATCAAAAAATAGGCATGTTAATTAAATAATTAAGCTTAGATATGATTATCAAGCATGACGCAAGGTACTATGTCATGGATGAGGCTAAAGCTTTCCGTGATAAGGCAGGGCGGCATTTGTTTATGTGATGGATAAAAACAAAGACACATGTGGCATTGAAGATGCCTTGTTCGTGCAAGAATCTTCATAACAGGTATCTTCAACCAAGTATATATGATCAATTTTTCTATGTAGATGGAAATAGACATATGATTTGCTTGCACTTAAAAGGCTGTATAACTTGGAAACACTTCGATTTTTATTGGACATGAAATGGATCATTTGGAAAAAAGAGATTGATAAGAAATGGTACCAAAACTTTTTCTTTCTCATATATGCTCACGTGTTAAAATTTCTCCATATAATTATTGCTTTTCAATTATTTGTCTTCATCATAAAAAAAAATTTGCAAAAAGTTGGTTCTTACCATTAGTAAATAACCCTCATGTTACCTTACTGTAATATTTGAAAGCATACATCTATAAAGATAGTCATTAGAAAAATAATTAGTTTAAATTAGGATTAAATATGTAAATTATGTGATTGAATAATACCTTTTTAATGTAGCTTTTAAATTTTAAAATGTTATAATTTATTTTTATACTTTAAAAATTATCACAATTCACTTTATTATCACTTAATTATTACGTTCTAAAACCTTTTAAAAGTGAAAGATTCAGAGGAGGATTCTTACACTTTTCAGAAATATATATTATTGATTATTATAATCACATATATTTAAATTATTTATGATTAAATTCAAAATTTAGTTTCTCTAACAAAATGATGAGTCTACCTCTCCTTCCAAAGTAAAATATTCATTATTATATGTCCATTACTATTTTTCTTAAAAACTTGAGAAGAGGAAAATGGCTAATGTAATTGAATCTTGAAGCTATCTCTATCAAATTGAATACGCTGTCAAACGAGAAAGCAATAAGCATCCAATTAATAAAGGTCTTATCTGGTCTACATGTGATATGTCGGACTTATTCTTTCTTATCTAGCTAAGTAGGCTAGCGCAGGGGGAGTTGCATCTAGATCAGATTCAAATCCACCAAATCCACAGGCAGCCAATCAAATGGTTCTTCATCGACGATAAATAAGTCTAATTAGGCAGAAAGAAGACACTAGTGTTACTTTTTGTCATATACATACCGGGAATACACTTCTGATCATATAGATGTCGATCATGATGGTTCTAAGTAGTTATATCAGAGATAAATACCTGGTATATCAAGTTATAATAACCTTTTTCTTACATTGTTGTACAGGTTCTTACGTATTTATATACACATACAGTGTGTGAATATAAAATAATAGGATTTTATGAGAACTGTTAAATGATTCTCCATATGCTAAAAAAACAAAGATTGTCCACAGGTCTTTGTTTGTTTATTGCTTAGATGAAAGCTTTTCTTTTTCAGATTATAGTGATATATATATATATATATATATATATAGGTAAACCTCTCATTGTGGCACAAGCTTTGGTCTCGTCTTCTAATCATGGTTATAAATTGTGGAAGGCTGGTATTCTCCTCTTTTCACTATTCTCCCATTTCAGCTTTCTTCCGGTAACTCATGCTTGCACGCAAAATGGTACGTCTAGACCCGCAGAAACTTTAACCTTGAAACTCCATGCTAATGCCACTTTTCTTCCGATGCCTGCATCAAGGGAGGTAGTTTAGAGCATGTGTCTAATCTCGCATTTGCTCATTCCTCTAAGTGCACTTGTTTTTCCTAGAGTTGCACTACCTCTCAGAGATGGTTGGCGCCTTGATTCAACTCTGGAAGCAAGCTGTACCAGGCTCAAAATTAAAGCAAATCAGGCCTAATTAATTAAAAGACTAGTCTAATAGATAGGTTTATCTACCCTATATATAAAGTCATCTCGACCAATACTCTCAGGCGATATAAAACTATATATAATGTTCACTGTATCAATTCCCTCTATCATAGAAAAACACGTGTCCTGCGTGTGGTCCGAGTTACCTTCTTTCAGAAGACCGCCTTAGACCAACCTTACAGATTCGCGTGTGCCCACAAACGTGAGAACTCAACTTTAATACCAAATAATACAGACCAGGCATAACTAATTGAAAAACTAGTATAGGAAATAAGTTTGCGTAGCCTATATGCTCGCTGCATCAAAAATATTCACACATCAGATCCATGCAACATCAAGCAAGCCAGTCCCTTGGCGGTGAAACAACCTCCCGATTCACTAGCACCGATCCTGTTAAAATCAACTTTCACGCTACCAAACAAGACACGCCAGCGCTAGTACTGTTTGTGTGCTTCTTACACCATGTACTGCGTTATATATAATCCCTCGCGTTAAAATATAGTTATGCACAAATGAAGCAATTACGAAAAGAAATGATTTTGACATAAAAAATAGGATTCGCGTGCGGAGTTATGTCCGTCCAATCGCGTGGTTTACCGAAACCGAATTTAGTATTGGATTGCATTTTAATACAGTATTATATTATTATTAGTTAATACTGAATATCATTTTGAGTAATTTTTTAAATTTATTAAATAGTTCTTGAATTTTTTAAAAATTTACAAAATTGTCTATTATCATATTGTACAGTTGTACTATATATTTTTAACCCTAACTCTAAAAATCATAATAATAAATA
>JANIIA010000192.1:22019380-22033824 GCA_027478495.1 Erythroxylum alaternifolium
TGGACAAGTCCATCTTCCATGATCCAGCTCTCTCATGGTGTAGTCTCATCGCTCCATGACTAAGTATAAGTCATAAATCGAGTTAGTATAAAACCTCGTATATTATATGTACCTTCGACCTGTTTTGTCGAAGTTAAGTGCCTTCGCGCACCCTCAGTTCTCGTATGACTTCGCCTTGTTCCCTCGTCAACATGCCTTCCTCGTGCCGACCTGCATGCCAAGCATTGGCTAAGGCTCGCCAACACTTGCACAAACCCGTACTCTGGACTTAGGGGTCTAACACTTAGTATATGACAAAAGGAGGCTCATTTGAACTTTTTAAAGAAGACTTGAAATTGAAAACATATTTCTTCATATAATTAGAGAACAGAATAGGTCATTAGCCTAAGTAACCCAAGAAAGAGTGAATTAATTATGAAGACAAATTATTACTATAGAGAAAGAGCATAAATTAATGTTGGATTATGTAAAACTATCACTAGCAGGGACATAATCTAGCTGATTTACATCCAATCTAATCCAAACATACCCAAATTCCAGCCTAAGTAGGTATGGGGAGGGTAAAATGTACGCAGTCATGCCCCCATCTTTGATGGAGATACAGAGACTGTTTCCCTATAGACCCCCGGCTAAGGTAAGAGCAAAAACAAATAACAACAAACAAACCAACACAAACAAACACAAACAACATAAACAAACATAAAAACACCCAAACAAACAAAAAACAAACAAATCAGACCAATGCAAGTACATCCCTGTATAAGTATAACAATATATGTATGTGCATGGGGACTATAACCTATAGAATGCACATGAAACTGAAAAAAACTGAAAATATATAAATACATGAAGATGTAAATATGTGACCAAGCATAAGCAGAGATATATAAAAATTGAAATCAAGAAATTAACGTAATAAAAATACCAATAAAATAAAAGTACACTAGGTACATAATAAACATAATTACATACATATTTATATACATATACACTCCCTATATGGCCTATTCCTGATCTAACGTGTGCTATCTATTATAGCAAAGGTAAAACCTAATCACCTCTTATAGGAGACTCTAATTCCACCCTAAACATTTTCTACTTATCCTAGGCAGAGGTCATATCCTTATAGGGCCTCAGTAGGAGGGCAAGAGGTCGTTCGGAGGTACCGTCGACCGGCAGACAGACTATTCATTGAACTAAGAGTCTACAACCAAGTTGTAGCCCTTCGACTCTGTGAAGGGCTACATATAGGAATGACAGGTCGAAACAATACACACACAATACACACGTATGACATTTACGACTTTAGACCACTCTAAATGTCGACCTGTATATCGTTGTCTCCCACACTTCAGATCACAGGTCATGTTCTCAGAGTAGTCTAAAGCTCGCTTTACCCCTCATGCCCCTGCACGCCCTATACGTCTAATATCGAAATTCTGCAGCATCAATTGTTTCTATTGGATATCATATCCTCAGATAGATTTAACGCCTGTAGGTCCAGTCTGATCTGCTCCTCCCATATCCTCCTTGGCCTCCCTTGACCTCACTTTCCTTCTAGTTGAATCCCTTCAACTCGCCTGACTGGTTCTGTCACACTTCTTCTGCGCACGTGTTCGAACCATCACAATCTTCACTCCCTCAGCTTGTCTGCGATACCCGCGATGCCTAACTTCTCTCTGTACACCATATTTGGTATTCTAGCTAACATCGTACAACTATACATCCATCTCAACATTCTCATCTCCGCTACTTCAAACTTTTGCACTTGCGCCACCCTCATAGGCCAATATTCAGAGCCATAAAGCATAGCTGGTCGTATGGCCGTCCTATAGAATTTTCCTTTCAGCCTTAGTGGAAATTTCCTATCACATAGGACTCTAGTTGCCGCTCTCCATTTCACCCATCCAGCTTGGATGTGATGAATTACATCGCTCTCAACATCTTCATCCTATCGTATGATAGAGCCTAGATATTTAAAACTATCCATTTGGGTTAGAGCGCGAGTTCCAATCCGAACTTCTTATTCGTCATCCTCTAAACTCTGTGCAAAATTGTTTGCCATGTACTTGGTCTTCGATCTACTTAACCGCAGACTGTTTAACTCCAAAGTCTATCTCCACATCTCTAGCTTCCTATTAACTTCTTATTTCGTTTCTCCGACCAATACAATGTCATCTGCGAATAACATACACCACAGCACCGCATCTTATATGTCCTACGTGATGACATCTATTATAAGGGCAAAAAGAAACGGGCTTAAAGCTGAACCTTGATGCAACCCTATATCCACCGAAAAATACTTTGTATCTCCCATTGACGTTCGCACACAAGCTCTAACGACCTCGTACATATCCTTTATAGTCCTGACATAGGTACTAGTAACGTTCTTCGCTTCTAAACATTGCCAAATGACTTCTCTTGGCACACTATCATATGCCTTCTCTAAATCAATAAAGACCATATGTAAGCTCCGCGTATGCTCTCTATATTTCTCCATCAGTCGTCTTAATAGATGTATTGCTTCAATAGTTGATCTCCCAGGCATGAATCCAAATCGATTCTCTTTCACTTGTACTATTTTGCGCAATCGTTGTTCAATAACTCTCTCCCATAATTTTATAGTATGGCTCAGGAGTTTGATGCCTCTATGGTTTCCACATTCATATGCGTCTCCCTTGCTCTTATAGATCGGTACTCCTACGCTGCTTCTCCACTCCTCTGACATTCTCCCCGTGTGCAAGATAGCGTTGAAAAGAGTGGTAAGTAATTATACCCTCACCTCTCCTAGACAATTCAACACCTCAATAGGTATCTGGTTAGTGCCTACTGCTTTCTCTCTTCCCATCTTGCTAAGGGCTTCTTTCACCTCCTCTTTAGAGATTCTGCTAACATCATCACACTGCGTTCCCTGGGGTCTCTCTTCTTCTCTACTCTCTATACCAGTGCCTTCATATCGCACCTCGTTAAACAGGCTGTTGAAGTAGACTTCCCACCTATCTTTAATGTCTTGATCTCCCAAAAGAGTTCTCCCATCTTCTCCGTTTATATTCCTAATTGTGTCAATATCTTTACTCTTTCTAGCACGTGCTTTAGCAAGCTTATAGATATCTTGTTCGCCTTCTTTAGTATCCAATCTTTGATACATCTCTTCATAGGCCTTTGTTTTTGCCTCTGAGACTGCTTTTTTTGCATCTATTTTTGCATGTTGGTAGTCTTCCCTTCTTTGGACTCTCTCTTTCTCATCAGTAGTTGCCATCAATCTTTTGAGATTTTCCTGCTTTGCCTTAACCTTTATCTGTACCTCGTCGTTCCACCACCACGACTCCTTATCCATTCTCCTTTTTCCAGAGGTAACTCCCAACAATGCCTTTGCTTGTTCTCGAATAGCTGTAGACATGACCGTCCATAAACGATCTGCCTTACCTACTCGTTCTACCGCGCAAATTGGAGCAATGGTATTTCGAAAGTTTAACATCGTATCTCTGTTGAGATTTTTCCAGAGTATCCTTTCTCGCTATGCTGGAACAAGTTCTCTAGTCTTATTTCTCCATGCAACATCTGTAACTAATAATAGATGTTGCGACACGACTTTTTCTATTGGGAGCACCCTGCAGTTTCTACAACTGCTTCTGTCCCTTTGACGTACAAGAGCGTAATCAATTTGTGTATTTCGTCCTTCACTCTGGAAAGTGATTAAGTGGTCATCTTTCTTCTTAAAGAAAGTATTAACCACCCTCAGGTCATGTGCTGATGCAAAGTCTAGCAGCTCCCTGCCACCTTCATTCCTTACACCAAAGCCAAAACTGTCATGTACCCTGTGGTATCGATCGACCCCCACTCTGATGTGGCCATTGAAATCTCCACCGATGAAGATTTTTTGTTCTCTAGGAATGGTAGTTACGACATTGTCTATCTTATCACAAAATTCCATTTTCTCACTATCCTCCAACCCTACATGGGGTGGATAACCACAAACTATATTCACCGACTCGAGTCCTACAACTAAGGTTATCGTCATAAGTCTATCCCCAAATCTCTTCACCTCCACTGCCCTGCCTTTGTATTGCTCTGACACCATAATTCCTACTCCATTTCTCCTACTTTCATTCCCTTAATACCACAATTTTAAGACGCATGTGCCTACGCATATACCCAAGGAGCAGAGACTGAAACTTGACTTGAAGACAACTTTTTGCATATTTGTTGGGAATGATGATAAATAGTTTAGCTTCAAATTTTATGATACAAAAAAGTAAAAAGTTGTTAGAAACAGATATGTCATATTTCATAAGTACGAAATAGGTGTAAACCTTATTAAAAGAGTTAAGACTAATATCAGTAGTTCATCCTATAGTGCCATTAATGTTTCTCCTATTGCGACTTATGTTGATCAACCTATAGGTGAAAAAGATGAAAAATATGAGTATGCACATGATTTTGTGATCAGGTACAACCTGATAGTGATGAGCTATATAAGCCATATCAAGTTAATTGTGTAGATGAGGTCAATTAGAATAATGACCAAGGGGAGAAACTTGCTTTAGTGGTGGAGGATACTCAACTTCAAAGGTCAACTAATAAGACAAGTGATTCTACAAGTCATCCAAGTATAAAATACCTTATAGTCACTAGTGAGGGGAAGCTTGAAAATATGCAACAGTTAGAGTCGCATAAAGATAAAGATTGGTTTGAAGCTATGCAGGAGGAAATGAATTCTTTGAAGAAAAAGGAAACTTATGAGTTGGTGAAACTTCCAAAGGAAAAGAAGGCATTGAAGAATAAATGGATATTCAAGATAAAGAATGATGATGACAAGTTGGTGAAACATAAAGCAAGACTAGTAGTAGAAGGATTTAGCCAAAAAAAGGCATCAACTTTGATGAAATGTTTTTACCAGTGATTAAGATGACTTTAATTCAAATCGTGTTGGGTCTAATTACTAGCTTAGAACTTAAACTTAAACAATTAAATGTGAAAACAAATTTCTTGCATGGAGATTTATAAGAAGAGATATATATGTAGAGCAATCAGAAGGATTCAAGGTTTAGGGAAAAGATAAAGTTATTGCAAGTTAAAGAAGAGTTTGTATGGGCTAAAATAGACACCAAAACATGGTATCAAAAGTTAGATTCATTTATGATAGGAAATGGTTATAAGCCAATTTTTGCTAACCTTGGTGTATATTTTAAGAAGTTTACTAACAGAAACTTTATTATTCTCCTTTTGTAAGTTGATGATACACTGAATATGGGACTAGATGTTAAGATAATTCACAAGCTGAAGGAGGACTTGTTCAAATATTTAGATAGGAAATATTTGGGCCCTGTAAAATTTTTATGTTTGGAAATAACTTGAGGCATGAAAAACAGGAAATTGTAGTCATTGCAAGAAATGTATATTGAACGGGTGTTAGAAATTTCCAATATAAAGCATGTCAAGTTAGTTAGCAAGCCATTAGCACCTAACTTTAAGTTGAGTAAGTGTGCCGACCCTTCTACTAAAAAGGAGAAAGATGGTATTTCTTATATTCCATACTCATCTGTTTTCAGTTCCTTGATGTATGTAATGGTATATACAAGACTGTATATAACATAGGCTATTGGGTTAGTGACTAGGTACTTCTCCATTTTGGGGAAGGTTCATTGGAAAGCAGTGGAATGAATCTTAAGATACTTACAGGGCATTTCTAAGTGGAGCCTATGTTTTGATGGTGGAGAGCTAATTCTAGAAGACTTTACAAATGCAAATATGGATGAAGGTCTTAATAACAGGAAATCCACTTCAAGACACTTGTTTAAATTTTTGCGATGGGGAGGTCGGGGGTGGAGCCATTTCTTGGCAATCTAAGCTACAAAAATATGTAGCTTTATCCATAACTAAACAGAGTATGTAGCGAATGTAGAAATAGGTAAAGAGATCCTCTAGTTGAATTAGTTCCTTCAAGAATTGGATGTGAAGCAAGATGATTATATAGTATTTTGTAACAACTAAAGCTCTATATATTTAAGCAACAATATTATACACCATTTTGTACTAATTACATCATTTTTCAAGTATCATTGGTTAAGATCCATGATTGAGGAACAACTATTCACGCAAACAAGAATGGTGTTGATATATTGACAAACATAGTAATTGGGAGCAATCATGAGCTTGGTAGTAAGCTTGCTAGAATAATTCTCAAATAGATATTGGGGTGATTGGAGTCTTCTACAAAATGGGCTAAAGGGAGAGATTGTCGAGCGTCTAACCCTATTTAGAGACAAAAGTGAGTTTCAGTGATCTTGGATATTCTCAAAGATCGTAGGAATGATGAACGAGTAAAGTCATGACAGATAACAGTTAATTTGAAGCCATTCCTGAGAGACATTATCGTGTAGAGTACAACGTACCCATGTCATTGACTTATATGATCGTGTATGAAGGTTGTGTAAGAGACTGTGAACTTGTACGAGTTAGATGATGGACTATATGGCCATATAAGATCAGATATGCCTGTGTCAATATCATACACGATCGTGTGTAAAGATCATGTAAATAACTACAAATGTGTAAGGGTAGATGGTAAAAGTTGAAGACATACAGGATCGTGTGAAAATAGACACCCCCATATCACTGGAATATACAGTCATGTCAATAAACAGTGTGACCAATTGAGACCGTGTATATTTACAATTTCTAGAAATTTGATTGGGACATGGACACCTACATGATTAAGTAAGTGACCATATCCAGTTTTAAAATCCAATTTTGTTAGTATAAAAAGGGACCAGATGATATGAGTGAAAAGAATATTGAAAAAGGAAAAGAAAGAGAGTGAGAGTGAGCAGAGAAGTCTTTTTCTTTCTATAATTGCTAGTTTTAGCAATAAGTAGTCTTTGAGTGGTTGTTTCAAGATTAAATTAAGAGTGTTGTTGATTTGATGAATAAACTTGTACTCTTGAAACTTAGTGGGATTACTTATAGTTGTTCTATAGTATAGCCAATGACTCAGAATCTTTAAACTTTTGTAAGTTCCTATTTGAATTATTAGATTTGCTTGTTAGTTTCAACCATATTTTTCTTTTTATAATGGAATAATTTTCACTTATATCTAATATTCATTTTATTTTCTTATCATTTATATTATTTGATTTTAAAACTAATTGTTTGTTCTTGATTGAAATTGTGGGAGTTGTAATTGGAGCCCAACATAAAGAAGATGGAAAAAGAAAAGGTAAATTAAACCCCACTGCATTGCATAACTCTTTTCAGCCTCATAAACTTATCCAAGTTGGTGAAAGTGGTCCATAATTTATCCCTTTAAAAATGAATCTTACCTGACCAAACCAATTTAATTCCAAGCACATCTTTCGAAGTTGACCTAAAAATCAGGGAAAAAAAGTTTTCTTTTGAGATGGTTACGTTCCAGTAGTAATGTAAGCCTTGGCATAACATAAGCAATTAACTTTCATGACAAATATCAGATAATTAAGTTTCTATGAAATGCATGACTGACGTTTCGCCTAAATTGCATAAACCCAAAATATATTTAGATCCTGACTGCTTCATTATACATCTAACCGATAACCTCTTTTGAAAGGCATCCGTTGATGTAAATTTTTGCGGGAAGGTGACCTCTTGCTACACGCTCTTCACAAAAATGCGCCTCACAAGCTCTAAGTCTCACAACAGTGTGAGCACTGGGATTGTACCACCTCTGAACTTCCACAAAACCCTTCTTTAGAGCTTTCTCAATCCAATCCTCTAAAATTTCGTCATGTTCAGATAGATATGAAGCTGCAAGTAGCTGCTCCATGACTTTTGAATCAATCTCCAGAAAGCACTCGGTTCCAACAATATTGTTGAAGTTCAAATTAATCCGTTTTAGGATTCTTTCAGCAAGTGCATCAAAATCAAAAGGCCTGAAAATCACCTTACTGTGTACTTTCTCGGAGAAACTCCGCAACCAAAACTTTAAGTCATCAAGCAGGAATTTGTGATCAGATCTCGCATCATTGGTGCTTAGTTTGTCACTGTCCTCTGCAGGAAGGTTCAAGTCTAGATTCCTGGTTGACATTTTATTTGCCCGTTTCGGTATATCTGAAAATTCTTGATTGTCCAGACTTTGATCCGTACCAACCAGCTTTCTTTTATTCACACAAATTGAACCAAGCATCCCTATACTTGTAGTGGCTGATATGGATATTTTTTGGTCAATCTTGGAACCATAAACTGGTTCAACTAAAATCTCAATTGGCCTGCCTTTGGCGTTCAATATATTTTCCTCAGAGTAGATGGACAGATCATTCCTAGAAGGAAGAACGTTATCATCCGTAGACGATGAACATATTATGAATATTGTATTGATGATTCCTACTTCCCTTCCATGTGAATCTGAAAATTTACCAGTTTGGATAGCATGGGACAATATACTCAAAGCCTGCACGTCAGCTTTATCAAGATTTTCAAGGAAAACAACGGACAGGGGCTTCTTGCTCAGCTCTCCGGCAACATAATCAACAACAGTTTTGCCCCTGAACATTGCATCATGGTGACCAAAAAGCGTAAAAGTTTGGATTGTGCCATCCTCAGGATTTAAATCTGCAGAAATTAAATTTTCCTTGCCTCCTCGTACTATTTCAGCTAGAGCTGTAGCTATTTTCCTTTTGCCACACCTGTCAGGGCCCAGGAAAGTGAACCACAAGTCCCTCCTCAGACTTGCTTCTTGGCGGTTTTCATTTTTTGATCTCCAACGGGAAATAGTTTGAGCAATAACGTGTATTGCTTCATCTTGCCAACCAATTCTTTCATTTAGAGCTTTAAAGAGCATCTTAGAATTACTGAGATCAAAGTGCAAGTCGGTAGAAGAGGTTGAAGATGATTGAGCAAGATGGTCCGAGACATTTTTGTTAACAGTGTCTCCTGCAAAAGGGCCCGATACATCCGGCTCAGGATCAATTTTCTTTCGGTTTACAGGTGTCGTCTGTTCATTTATAACAGGAAGCGAGCTTATTCTCAAGTCCAATTCTACTGTAACAGATGTTGCAGAATTAGATGAAGTTTGACTATGATCAACCATGAGAAAGCTATGAGGAGTTCTGAGGCCACTTGACTCAAGCTTGTCTTTTGAATGCTTTTCCACTTGTCTGAACAAGAGATTCTCACTCTTAGGCTCAAAGAGCACTGGAAACTGACCAGCATCTTTCTTTTTTCTAATTTGTCGCAAACCATTGTCAATGCAAGAACAGCTAGGTCCATTTGCGGGTCTACTCGCAAGGTTGCTGCTGGGACTTTGAACATCATTCTTCTTACAATCAGCCAGAGGAAACTGTGGAGGATGAATGTTCATGCTAGAAGGTTGGGTTCTGTGGAGACGCTGACATATATTATCCCATTTCTGTTGGAGACCTGATATTATGATGCTCAATACCACTCCATCATCTCTGGTCTGCACTGGAGAGACAAAAACTATTTTTCACTTGAATATGATAAAAACTTACGAAAAGATGCAAGAAATTTTTTTCGACCAGTTTCTCTGATCAAGCAATTAAATTCAATCACTTCTTCAACATTTTCACGACCAATTAACAGAGAGAAGCGTATATGCAAGCATTAGTGCATGGATTTGTAAATATGCATGTGAAGACCATATGCACCTTCGTATCCAATCCTTCGCTTGTGCCGAGTTCGGCCATCTGCAGCCAAGGTGCTAAGCTCGAATGGTACTGATCTGTTATAGAAGCAGTGAAACCTCCCTTTGAAACATCAAGCACTTCTCGCTCACACTTCTCATTGCATAAATTACACCGAGGAGGGCAGCGGCATGAGTTGCTTAATGGACCATTCATTTCCGAAGGTGTAGAAAAGAAGCCTCCAAATGGGACAAATGATTCCATCAAGCTGCCATTAAAGCCCATCCGTGGTGGTACTTTGAGACTTAGTAGGCAGACGATATAACACAAAAAGGATCCATATACAAGATTCCGGCTTAAGAAATTCTGGCACGCCTATGTTTGAAACGATTATTAAATTTCCTAAAGTATTTGTGTTGAACTAAAAAGTTGGATACAAACTGACAAATAGCTTGTTAGAGCTAGACCTATACCTATAAAATTCTTACCAGGTATTCCAATATTTTGAAGGGAAAAATACGACTATAAAATAAACAATTATTATTAAATTCCAAAAGCCTGTGACAAGGCTAGGAGTCATGCATGTCCACGTAAACAATATTTCACAACTCCAAATAAGTTGGTTCAGAAATACTACGAACTCCACCGTACCTGGACTTGGGAAAAGACTCGGCCATGGAAGACCTCGAAGAATTAATAGGCAAAAGCTGCAAATCCCATTCTTTTTCAACACAAGGAAATCTACTAACAAACGCTACGTAAGTCTCGTTATTCTCCACGGCACCGATCAACCACAGTTTTCGACCATATAATTGCAACAACCTTGTCAATTCTTCAACCACATACGCTGCAGTCTCGTTGCTTTGATTATTAACAAATGCGTGCAAGTCTCCGCAATTCACCACCAACCCAGGTCCCAAACTTTGCTTCACAAATTGACCAACCTCCCAAAATTTCAAATCCACACCCCTTCGGTCAGAGCTTTCTCTGATAATCTTCGAGATATCAGTTCCAATGCAAATCACACTCAACCCATATAACTGTACTGGTAAATTACTCTTTCTTTTTTCTAACAGTTCGCTGAAACTTGCAAGTGCATCGTAAGCAGAGGGGCCAACGAGTAGTGGATTCCTACCTTGGTTTCTTAACAGAATTTCGCCAATCCTCTTGCAATTTTCGTCTCCGTTGAGAAAACTTAAATCACAGTCATCCTGAAACGAAAAACTTAAGCTCTCCCGACACGGAACCGGATCCGAATCCCCGCTCAAATTACAGAGAAAGAGAGGCGGGCCCTTATAGCGGGAGAATTTGAAAACCTGTGGAAGAGGTCGGATGATAGAAAGCTTGATTTCGGGGCTCCGAAAACCCGCTTCTCCAAAGACCCGACTCACAACCGGGTCGTCGAGGATCGAGAGAATCAGATTCTGGAGCTCCACTTTGATGCACGAAATGGACGACGAAGATTGTTGCTGCGATATTTGTTGATACAAATGGAAATTTTCCGGTTGTCTCCTCTGGTTCGCTTGCGACCGCTTTATCGCGGCCATGAGCGAGTTGGACACAGGTGGGTCGTTGCTGAGTTGACAAGAGGAGACTCGTTCAAGCGAGGCGCTGAGGCAGAGCTCAAGAGCCTTGAATTGGAGGCGAGGAGAGTAAGCCGAATTTCGGGCACGCGTGCACGCGTCGCGTAGAGTGGAGGATGGGAGGGATAGGAGGGCCGATACCGCGTGCAGCGAAGTCGTTTGGCCATGGCCTCTACAGCGAGCCACGTTCACAGCCTCGTCGAGAGCGTGGGCTGCCTCAGGTGTCAAGCATTGCCTGGCGGTACTTACCGGCGTAGGCATCGCCGGTTAAGATAGCAACTGTTAATTAAAGTTGACGATAAAAAGTTGTATTGTGTCTGTTATCGTTTTGTAAGGCTTTTCATTTAGTTTATTTAACAACAACAAAAAATGTAAACCGAGAAAAAGAGACTGATATTAAGATAGAGAGATATAGGAGAATCAAATATAATGTAAGTTGAGAAAAGAGAAAAGAAAGGGAAAGAATCAAGTGTTTTGTTTGATAATCATAATAGGCAAAGAGAGGTACTTTTAAAATATTGGTGGTGGAGTATTGATGACGGCGGTGGAGGTGGCAGTGGGAAAAAAACAAAAAGGAACAAGTGGGTATACTAGTGGGGAATTACAGAGAAAGATGAATAGGTGGTGCGTATAGATTCTACACATCCAAAGATCATTTTTTCTACCCGATGCAAGTTACAAAACTATGGAGCAATATAGAGAGAGAGAGTGAGAAAGCGATGGAGGTACCGTGTCCCCTGGTGTCGATAGTCAGCATTCGTCTTTTGGAAGGCTATAAATTCTTTAAACGAGTCAAAACGCAAATAAGTTGACACGTTAAGTAACTCGACTCGATAGCAACTCTCACTTTTAATCTCGATTTTTTTTTTTGGTTAAATATCATGTATAGTGAGGTAAAGAGTTGCAGAGTCAAATCAGAGCAGTGTTACACTTACGTGAGAGGCAGGCTTCAGATTGTGAAAAAGGTTGAAAGTGACCGGAAGAGAATAAACCTCAGACCCACCAGTGCCAGTGGTCACCACCGCACACATCGGAGAGAAGGGGTGTGGTGGGTCATAATCAAAAAGCTTCTTTTTACTCTGCAAAACTTGCATTAATGGAGGAGAGCGTGGACCTGGAGTGTGCGTGCTGTGCATCTTTGTGTACTTGTGGGTAAAAAGTGAAAAGGTGTTGGATTTGATGTGTCGTTTTGTATATTGCCCTTCTTCTCTCGCTATAATTTTCATTTGTACGATTATACCATCCAGTATTCTAGCATAAATAGGGGAAGGACGTTAAAATTTTAAGTTGAAGGAAGCATTTTGAAGGAGATTAATTTAAAAGAAAATTCATTTTCCTTGTTAATCTTAATCGATTATTTTATAGGTAAAATTGAAGAATAATGGAAAAGGAGAAAGGGATGCTTAGCTTTTAGGCAGGCGCAGGATATGTTGAAAGAAAAGAAGAAAAATAGTTTAGAAGAGGTTCCAAACAAAAGGGCATGTCGTTGTCGCATAATTATATATTGTTGCCCTCTCCAACATTCTTGGTTCCCATCAGAATTAATTAACAAATATTTTTAGGAAAAAGTTGCGGAAAGGTGATTTTGATGGAGAAGAGAATTAAAGCAAGAATCTGAGTGTAGAAAGAAGATCTCTTGCCTTGAGCTTTCCGATGCCTCACTTTTATTCTTTATTTCTTTTTGTCATCTTTTAATACCCATATTATTAAATTCAGGGTCGTATATCCGAACCGTTGGGTCAACCCGTAAGCCAACATCTTTTTTCCTTTTCACGGATTTTCTAATAAAATAATTGCAACTTTTTCACTTAACCGCATTTGTCTACTTTAGAAGTTTTAGCTATGACTATTATGTAAGACTTGTTCGTACCTTCCTACTGTCCCTGTTGTCAAGATTATGGTTCAATTAATGCATTAAACTTTCATCACGCACATATTATCGCCCATGCATTCGAGCTTCCTCCTCAGTGATGGGCAAAAGAGATGAAGTGTTTTTATATGTTTGGGTCCCTATCTTTTTTTTCACGTAACAAGCAAGACACCATTGCATTGTGAAAAGAAAGGCTAGAAGATTCAAATACAGAGACGTTGAGGATCATCAGTGGAGCAATGATTAAAGATATTTTATTTCGGTTGTGCTTCTGTTGCTATATAAGTGTGGTTAAATGCATGTGTCTCACATAAAATGTTGTTGTATGAGATGCATGTTGTGTTTGTTATATACATTTACATTTGGTATTAGAGCTTCAATGATGTCTCTGCCTTGCTTATGAACCATGGAAAAATTGTCTCTGTTATGCTCTGTTCTCGTTGTTTTTTGTCCATAAGAGATGAGCTTGAAGTTATTGAATATTTCAACTTTTTTTATTGTACATAATGGACGTGAGAGTCGTGTTTTGATACTTCATGGAGCACCAAACAGTGACTAGACTGTGGAGAGAGGGGGGATGACAATGATGGCTTCGGATGTTGCCATCCATGCAGCGTCGCATGGACAGTTTTTTGACATCTCGTGCACATCACCTGGTCGTCGTCGTCCCATCGACGACCATCATCCATCCTATGGTGTGTCGGGGCTCCGTCGGGTTGCAACCAGGTCACACCAACCTTGCTGGAGGTTGAAGATGACTTGCATTTTTTTAAAATTACTAATTTATTAATTCTTTGATTGTGTTAATATTAGTAATTTTGGGTTAATCAAGACCTAACCCGTTTTTTGTGATTTTAATTATAAAATCATTATGGTATTAATATTTTTGTGAAAATATTAATTTTTAATCATGTATGTCTTATATTGGAATTAAATTTTGACATATTAGTAATAATTGTTTAATTATTTGCACAAATTACGTGTGATTAATTGAAAAATATGTGTATAAATTTATGATCATTATATATGTAAAATTAGATTTAATAATTTGTGCATTATTATTTGATTTAATTTATTTGCATTATTTATTAACTGATGCAAATGTTTGGGCTTTATTTAAGCTTAAGATGATGTAAGTGACTAATATTATTTTAATTAATTGGTAGTAGCCACAACATATCAAATTAATTACAATTATATATTTAGTTTTAAGATCACATTAAATCATTAATTGTAATTAATCATACGTGAGATGATAAAATTTACCCAGCGGAATTTTTTTATATTTGTATGATTAATTAGAATGAAATATCGAATTATATTTCTTAATCTACCCATAGGAGTTAAGAAAAGGAACATAATTTAATAGTTTTG
>JANIIA010000192.1:22033924-22044658 GCA_027478495.1 Erythroxylum alaternifolium
TTGTATGATTAATTAGGATGAAATATCGAATTATATTTCTTAATCTACCCACAGGAATTAAGAAAAGGAACATAATTTAATAGTTTTGTCATAAAGCTTTGGATGGATGTAATTGAATAGAACTTTAGCCCACAGGCAAGTCTTATGTTACTAGATTCATCTGTTAAACGTATGATTTACATTGGTAAACCATGAATTATTATTGGCCTCGAATTATATATAACAAGTATATTTTTTTATTTCTTAGTTTGCAATTACTTAGACTGTGAATATTTCTGATATTAAATGTGATATTCCCAAATTGAGAGGTGACAGCTATAAGGTCTGGAAAGAGAGAATTCTGCTTCATTTAGGCTGGATGGATATAAACTATGCTATTAGGAAGAACGAACCACCGACTATGACTGAGACCAGCACTCTAGACGTTGTTGCTCTTTATAAAAAATGGGAGAGATCCAATTGCCTCTCCGTAATGTTCATAAAGACCAAGATATCTATTGGTATTCGTAGTTCTGTCGAACATCATAGCAATGTCAGAGATCTATTGAAGGCCATTGATGAGCAATTTGCTACATCTGATAAGGCCCTTGCCAACACTTTGATTATTCAGTTGTCATCCTTGAGGCTCACTGGGATAAAAGGCGTACGCGATCATATCATGCGTATGAGGGACATAGCGGATCAGTTGAAAATGTTGGAGGTTACTATATCAGAATCTTTCCTGGTGCATTACATTCTGTGCACTCTACCCCAATAATATGGTCCTTTAAAAATATCTTATAACACACATAAGGATAAGTGGTCGATCAATGAACTGTTGACCATATGTTTGCAAGAAGAGGAGAGGTTGTTGATGGAAGAAGGTGAAAGGGTCAATTTCACCATTTCAGGAAAGAAAAGACAAGATGATTCCAAAAACAAGGGAAAAGGCAAAATGTCTCCTCAGTCTGATATAAAGAAACTGTCTAAGTGGTCTTTTGCAAGAAGAAGAGACACATGAAGAAAGACTGCACTAAATTCTAGAACTGGCTCAAGAAGAAAGGTACTCAAATTTCATTTGTTTGTTATGAATCTAATATGGTTAATGTTAATCATAACATATGGTGGATTGATTCTGGTTCTAGAATCCATGTTTCAAATACCTTGTAGGGTATGCAAAACCTAAGGAAACCGGTGGGAAGTGAATAATTCATCTATTTAGGAAGCAAGGTGAGTTCATATGTGGAAGCCATCGGCACTTATAGTTTGGTTTTAAGCAGTAACTTTATTTTGTGTTTAGAAAAGACCTTTTATGTTCCAAATTTCTCTAGAAATTTGATTTCTGTATCAAAACTTGAACTTTTGGGTTTTTCCTTTAACTTTTCAGATTCAAGTTTCAGTTTATGTAATGGATTTGAAGTTATTGGTTATGGTACATTATCTGATGGTTTTTATTCCATTTAGTTACAAAATGACGATGCCTATAATTCGATGCATGTCACTGCTGGATTGAAACAATGTGTTGTGAATGAAGAATCCTCTATGTTATGGCACTGTAGATTAGGACACATCTCCATTAAGAGAATTAAGAGATTAGTAAATGAAGGGATACTTAGTACTTTGGATTTTGCAGACTTTGAGACTTGCATGGATTGCATTAAGGGTAAGCAAACTAACAAGTCTAAAAAGGATGCCAAGAGGAATACAAACTTGCTATAAATCATATATACAGATATTTGTTGTCCAGATATGGACGCAAATAGTCTGAAATACTTTATCACCTTCAGAGACGATTATTCGCGATATATGTATCTCTATTTACTCTGTTCTAAGGACGAAGCTTTGGATGCCTTTAAGATGTTTAAGACTGAAGTGGAGAATCAATGTGAAAAATTGATTAAAATTGTGAGATCAGATAGAGGTGGAGAGTACTATGATAGGTACACTGAAAGTAGACAAGCGCCTAGTCCTTTTGCAAAGTGTCTTCAGGAATATGGGATTATTACCCAGTACACTATACCTGATTCTCCGAATTAGAATGGTGTGACAGAAAGAAGAAACCGAAACTTAATGGACTTGGTGAGAAGTATGAGGAGTAACATAAAACTTCCTCAATTTTTGTAGGCTAAAGCTCTAAAGACGGCTGTGTATATATTAAATCGAGTTCCAACCAAGGCTATCTCAAAGGCACCTTTTGAGTTATTTAAAGGTTAGAAACTGAGTTTGAGGCATATAAGCATTTGGGGATGCCCGTCTGAAGTGAGAATTTACAACCCATAGGAGAAAAAGCTAGACCCATGGATCATTAGTGGGTATTTCATTGGATATGATGAAAGGCCTAAGGAGCATAGATTCTATTGTCCATCTCACGGCACTAGAATTGTGGAATCAAGAAATGTATAATTTCTCGATAATGACTTGATCAGTGGGAGTGGTTATTTTCAGGACATAGTTTTTGAAAAAGGCCGTTATGAAGCTCATCCCTCTAGTTCAAGTGATAGATTAATTATCATACACACCCCTTAAGTTGAAACGGGTGTTGGAAAACTAGTTACTGAATTTCCACAAGCTATTAATACCAATCCAGTAGATCAAGTTGTAGATGAGGAATAACCAGGAATTGTTGAGCAACCAGTTGAACAACAAGTTGAGCAACAAGTTCATTGTGAGGATGATGATACAACATTGAGGAGATGTACTAGGGTTAGAAGGTCAGCAATACCTAGTAATTATATAGTGTAACTACACAGATTACAACATTGGAGCTGAAAATGATCTTGAAATATTTTCACAGGCCATTAGTTCTAAGGATTCGGACCTGTGGTATAATGCTATAAAAGATGAGTTGGGTTCTATGACTTCTAACCAAGTCTGGGATCTCGTTGAGTTGCCCATTGGAGTGAAAGCCATTAGATGTAAATGGGTATTTAAGACAAAGAAAGACTCACGAGGCAATATTGAGAGACATAAGGCAAGATTTATTGCCAAAGGGTTCACTCAGAAGGAAGGAATCGACTATACGGAAACATTTTCTCCTATATCTAAGAAAGATTCTCTTCGTGTAATCATGACATTGGTAGCTCATTTTGATCTTAAGTTACATCAAGTAGATGTAAAAACGACGTTCCTCAATGGTGAACTAGAGGAAAAGGTTTACATAAAACAACCTAAAGGATTCTCTTCCAGTGATGGTGAGCATTTAGTCTACAAGCTTAATAAATCCATATATGGATTAAAACAAACCTCCTGACAGTGGTATTTAAAATTCCATAAGGTTATTACTTCATTCAGTTTTGAAGAGAATATAATGGACCAATGTTTATACCAGAAGGTCAGTGGGAGTAAGACTTGTTTTCTTATGTTATACGTGGACGATATTTTACTTACGACTAATGATAATGGTTTGCTATATGAGGTGAAACAATTTCTCTAAAAGAATTTTGATATGAAAGGTATGGGTGAGGCATCTTATATCATTAGCATCAAGATCCATAGAGAAAGATCTCGAGGCATTTTAGGTTTGTCTTAAGAGACCTATATTAACAAAGTTTTAGAGAGATTTCGGATGAAAGATTGTGCACCAAGTGTAGCACCCATAGTGAAGGGTGATAGATTCAGTTTGAATCAATGCCCGAAGAATGATTTTAAACGGGAACACATGAAGAACATTCTATATACTTAAACTGTTGGAAGCCTTATGTATGCTCAAGTCTGCACCAGACCTGACATCGCATATGCTGTTGGAATGTTAGGTAGATATCAGAGTAATCTAGGTGTTGACCACTAGAAAGCTGTAAAGAAGGTTATGAGAAAAGAGAGGCTAGAAGATTCAAACATAGAGACGTTGAGGATCATCGGTGGAGCAACGGCTAGAGGTATTTTGTTTTGGTTGTGCTTCCGTTGCTATATATGCGTGGTTAAATGCATGTGTCTCACGTAAAATGTTATTGTATGAGATGCATGCTGTGTTTGTTATATACATTTACATATTATTCAAAATTTCATTTACATTTTCGAGTTATCCTTTAGACTATCATCATCTTCTTAAATCTTTGCAAATTGATTTCTTGACATTCACATATTAGTTTACAAGAAAATATGAAGGCTGATAAAATTTGAAAAGTAAAAGATACGCTTTAGTTTTTAAGTTTTTAAATTTAAATTACTATTTGAGTTTAGTGTTTAAATAAACTTTTTATCTCATAGTTAATTCTTAATAAAAAGAATTATTAATTTTAATTTGAAGTTTATTTAACTAACTTAAGTATCATTTTTTATGAGAGTTCATTTATTAACAATAATTCAATTTAATTGATCTAAAAGTAAAAAAAATATATTTAGACTTTAAATAGATTAAAGATCACTTTGACTACAATACTAACAATATATAGATTTTTTACATAAAAAATATAAAAAGAGATAGGTTAATGTAACCAAGAAATAAGTTCATTTAAGATTTAATTAAGATGGTATTCATACTTGAATGAATTATTTAAATACAATATAATTAAATATAAATTTTAATGCAAAATTTAAAACATTGAAAGTGCTATCTTAAAAAAAATAAGAGATAGAGAATGTCACGAGAAATGCAAAAATAATTATTGGTTATAAAACCTATAAATGGATTTAGCTTAAATAATTTGTACAAGTAATACAAATATTTATAACAACCAAATGTAAAATATAATAAAATTAGAATGTGCTGAAGTATGAAAATTAAAATGTTCTTAAAAATACAAATATTAAATTTGTGTGCATCCTATTTTCTACTTAAAATTTTTTATTCAAAAGTATTTTGTCTAACTTGTGTCTTTCATTAAGTAACCTATCAACCAGGGAAAATTGAAGTTATGCGATCTTTTGAGCTGATTACCTACCAATTAGGTAGACGGTTAAATTAAAATCGACGGACGTCACTGACAATGGTTCCCGTTGGATTTTGCAAAAGAAGTTTTAACAATTGTACACACTAGGGGACCAAAGAATGCCAACCAAAATGCCTGCTTTTGATAGGTCATCACTCGTAACTTTTTCAGACATCATGCAAAAGATGGTTCGATTCAACTTTACTATCACTTCTTCACGGTTGAATCCTGTTTGTTTACAGAACAAAAACAAAGAAAACAAATCGATTTGACCTTCACTTCTTTAATAATATAGGGGTCCATTCTGAGTCTTCTCTCTGATGCGCATCATCTTCGATTCTATTCATTTTCACTTTGTCATAAAAATACTTTACTCGTTTCATTCTTTTCTTAACTTTCTTGGTTCCTCTGAGTTATGATAGGACCAGGAATGCCATTAATCGCCGCGAGAACTGTAACATTGGCTAGCCAAATATATCTTAGACCAAACAGTTAATCCCCGCGAGAGGCTAACCAAATGTATCTTAGACCAGACATTACCGCTATAATTTTAAGCAGATGAATTCTACCCATTTATCCTTACATTCTTTTTTTTTAATGTTTTAAATTGATCTTCAAGTGTGACGCCCTAAAAAATCTTTAAAAAATTCTTAAACCATAATTAACCAAATAGTTTCCAAAACATACCATTAATCATTCAATTCCTTGTTAGTTCCAAAAAAGAAGATTGTTTGTCAGATATAAAAGTATTCTATATAACACAACTACTCGAGCTGTCATATTCAAACATATATACAGTCAAATATCTTAACACAATTAAACTACTTGCCCCACCTAAACTCTACTCTGTCAGTCCCGTACTCTAGAGTTTTCGACAATATGTCGATCTCCAAAAAAAATGATGACAATGAGTGAGCTGCCTATTTAGTAAGGATTACCGACCGTATCCTTAATATCAAATAATTCAAAAAAATGTATAAATATATTGGCACATGGTACCTTAATTTCTCAATCTCTTTTAGTACCCCAATACTACTCCAGTATATAGCCATCGATACAGGATATCTTTAGGACTCAGGATATTTCGGTACCACTCTGGCACCTAGTAATCGGCAAAGGACATCTCGGAGACTCAGGATGTCCTGGTATCTACTTCATGGACATATAACTAGCCACCACTTGCTCATATCAACATAACCTAACCATCTAAGGCCATCGAATGAAGCCTATCCTAGGCAAGTCACTAATTCTTGATTTTCACCAATTATTCACAACTTATTAACTACCAATCTTTATTTAATTAACACATTTCTCGTCAACTTAACAAGGAATACACCTCAGAAAATGTAACAAAATATAACAGTGAAACACCTTATACTACATTAATTATTTGATAAATAAAATAAACATAATTCATGTATGTGACTATTAATCATTAATTAAATTAATGACTAATTCAAAATATAAATCAGTATAAAAATAATTTATTAACAACAAAACGGTATTATATTTTAAAAGTAAAGTGCAAAGTCATCCTTACCTTGATTTCAGATTCAACTAATTGATAATCCCAATAACTTCTTAATAAGACTTTCAAACCTAGAATTTACAAAATTGTATTAGACTAATTTACGAAAATATTTCTAACCTAATTACACTTAATAATCCAACATTATTCTATTTTCTAATTTATTCTTAATTATAAAAATAATATCCTTACTAACCTAACCCTTATAATTACTAAAATACCCTTACATAATGAAAAGTCCTATTTCACCCTCATCCATTTCAAGTAATACAAAAAATGCCCTTCATGCAAGTAAATTTCATATTTACCCTTCGCTTTCTGCACTTTCGATTCTACCCCTAAATGTAACTTAAATTTTCAAAACAATGTAACCTTCTTCACCCTCTCTAGTTCTCCCCTCTTCTCTTCTTTTATCACTTTTTAGCCCCATTTTCTCTACTTTTATCCCTTCATGCAACTTTAATTATTGTCCCAATCAATCAAAACATGCAAACCAACTATAAACTAGTGTAAGATGATCAAAATTCACAAAAATGACATAATATAGCTGCTAGAATTTTTACCTAAATGTAAGGCACTATGGGGTTGTCAACCTCCATAACTCCCTCTAATATTTCTACAAAACAAACAAAATGGGGGCACCTATAAGGAAAGTGTTACATGTAGAACAAAGGGGAGCATTTTGACAAACTCACTAGCTAGAAATGAAGAGATGAAGAAGATAGTGGCTTCGTTGGTGTTTATTTGCATTTCTAGATATGTGTTTTTATACAACTTAATGGTTTATGGGTTGAGCTGAGTTGTTGGGTAAGTTTTTAATTTACTGAGTGGGCTTTATAGATCTCCCCCTCTTAAAAGAATTTCATCCTTAAAATTAAATTACTCGCTTAAAGATCCAAACAAATGAGGATATTAACGTCAAACTTCTTCCTCTCCCTTCTATGTTGCCTCTCTTGGAGAACGATGATGACTAGACAAAACTCACACCATTGGAATCTCCCTTCTCTTTAATTTCCTAATTTGTCTATCCAATATCTCCACTGACTCTTCTTTATAGGTCATGTCATTTGTAACTTCGATCTTAAGCCTTGATATAACATGACTAGGATCTGATCGGTACTGTCTTAACATTAACACATAGAACATATCATGAATTTAGAATAACTCTAGTGGTGATGCTAATCTGTAAGGATTCATAATGTCTCCCTTTACAAAAAATATCTCAAATCCTAAGAGCGTGCACAATCGCCGCTAACTTTAGATCATGAGTGGGCTAATTCAACTCATGTGATCTCAACTGATTAAAGGCATAGGTTTTCACCTTTCTATGTTGCTTTTATACACACCCAAGCTTATCCTCGAAGCATCAATATCTACCTCAAAACCTCTACCACTCAATAGTAGCACCAAAATTGATCAAGAAATCAATCTCTGATTAAGTTCCACAAAGCTCTCCTGACACTGATTGGTCATCTCAAACTAAACTCCTTTCTTCAATAGTTTGGTTAGCTGGCTTGTTATTATCGAAAATCCTTTCACAAATCTCCGATAATACCCAACAAGTCCTAGAAAAACTCCTCACTTATGATATATTTCTAGGTGGCTCCTACTTCATATTTGCCTTTATCATAGAAGGATCAGGCATCGCTCCCTATCGAGCCACCACATGTCTAAGAAAACTACCCGCTCCATCCAAAAATCACACTTATTCAACTTTGCATATAATTGTCTCTCCTTCAGAATCTGTAACATAATCATAAAAAAAATGTTGTTTATGCTCCTCTTTACCTAATTCCATGAATGTACATTAGTCAGCCCGAAAGGTTTCACTAGGAACTCAAAGTGGCCATACTGAGCACGAAAAGCTATTTTGGGAATACTTGATTTAACTATCCTCTACTACTAGTATCCTGATCTCAAGTTAATCTTGAAAAATATTGCAACTCCCCTAAGTTAATCTAAGATCATCTATCCTTGGTAACGTATATTTGTTTTTTTTACTGTCACCCTGTTTAGCTGCCGGTAATTTATATATAGCCTTATACTACCATCCTTTTTCTTCACAAACAACACCGGAGCTCCTCAGGGTGATGTGCTCAGTCTAATAAGGCCCTTTTCTAATAACTCCTATAACTACCTTTTAAACTCATGTAATTCAACAGTAGCTATTTTGTAAGATGCAATTGAAATTGTTACAACTTTAGGCATAGTCTCAATAGTAAAATATATTTCTCATTGAGGCGGTAAACTTAGCAAATCATCTAAGAATACCTCCGAACATTCCCTCACCATAGGAATATCCTCTGACTCAAGATTTACCTTCCTTATATCTATACTATGAACTAGATATACCTCACACCCATCCAATATCAACTGTCTAGCAGTCAAAGTTGAGATCACACATTTTGGGACCACTCTGTGATCCCTTACAAATATCACTTTCGAGTTACCTTAAGACTCTATTATAACCTCCTTAGCATAACAATCTATTATACCTTGATATTGTGCTAACCAATTCATCCTAAGAACTACGTTAAACTCCCTTAAATCCATCACTATCAAGTCAACTAGTAGCTCTACTTCACCACTCCTCATTAGCATTCCCCTCTTTACATTATTTATGATCACATAGTCTCCTACTAGTTTTTTTCTTTAATACCTCCCTAGTAATGTAAACCCGCTCTGATACCACCTAATGTGATGCTCCCAAAAATCTTAAAAAATTTTTAGACCACAATTAAACAAATAGTTCCCAAAACGTACCATTAATCATCCAATTCCTCATTAGTTCCAAATGAGAGGATTGTTTGTCAATAGTTCCTAAAACATACCATAAATCATCTAATTCCTCATTAGTTTCAAAAGAGAGGACTGTTTGTCAGATACAAAAGTATTCTATGTAACGCAAATACCTGAGCTGTCATAGTCAAACATATATATAGTCAAATATCTTTATAAAATTAAATTGTTGGCCCCCAGCCAAACTCCACTCTATCAGTCCCGTACAATAAAGTTATTGGCAATATCTGGATCTCTAAAAAATGATGGAAAGCGGTGAGCTGCCTACTCAGTAAGGATTACAGACCGTACCTTTAATAATAAATAACTAAAAAATAATCATAAAACTTAGTCAACTGATTAAATCATACATTTGATTTATATATACACAACAATGCTCAGTCTAACCCAAACAGTTAACAAACATTTCAAAAATTTTACTAAATTATGATTAACAAAAATATTAATTATAACTATCATTTATGCTTTATTCCAATATTTAACTGAATTGTTTGGGCCCAGCTTAACCTAATAGGCTTATATCCAATGGTTTACCGGCTCATCTTAACTCATCATGAACTCTCACCAAGTGGAAATGTAATTAAATGGATAAATATCGACATAGGGTACCTCAATTTCTTAATCTCTCTTGGTTCCCTGGTACTATTCTAGTACTTAGCCATCAACACAAGATATCCTCGGGACTCAGGATGCACTAGTATTTGCTCCATAGACATATACCTAGCCACCACTTGCTCATATCAACACAACCTAACTATCTAAGACCATCGAATGTAGCCTATCCTAGGCAAGCCACTAATTCTTGATTTTCACCAATTATTCACAACTTATTAACCACTAGTCACTATTTAATTAACACATTTCCCTTAACAAGCAATACACCTCATAAACGTAACACAATATAACAATGAAACACCTTATACTACATTAATTATTTGATAAATAAAATAAACATAATTCATGTATGTAACTATTAATCATTAATTAAACTAATGACTAATTCAAAATATAAATCACTATAAAATAATTTATTAACAACAAAACGATACTCTATTTTAAGAGTAAAGTACAAAGTTATCCTTATCTCGATTTTAGATTCAATTAATTGATAATCCCAATTACTCCTAATCGGATTTTCAGACCAAGAATTTACAAAATTCTATTAAACTAATTTACAAAAACATTTCTAACCCAATTATAATTAATAATCCAACATTATTCTCTTTTCTAATTTATTCTTAATTATAAAAATAATATCCTTACTAACCTACCCCTATAATTACTAAAATACCCTTAAATAATTAAAAGTCCTATTTTACCCTCATCCATTTCAAGTAATACCAAAAATGTCCTTTATGCAAATAAATTCCAGATTTACCCTTCACTTTTTGCACTTCCTATTCTGCATATACATGCAACTTAAATTTTCAAAACAATGCCATCATCTTCACCCCCTCCACTTCTCCCCTCTCCACTTCTTCCCTCTTGTAACAGCCCAGACCACCCGCTTGCAGATATTGTCCGCTTTGAGCCTCGGCCTCTCGGGCCTCGCGCTCTCAC
>JANIIA010000192.1:22051421-22065513 GCA_027478495.1 Erythroxylum alaternifolium
GCTAAGTGATGTGTTAAGTGATGTGACACGCCACCCTCGCGGGGCACGGATTCGGATATCACTGTCGATATCGGGTTTGGGTTCGGTGGGAGTGGGGTGTTACACCTCTCCTCATCTTTTATCATTTTCAGCCCCATTTTCTCCACTTTTATCCCTTCATGCAACTTCAATTATTGTCCCAATCAATCACAACATACAAACCAACTATAAACTAGTGTAAGATGGTCAAAATTCACAAAAATGACTTAATATAGTTGTTGGAATTTTTACTTAAGTGTAAGGCACCGTGAGGTTGTCAACCTCAATAACTCCCTCCAATATTTCTGCAAAACAAACAAAATGAGTGAACATATAAGGAAAGTGTTGCATGCAGAACAAAGGGGTGCATTTCGACACACTCACCTATTGGAAATGAAGAGAAAAGATGAAGAAGATGGTGGATTCATTAGTGTTTATTTGCATTTTTAGATTTGTGTTTTTATATAACTTAATGGTTTATAGGTTAGGCTGGGTTGTTGAGTAAGTTTTTAATTTATTGAGTGGGATTTACATCAAGTGTATATGTATTTGGATCAATCAGAATAAGACTTACCTCTTGTTTAAAGCTTGTAGTCATTAACTAACTTGCGATGGTTAGATAGTTCATACGTCAAAATTAAATTAGATTTTAGGATAAATTAGATAAGAAAACACAAGTTGTTTTAATAAAAGTATTTACAACAGATAATACATTTAAAATTAATTATTCACGTTTAATGTAATAACTCTTTATTAATAAAAACTTAATTTTGACTTTGCTCTGTGATAACTCTTTATTAATAGAAACTCAAGTTTGACTTTCCTCTAAGTCAAGAATCCTTAATTACAAATTCATTTTCAAATCTCTTTCATTAGTTTTGTAAGTATCCATTATTATTGATCAATTTAATAGTTGTTTCTTATTTTATCTTAAACTTATTCAAGTAAAATGTTGTTGGATTAAGTTTTCCGCAGCCCTCTTTCTCAATATGAATATAAAATAAGTGAAAGCTTCCAATTATAAATTTAATTATCTCAATTAATTAAATAATATTCTTATAGTGTTGGAGTTTTCTCTATGGTAGTAATTTTGATGCTTAATAAAGAATATAACAATATAGTGATTATAAGTATCAATATATTAAGGAGTGTTTACATTTAGGCTATGTTTGGTTGGGCGTAAGATTTATAATGGAATGGAATGATTTATAATGGAATGGAATGTCAATGGATGTAATATTAGAAAATTGTTGTTTAGAAGGGATGGAAAGGTTCATAATCTAATATAATGAAATGTTGTTTGGAAGAAGGGGTTTATAACGTAATATAGTGAAAAGTTGTCTATCATTTTGCATTCCATCTTAAATCTCCCAAATCAGAAGTTTCTCATTTTTACTATTTAGGAAGAAATGAGATATAATATGAAACCCTCTTTTTCCATCCCATCCCATTCCATTATAAACTCTCCTCTCAAATCATGGAATAATATTACATTCCATTCCATTCCATTCCATTAATAAACCCCCAACCAAGCATAACTTTATTATGATGCCCTCTTTTATATATAATATAAGAAGTGCAGTGGTGTTTTTATATAATTGAATTAGAAGATTACATATATTATAATATCCTCAATTGTTATTATTCCCATCCTTTAAGAAAGACAACCAAAATGTACCATTATCTTTATCACTTTTAAAGGGATTGTGTATATTTCAAATATCATATTTGTCTGCTAAGTTTATTGTTAACTTTGATCTATATTATACCCTTACACTAAGAAGATTAGCTTTTATTTTATTATTACTACTTTTACCAATTTTTTGTATTTATCATTTTTCTTAACCCCCTCTTATCTTTATTTTAACATAAAAAGAATTTACAGGGAATCATATATGCTAGCCATTTTATTGGTGGCTAGGGCATCTCCCCATAATTTTATAGACTTGCTTATATGATACTTAGATAATTTTAATTATACTTAAAATGCTTTCAAAAATTTCCCCCAGTTAATTCCAACTATTATACACTTACATAAGACCTTTAGGCTTCTTGCTACTAGCTTAAAGGTCTTTCAATATAAATTGTTGAGTTAAGATGATCTTAACTGTCAACTTTCTTTATTTAAGGTGCAAAAAGAAATAACCCCTTTCATTTTGGCATTTCTCTAAGATTTCCATATGTGACAATTGAGAGCTTTCAAGAGCTTTGTCTTCCTTCTTATTATGGGGCTTTACTTAGGGATAACAATTTTAACAATTCATCTATCTTAAAGATACGCATGTTTCTTTCATCCACTTAGTTATGTTATGGAATCTAGTCAGAATAGGGTTAGTTTGAGCAACTAAGCAGAGATGAGTGAGTGGCATTCTAATCCATCCTTTGATAATATAAGATCTATTTCATTAACCTTACAATAAATCTTTTAGTGATACAAGATAAAACGTTAGTGTCCCTCCCTCTTTATATCACATTAATATGTGAGCTAAGCTTGAAATAAGTATAGGTGTCATGTAAAGATGTTCAACCTTATAGGTTTGCTCTTGCAAATATCTTCATGCTTTCTTTTTATCCATATCATTTTTGCTTACCTGCTTTATCATCTTTCTTTTTTAAGTAATAAATATCAATAAGGTGATTGTGCATATAAAGACTTCCAAAGAAAAAAGGGCTAGTGGGCTCCTTTTTAAGGGATAAGAAGCCAAAATTGACACAAATTGGTAAGGTTACAATCATTTGTTCCACCATCCTCGCATCCTATTTAGCCCGTATCTCTATTTCCATATTGATTGATGACATCCTTACTCTTGAAAATATGGTTTCTCTCCATGTATCAAGAAGACCTATCGAGAAGAACCAACACTTAATCTTTACTAAAACATTAAGAAAGATGATAATACTTTTTTGCAAGGTTGGGTTGGGAGTAGAGGTTGTTCACACTATAGTGACTCTTCCATACATATAAAATCTCTTGGACATAGATATCAAGTTTTACATGGTTGATGATGGTCTTAAAGTTATAGGTCATGCTGACAATACTCCATTTAGCCGTTCTTAATTTCAACCCACCTCCTTTTGTTTTTATTGTTTTTTTTTGGAAGGAAGGGAAAAGTTATATGGATATTTTGTGGCTCTTTCACCACTTATTCTAATTTGGATGTTTTGTCGCTTAGGCATGTCTTATTTACCATAGTTTTTTTAAGACTTCGATCATTTACAATTGTCTCTTATGTTCTTTGCTAAAATCAGTTAGACTTTTATATTTTGATTAAACTAGGGACTCAATGTCCTCATTTAGACCTAAATCTTGTCGATTTGCAAGTATTTTTGATTGAACTAAAAAGTTCTTTTTCCTCATTCAGACCTAGACCCAATCAATTTGCAAGTTTTTTATTAATCGAAAAGGCTTTTTTTCTCACCCAAACTTGATTCCTATTAGTTTTTATGTTTTTATTGAACCAAGGTGCTCTTTTCCTCACTTGAACTTGAGCCTTATTAGTCTATAGGAGTTTCTATTAAGCCAATAAGTTTTTTTCTCACTTAGAATTGGGCTCTGTTGGTTTACATATTTTTTTATTAATATAGAAATACGTTTTATTAAAAAAGATATCTTTATTTATAAAATAAAAGAATAATAAAATTAATCAAATATATTTTTAATAAAAGTATTTTCTTATATATATACCATTCCATACTCGAGGGATTCCTCCATTGATTCTTTTTAGCTTGTAGGTTTTTAGCCTTACCATTAGTTTAATCTTATAAGGCATAATTATTTAGGTGTCAACTTTTCTTTTGATTCTATTGCACCTGGGAGTTTGTATTTGAATAGATTAAGGTTGGTCTTATTTGAGCTCATTAACCTAATGTTTCATTGATATGCTTTGCTTCTAAGGGATGGTTTATGTCTTTGTTCTTCTATCATATAGAGTTCTATTCTTAAATTTCTTCATCATTTTTCTGATCATTTGTATGCATTCTTGGTGTGGGTATGTGCAACCAACTTTATAAGGATTAGAACTTCAATCTTAAAAGCAAGACTAAAAGGTGTTTCCCTTATTATAGATCTTGGGAGGTTTAGTATGCTCATAATATGATACAAAATTCTTTAGCCTAGGTTCCCTTTCCTTCTTCAATCTTTTTCTCATCCAAGAGTGTTCAGTTAGTGTCATTGGCCAATTCATTTACCTTGGAATAAACTACAAAAGAAAATGAATGGTTAATCTTTAGGTCTTTACAAAATTTCTTAACATCTTTACGATCAAATTGTGATCCATTATTATCACCAAGGGAATGTCATATGTATTGATGAAAAATTTTCTACAAAATTTTCTAACAACTTCTTTGTGATATTTGGTACAACTTCACTTTGATCCACCTTATATAGTAGTCTATTATCACACAAAAAATTTGTGTTGTCTTATCATAAGTGAAGAAAACCCTAAAATGTTCATTCCTTGTTGAGAAATCAATATTGCATGCATTATGGTTACATATTCTACTATTGACTTATACTTATTAGCATTTATCGTATTTTTTATGAACTTGATTATATCTCCCTTTACAGTTAGGCCAAAATATCCATATCTAATAATTGTTTGAGCCAAGTTGATCCCCATGATGAGCTCTACTTACCCTTAAATGATTCTCATCGATAATACAATCTTATTGCAATCTTGGGACATATAAGGAGTATGGGAGTATATATGACCTCTTATATATTTCTCCTTCAATTACACAGTATTTAATTGATTATGTGATAATCTTTTTTTACATAATGTTATTCGTTTGATAATTTGTTATTCTGGATGCACTTGATAATTAAATTCATCCAATTTTCATCTTGTTGCTCATTATCATGTACATGATGTTCTTTTTTATAAATTGATCTTGTATATTTTCCAAAGAATACTCCCTAAAGAATATTGTCATTAATTGCTCTAAATTTTTGAAATTGATCGACTTTCAAGTTATGTTACCATGTATTATCTCTAAGTCTTTTTATTTATTTTGTTATTAACCTATTTTTTTCATATCCTTTAATAGCTTATCCTCTCTTACCTCATAGAAGTTATTGACCTGATTCACAACCATGAGTGAGTTTGATTTTGCTTTGATATTTTTTTAGTTGAAGTTCTCTTATGATGTTGATTCTAACTAAGAATGCTTCATATTAAACCTTATTATTTGATGTGTTGAAGGTGTAACTGATGGTGCACTGGATAGTCAAAATGAAGGGCCTTATTATTAAAAATTCTTACTTCCTAATACCTTTTTGTTCCTAATGCCCTATGTACATATATAGTCTATGCTTTATTTATTTTTCAAAATTTTCTTTCCCCTAGTTAGTGGGGTGTTAAGTGGCCATCTCTACTCTAAAATCTACAATGACTTAGGACTATAATGAATTCTTAAGAATGTGTCTACTATTGAATTCCCTAAGCTCGATTATTCACTTTACTAATCTCCTTAAGACATTTTAATTGTGAAAAAATTATCTCAATGGTAAGTATGATCACACATTGATTATGTGAGACTAAAGCACATTTTCGAGCTAAAATAAGAAGCATGTAGACCTCCTTTTCGAGCCATAAGTATCTTTATTTTACCCTATGTAGAATTTTATTGATTTAGTATACAAGCTTTTGCAAATGGTTTTCTTCTTTGATTAGTATGAAACTCATTGCATCGTTAGCGATTGCTATATATAGATAAAAGATCTTCTCCTTATACTAGGGAAGATATCAACTGGGGGCTTTTTTAAATACTCTTTAAGCTATTCAAAGGCTACCCTCCTTCAAACTCTTTTTGGGCTGTATAAAAGCTTAAAAATAGAAGACATTGATTAATTAACCTTAACAGGATCTATGACAAGCTTGAAACGTGTGCCTTTTAGTTTTTAAACTTCTTTGAATGTTGCTGGTTTTATTATTTCCACTACAACATGTATTTTTTTAGTGGTTGGCTTTAATCCCTTTCTATGCAACTATAAGGCTTAAAAACTTACCCACTTGTATTTTGAATATATATACTTTTTGAGATAAAACTTTATTTTATACCTTTTTAGTGTATTAATGCATTCTTTTAATCTTCTATATGATATTTTCTTTCAATGATCACGTTATCAACATAAGTTTCCATATTTTTATATAATTTCCTTTAAAAGATTGAGTTCATCAGTCTCTAGTATGTCGCCTCTATGTTTTCAAGGTCCAAAAGCTTTATATTATAGTAGTAGATCTCCTTGTGATTAATAAATGATGCCTTCTCCTCATTTACTTCATTCATTTTTATTTGATTATATCATGAGTATACCTTTAAGAAAATATTTTATACCCGAAGTTTGCATTAATTAACTGATAAATTTAAGATAATAGGTAATTTTCATTAAGGCATGCTTTATTCAAGTTTGTGAAATTGACATATATTTTTTATTTTCTATTGACTTTCTTTACATTCTTTATTTTCTATTGACTTTCTTTACCTTAATTTCATTCACCACTTTAGATAGCCAACTTATCTTATAAAGCCCATTTTCAGTAGTTTTGAGACTTCCAATTTAATGACTATTTCTTTTGTTAATAAAACTTCTCTTCTTTTATTTGATGGGCTAAATAGCATATGCATATTATAAGTAATTATCTCGTTGCCAATTCCTAATATGTCAGTTTAACTCTATACAAATTATAAGAAATCTTATAATTTTTCTTTCAATTATGAGTCAATCATATTGCACTAAGCTTTAAATATCTTGATTCATTAAAAGTGTTAGTTACTTTACTTTCTATTTTTTCTTATAGTTCCACTCTCATCTCCTTAATTAGATCCCTAATATCTAACTCTTCATTTTATTGACAATATTATTCCCTTTAAGGGAAGTGACATAACATTGATATGTCATTATTTGGTTTGCTTTAACCTCTCTTGCTTTATTAGGTATTGGTAACTTCATTAGGAGTTGGAATAGGGAGAGTATTGCTCTTGTAATGCAAAGCATGAGCCTTCCAATGATTACATTAAGGGCCTTTTTATGATGTAAAAATGTGTCATAATAGTCACTTATCTTTATAATGGTTTGATAATTATAGGAAGTGAAATTTTCTTTTTGATGTATTTAATCATCACTAAAACCCAAAGGGGTATGATAATAGGCATTAATTTATTCATTGACAACTTCATTTATTTGATATAATCTTTTTTACCATTTTCACCATTGATAACATCATAATGAACGGATATTCATGTGGGTGTGTTAGGTCCCATCTTTCATTTCTTTGGAAATTAATCTCATTTATTTTACATCTCTTTTCTAGTCTCTCATCTTAGATTTCATTATTTTCATCATGTCCTCGAGTGGTTCTCTTAATTTGTACCTTAGTGTCCTTACACACCCCTCCTACAATGACATTTACTATCCTTTGTGGTGGTTGATTATCTTTTTGTGGTTCCTTCGTTTATGATATTTAAGGTGTGTCCTTATTTTTCCTACCCCTTCTCTTATCTCGACTGTCTTTTTCTTTCATCAGGAATCCCCTGATACTCTCTAATTGCCTAAGATTTTAATCACCTAATGGAGGTCTCTGCATTCTTTAGTATCATGTCTAATGTCTTCATGCAATCAATAGTACAAGTCCTTATTTCTTTTAGATGTGGTTGTGAAAATCTTCCTTGGCCTTCTTGCTAAATCTTTACTAAATATGTATTAATTACCTTATCTACGGATGTACCAAATTTTTGTAGTTTCTTCTGAAAGACCTATTTTGACAGAAAGAAATGAAGCCATGATATACTCAAATATTTCAATTTTATAAATCACGTTAGCTAAAGTAGTGGCTCCATGTATATAGGAGTTATATATATATGTTTACAACTGAGTTAGTTCCTATATACATGGATGTACATGTATCCGATTGAAGATAGAGCAGTATCAATAAAATATCTTTTACCTTCACTTCTCTATATGGTATCTGATCTTAATCTTGCGGAGGCATGAAAGACCTATTCTACAGGAAGAAACAAATCTATGATATAATCAAATATTTTTAGTTTCACAAATCACATTAGCTAAAGTAGTGGCTCCATGTATATAGGAACTAACTCAGTAGTAAATCTATATATGTATGTACATGTATCTGACTGAAGATAGAGTAGTATCAATAAAATATCTTTTTCCTGCACTTCTCTATATCTTCCCCATCTTTACTCTGTAATTTTCCTCTTATAATTCTCATCTCGACTTCTTCCTTTTAGCTTCATCGATAGAGGGGAGACCCCCTGCTTTCTTCTTGTCTTCCTCCTTCTATGCCATATTAGCATACATATGATAATAAGATTTGCATCCTTTAGGTCTAGATATTTTTGTGCCTTTATGTGGACTTCTTTAAAATTGTGGGGTCTTTTCTTTCACTTCAAAATCCATAATGGTTGGCTAGGTCTAAGGCTATTTGCAAAGGTTGCGGCTGCTACGGTGATGTCCAAATTAGGAATCTGGGTAACCTCTAAACTAAATCATTGTGAATAAACACTAAGGCTTTCATTGCTCCTTTCCATTATGGAGATCATGCATGCCAAATCTATAATCACAAAGTGAGATATAAATATGTTAGTAAGCTAACGAAGAGAAACTATTATGGATAATTGTAAACTTTGATACCATGATGATGTTGTTGTTGGAATCTAACTGTGATCAAATCATGGGCACAGCGAAAACAAAATTTTTTTACAGATTCTGAGTGGATCTCGATAATTGATTAATTTGAATAAAACGAAAATATGAATCATAAGAAATCTTACCTTGTTCATGTTTTCGTTGAAAATTCTTTGAAACTTTTCCCGATTTGTCAAACATGAGTTGTTTAAACGTACAGCCTCTAATGGTATCCACAGAGCAATTTCTCAAGACTCTTTTCAAAGGAAAAACATAAGTGCTGGCTTCTGAACGTTAAAATTGTGGGGTCTTTTCTTTCACTTCAAAATCCATAACGGTTGGCTAGGTTTATGGTTATTTGCAAAGGTTGTGACTGCTACGGTGATGTCCAAATTAGGAATTTGGATAACCTCTAAACTAAATCGTTGTAAATAATCACGGATGCTTTCATTGCTCCTTTGCATTATGGAGATCATGCACGCCAAATCTATAGTCACAAAGTGAGATATAAATATGTTAGTAAGCTAATGGAAAGAAACTATTATGGATAATTGTAAACTATGATACCATGATGATGTTTTTGTTGGAATCTAATCGTGATCGAATCATGGGTGCAATGAAAACCAAAACTTTTTACAGATTCCTAGTGGATCCCGATAATTAATTAATTTGAATAAAACGAAAATATGAATCATAAGAAATCGTACCTTGTTCTTGTTTTCGTTGAAAATCTTTTGAAACTTTTCTCGATTTGTCAACCATGAGCTGTTCAAACGTACAGCCTCTGATGATATCCACAGAGCAATTTCTTAAGACTCTTTTGAGAGGAAAAACATAAGTGCTAGCTTCTGAATGTTCTTCCTATTAATAGAAAAATCATTAGGATTTTTAATTTTTATTAAAATTAAATTCTTTAATTATAATTAAAATCAAATTCTAATTCTAATTAATTTAATTTTAATAAAATCAAATATCTCATATTTAATCCCTAAAGTTTCTCAAACTTTTTAATTAGTCTAACTTAATTAAATTGATTTTCTTTCACAAATTACTCTTTGATGCGTGACCCATTAAGTTCCTAATATATTAGTAATGATTATAAATTATAATTATAATTATAATTTATAATCATTACTAATATATTAGTTATAATTCATAATTCATAATTCATAATTAGAATTAGATAAATTAAAACACCTTTAAATTTATTTTTAATTCTCCAATTAAACAATTTATAATCATAGATCAAGATTGACGTCTACAACATCTCATGAACAACCAAATATCTAGAATGTCAAAGTAGTTTGACATAACCTATCCATACATGGTTATAATGATAATTTAATTCTTTCGTCATCCAATATTCCAATTGAACAGAGTATGGATATAATATCTAATCTTTTGGTCCAATCATTGCTAATTAATAATTGATATTTAAAAATGCCTTTTCAAATGTTAATTCACTCTGATTAGAGAATTCTATAAATTATTACTAATCAAGAACAATAGAAAATTCTCTCCAATTACTTTAGAATGACGAATTCTTTATTAACTCACTTAACTATCTCTATATGGTTCATATTGCATCCAAATACTACCAACATATGGTTCATACTACATCCAAGAACTACCGACTAAATCATCCTAGAAAATTCATAAGTAATATCAAAACATAGTAATTTTCACACGAGATACCTTGGTAATCTCAAATCTAATGATCAATTATACAACCATTATTACGAGAAAATCCACAGACACATAAGTAATATTTCATTTGAGATTCTCATAGTCGGGTCAATTCAGTGACCTATTTTCTAATAATCACCCACACATTAGTTAAGTATCTCCATACTTTAATTTATGAGATCAATTGCTTTCTTCATAAGAAAGAAATATAATGTGTTAGTTTTACCATTTCAGTAATATCCTGTCTGGATGAAACTACAACTAGGAACATTTAGGAATAATATAAAATGTAAATTGAATCTTACAATTATGATATCATCATAATTGTAATTATACATTAATTATTCTAGGGATTTTATCTTTAGTGTTAAAACATCAAATGTAATTAATACATAAAGATAAAGAACACCTTTATTAATTATGTTGTCACTAAACTATAACCAATCGATTGATTATAGGGCATAAACCAACAGTTGCTTCTATTAGAACTCGAAGAAAAGTTTTACAGTTAATTGTGTTGGATGTTGTGTGTAATTCATAGTTGTGGATATGATCGATACGGTCTTGTATCCCATTGAAGGTATCCAATGTCGACATTTTCAATATGTTTAGTAGCTGTTCCAATAGAATATCAGGCATTAACGGACTATCAGCTAGGAGATTTCTCCTAGGTATGATATGTTGGGTGAGTCGAGAGTGATGTCGAAAGGGTGCCCTCATAAAGTGGCTGAGAAAAGTGCACATGTTGCTTTTCTTGCATTAGTAAATTGACTTGCTGTTGCAACAATTCAGTGAAGGAGGTTTAGTTTGATATGTTAGTGGTTCTAATGGGGTCAATAACTGGATTGCTTCCTTCAGTAGCGGGCATGGTATTTCCTCCAATCGTAGATTGGTTGCATCCTGAAGAGTTCATTTTCTTTTGCCAAAGCACTCAGGTCAGGTAAAGAATTATTCGGATGGGTGAGGTGAAACTTTTTGCGCTTCCCACAAACAATATCAAATGATACCACTGTAAATTATATGTGCCTACAATTGTTACATCCAAAATTTGAAGGTACCTACTCCCTCTATTTTGCACTGATCTACAAGAAATAGTCAGAATGTCAGAGTTCCCTCAATGTGTTTATTTCGACATTCATATCAACAGAGAATAGAGGATAATGTGATTATAAGTATCAATATGGTAAAGAGTACTTAGCTTTCTTATGATACTCATCCCTTACATATAAAAGGTATAGTGCTGTTCCGATGTAATTGAATTAAAAGATTACATATAGGACAATATTCCCAATTGTCATTATCGCAATCCTTTAACGAAGATAGTGAACATCCACCACTATCTTTATTAATGTTTGAACATCCACCACTAGCTTTATTAATGTTAGAGGGGTCATCTACATCCAAAATATCAAATTATCCCGGTAGGCTCGTAGGTGACTTTGACTCACATATTTGGACTCAACAGAAGTGCCGCTCAGGTCTTTGAGCTTTTAACTTCTTGTTAGCAAGTTCACCGCTCTCCACGTATGTGTAATGAGTAATCCCACTAGATCCTAAAAACAAATTACTAGGTCTACAAATATCCATTTAATTACTATTAACTTTTTCACTTAGTTATGATTAAAAGTCGTTTTGTCAGTATAATAAGAATATATGAAACAAAAGAATATATGAAACAAAAGTAACAAGAAGAGCAGAAATGTGACATGAACAACAACTTCACACTGTTACCACATATGTTATCAAAGATGTTATATATAGCATATGTATACCTTTTCCTTTGACATGCATCGACGGATCACCAAGAATGAAGTTTGATCGAGCAGACATTTAATTATGTCCCTTTGGGGATGATTTAATTTATGTGAGTATTGGTTTATGCCCAATCATAAATTTTTAATAATTAATATATTAAATGATTAAATAATATTTTTTTAGTTAATAGTAAATCAAATTATAAAAAAAAGAAACATAAAACAAAAAGAATCATTTTTTGTAGTTTTCTTAAATTTTGAAAACTAAAAGAAACGAAAACTAAAAACAGAAACCAAAATTTCAAACAAAAATTTCATTTTACTAAATTTGGAAATAAAAATAGTAAAAAAATAAATGAAAACAAACAGGAGTGATCATTTTACTTAAAATCTTAGTAACTCATATATGGATTATTATATGTTAATACTATTTATAACCTATCCTAGCTAATGGTAACTTATTTGGTAGTTACTGGATATAATATGATCTATATGGAAGTAGTTAGAAAAATTAATATATAATTTGTCACTTTAAAATAGTTAGGAATAATGTTATAATATTCTCGATTAGTATTAATTTAATAAATTATTGGCTCGGATAAAATGAAAAAATGAAAAAAATTTTAAAAAATTATTAAAATAATAAGTTACTATAAAATGACAATTTGAAAATATTATTAAAATAATAAGTTACTAATAATAGAGACATAATATGCTTCTATTCAAGTAGCATATAAATTAATTTCATACCCTGTCTGATTAAAACATTATATGAAAAAAAGTTAAGTTAAACAAAAAGATCATGTAATAAAAAGATTAGTCAAAACTAAATTCTTAATATTTGAATGGTTAGGATATGTTGCTATAAATTAATTTGATTTATAAATATATATTATTTAATTAGATAATTAAAAATAAATTAAATCTAACATCAAATACAATTTGAACAGAAAAAAGATTGCTTTACAATTTTCCAGGATTTTAAAAAGTAGTTGCCGTAGGTTCTCTCCTTAAAAATACATTTAATTAGTTGGTGGCATTACATTCACCCAAGCTTTGAGTACCACCAATAATTTCGCTGCTTTATTGAGTGCCAGAACGAGATATTTATAGTGGGAATGTTAGCGTTATAAACCTCAATAATAGATGTCAAATCTCAAACGAAATTGCTCATTAGTTAGCTACTGTGTAGGTCTGTCCACTGAGGGACTAAGATCATTGAGAATAATAAAGAAAGGAGGGTATCATTTAGTGTTGACGGGTTGCGACTTCTGAGGCTTAAGCATTAGTCGTACACTACTTGAAAAGAAGAGGGGCCTCCAGCGATGTTATTGAATTTTGCCTAATTAATCAGGATCGTCGCACAACATGCTTGTCGCTTAAAGGGTGATGAGTTATTGAGTTATGATTTATGAATTCACTCTCTCATTTTTCTCTTCCTCTTGTTTCCCATGTGCATAGGTAGTTCGCTTCCTCCCTTTATGGCTCTCTTCTCTAATATAAGATATCTTAAAGAATTACTGATCCCTCAAATTCTAAACACTGATCTTAATCAACCTTTTTCAGTTATTTAAGAAGGCTTACGTGTACTAGAAACAGCGGAGGCAGATGCTAAAGGTAATTGTCTTCCAAAAGTGGGTGCTCTATTCCTGTACTCATCGACAAAGACACCAGTTTGATTATCTAAAGGGAGTGAAACAACAGGGACCAAAAAAAGATACCAATATAGTATTTGATCTGACAAAATACCCCACCAAAGAAATCACTCAAGCCCTAAATAATTTAGGGTTGAAAAAGACTTGAAGCACCATATTTGCACCCTCCCCACATTATAATCGTGGAAGCATCTTACCACTTTGTATCTTTCTTTCCTGCCATACTTAGTACGCATATGCCCCGTGATGTGTCTGTTGCCCCCACCAGGACATCACTTTATAAATGGTTACAACCACTAAAGTTGCAACTATTTCTAATCAAAGGTCCCATT
>JANIIA010000192.1:22085644-22110244 GCA_027478495.1 Erythroxylum alaternifolium
GAAAACATGCAAAAAATGATTAAATTAAGGAATTCAGTAGGGATCTGATTTTTTGGTTAAATCTCAGCCTGTACCTTAATTAGGAATAATTCATTGATTTGTTGATCTTTTATCTCTCTTAGCAATTATTAGTTGTAGATTAACAATAAGCTCTGTTAATCTAGATTTTTCCTTAGATCCTATTAATTATGAAGCGCTCGTTAATTAACCATAGCTATCAGGAAACCTAGAATAAGCTCTCTAAGTTTATCTGGACAACTTCCTTACTAATTAGAAAAATAGAACAATTTAGGTTATAATCACAAAAGCTCAGATTATTTAACCTATGTTATTTTATCTCTCATGATTTGAAACCATTAGTCACCACACATGAATCGACAATATAACGATCACATATTACATTTGATCTTAGCAATGAGTTTTTATGAAAAACTATTCAATAGAGCATTAAAATTATCATTATTCAAATACCCAATCAATCCACACAAGATAACATAATCAATTTCTAATGAGAGAAAGAAACAAAAAAATAACATAATCGTCGTGGATGTTACCTCTAAACTGGCGTTAAGACGTTTAACTTTCTATAGGTCTCCTAAGAAAATGCTTCAGTCTTATGAAAATTACCCTAGCCGAAGAGCCTTTTGTTTCTCTTTTCACTGCTGCAAGCTTCTTTCTCTCCACAATTCACCGAATTGACAAATAAACATTTGATGGATCACCCTTATTGTTCATGCCTCTCCTGCCGCAAGCTCTCTTTTGCAGCCCCTCTCTACTGTAGCTCAATGTGACAATTTAAGTTCTTAGTCCATGCATACTATTTATCTATTTCAAAACCCTCCAACCTATAGCTTATGGAAACGTTTACATTTCTGCAGTTCATGCAGACGTTTTTTGCATTTTCGTAAGATGTCCACGTGAAATGCAGACGTGGTCTGTGTGAAATGCAGGAAGTCCGCTTGAAATGCGGATAGTGTCTGTGTTTCCTACTCCACTGCGTCATTGTTTTCCTTTCTCTTTATGCTGCTACATTTTCTTCATATTATGCATGTGTTTTTGTCCATTTATTTCCACCACATGCATGTTCCACGTTCTTTGCATTTTGTGCTTTCATTTTTCTTCTCTTTTAATTTTAAATTCTTCTTGCTCCGAGAAGATAAGTGAAAATTAATCTTCAAAAACAACCCAAATGTAGTGCTTTCAAATCATTTTAATTTCTTTTCTTCCAAATTGTATCCAAGATCATATATGAATTAAAGTGAGTATCTTAAGCATTTTTTTGTCATTAATCACTAAGTTTAAATGATTAAATGTATCAATAATTAAACATATATCAACAGGCTCTAGATCAGTTGATTTAGCAATTTGGTCTCCTATAGCGGATGACCTATAATAAACAATAATCAGAATTACTATCCGAGTCTCTCACTATATATAATGTCTATATGTTCTTATTTACGTCCCTATGGATGCCAAACCATGCTCTGATACTGAAAACCTATAATGCACAACTATCATAAGGCGTGTGCCTAAACATCCTAAGGACATTTAAGAACATACCCTATGAATGTGACATGTTAGAGCAATCATATTCACTTAATATGGCATCATACATATAACACAAATATTTGAATCTCAACTCCTCATTTCCATTTATAAAACATAGTTACACTATAGCATTTCACTACATAATCTATATATGTATAGTATCAAAAACATATGAGAGTTTACTACTCTTTACAACATGTTCTATATGGAATGAGAAACTATACAAAAATATTCTATCTAATTCTTCAGCATCAGCTGACCAGACCTTTGAGCCATTCGTGACTTCCATAATGGATAGAACTAGACTTTTACTAGTTTACCTTAGGAGCTAAGTCTTCCTCGTACCTGAAAAGTGAACGTTGCAATGTTGATGAGTTTTACAAACTCAGTGAGTGAACCATCGTCGATGTGCTCTCTCATATCAAAACACATACATCACATATCAAAACCAAATTTGCAATATACCTCATCTCAAATATACATTATGAATATCATACATTTCATATACTAATTTCATAATAATCCGATCATTTTCTCAATCATTGATAATATCACAATTCTTTAAATTCATGTAATCTTTCACATGATACATGTATATGTATAAATGTAAATGCACATGTGACTCCACTCCTTTATTTGATCATGCATATTAATGTTATAAAACGCATCACTTCTCATTATATGCAATCAATCACTTTCATTCATTACACATAGTCATTTTCACATATTCATCGGATCTAAATCAGCATTCAACATTTTGTTAAGTACATATATTTCTTTCAAATTCATATTCAATTATGAACACTTTCAATACAATCTCAATTATCAAACTCCTAGGACTATCAATGTTTAGAATCATCACATTCATATCAGTAACATTTTAATAATTGGAATTTAAACAGAAGTAGATCATTCCTAGTGAGAAACATCTAGTTGACTCACAGTAAGCTCCAAATTAGCTATTTTCTTGACAAATCGGCAATGTCTGGATGCTAGCGTTCTACTTACACTTTTATAGTTATGTAATACACACATTTATACACAATACTAAGTTTCTCAATCATATTAATAACCAATCATTCACATATATATATGTGTCATGTACAATGCATGCTCAATTGACTATTCCCATATATGTATCCTTAATCACAAGTCGTGATCATTCAAACATTATAACTTGTATATGTCTAGCTTGCATTTAGGTTTACACCTCAAAGAAACTTAATTATTCTAAGTTCATCAATCATACATTCACTAATCCTTTTATAGCATTATATAATCACACAATATCCTAATTTTCTATCATTCATTCCTAATACATCTTACTCATATTCTTTGGATCACAATTGCATTCCTAAGAACACTTTCATTCTTATCATACTCATAAATTTTCAGATTTTAAACATATTGATATCAACAATTCATTCTTAAGTTATAACCTTAATTAACAACCTAACATATCAAACACTTTAATAAACTAATCAAACATCAGACTAGGTTCATTTCAAGTCTTAATTAAGTCTAAATACACTATAGGAAAGTAACTTATCATTAGTTGGTTCATTATTCACTCAAAGGATAACATTTCACTTTTAATGCCTTTCGCACGATCGTGGGATAGGTGATCTGTGAATTTCCCATCACTCTTGTCCTTCAATCTTGTCTGGATTTTAACTCTTTCTTACTAGGTCAAAACATCTTATGAATAGTTCATCATTTATACCTCATTCCCTCATCATTTTCACCTTAATTCCATCTTAATATCATCCATAAAACAATCCATAAACTATGGCTTATCATCTATATAAAAACATAACATCAATATATTCATTCTTTATGATCATTTCAGCACACATCATACACCATTAACACCATGAATCTATCCTTAAACTATCGTCATATACGTTTCTATAAATCAAGCCATGAAAGAAAATGTTTTACTTACATATTTAACTCCAAAGCTTCTTCAAATCCACAAGAAAACCTTGCTCTTCCAAAATTACATGATCATTAAACTTTAAGGCAAAATAGGCTAGGTTTGTAGTAACAAGATAAAGATAACTGAAATCTTAGAGTGGCTAGTGTAGGCCTTTAGCAAAAACTCAATGTGGTGAGGGTTGGTGAGTGTGTGATGAATGGAGAGAAGAAAGAAAAAGAAGAGAGCATGTGGTAAAAATGAAAGACAAATGAAAGATGGTCTTTTAATGTATATATCGTTGGTTAATTATGTGGTATAAAAGCATGGTGAGTGTCAAGACACTTGTTATGATGCTTACCACATAAAGAACTATGCTACTATAATTAATTTAGATGCTATATAAATGAATAGAAGGACAAATGTAAGCTTTGCAATAAGCGAGCAAGTATTAGAATAATCCACACAATAGGTCTGAGCATAACCTTTTATGATAAGTTATGCTTTAATTCGAGCCATTAAGCCATCAAAGTTAACTTTGACTAGAAAAATGTTTGCATTTAAGGGATTTTTTTCCAACAAGTGAGATTACCAAATTCATGATTAGCCTCTAACGCATTCATCTCCTCTAGCATAACATTATGCCAGCTAGGATGAGATAAAGCTTCACAAATAGTTTTCAAGAGAGAGGAGAAACGACCATAAAACATAAATAAGGAAATAACAAAGGTGTATTGGTATTTACATTTATGGAGGGCAATGGCAAAAGGTTCCCCTATTAGTTCCGACGGTGAGAACAGGGTTTACTAGAAATGGAGATCCAAAAGATGCAATGTTTTACTCCCTGGGCAGAACTAAGTCATAATTGGAGTTTCTGCTTACTTGGGTAAAACACAGACTAAAACTTAGATAGCTAAACTTAGCTATGATATCATGTTAAAGATTATATTTACTTAATATACATTATACAAAGGTAAGGGTATATATACACAATTAAAACATTAATTTAGGGAATATAATTCCTAAAGTCAATTGAATATAATCCTTGTAATGAAGAGTAGAATTAACAGAGATAAACGCTTAATTTATAATAACTTCCAAGATTGCTTCTATGATAATACACAGTTTAAACCATTTGACCTTGATGTTTTATTAAGGATTAAATATAAAATAATTTACTTTATATCCTTAAAAGTCATTAGGGCTATCATTGCTCTAATCACTTCTTCTCCAAACTAGTTACTAATGAATGAAGAAAGTGTCAATAAAGTATATATACTTATGTCCCGAGTTCGAGGGATTTTATGAAGAACTTAGAGGTATCCTTGTTGAGTTCTTGCTATGAAGATATTGTAATACCTTCCTTAGTCACTAGGAACTATAACATATTATGGTTTTTCTTTATTATCATAGTTTTATGAAAATAACTAGTGTTCCTATCCCCTTCAAGAATCTATTTCCTTTCCCTTTGGTTAAGAAAGGAACATTGGTTATTTTCAGCAAGAACAAATGTAACTAGTACGTTCCTCTCCTTATTTATCCACCTTTCCTCCCCTGGGTGTTTATACATATGCACTTAAATGGCTTTTAATTTTTCTTTAGCTTCCTAAACATTACAAAAAGTATTGGAGTTTCTGCTCCCTTTAAGCTTATTGATATCCACTTTGGTTATAGTGATTTTTCTTTTGCATTTGGAGTTTATATAATGTGATGTGCTAGATCCCTTTTAATAACTTGTCAAAAATTATCATCATCTGCCAAATAATTATTGAATCTAAAGGGAAAACATCTTTTGTAATGATAAATAAGTTTTAAACCAAGATGATGGTGTGATATGATATTATTGGACATAGGAATTGATAGATGCTAATTTGACTATAATTATACCCCCTATTTGATGTATTTTGCCTGATATTTTATAGTTTTCTTGTATATTTGGTACTTAATTCACTCTAAGTGCATTCATAGTTGATAATTGCCCTTATAGACCAAAAAGAGAGGAAATAAGATAAAATTATGGAATAAAACAAATATTTGAAGCAATTAGGAGATATACAACCATGTATGTGGTCATGTAAGTCTCATAAAACGTATAAAGTCATAAATAAAGCTTTATTATGAAGAAACCTAGCCAACCACTCACGATTAACTATACATCTATCTAATTTATTGAAAATATGCCAACAAGAAGCTTGTTTATTGCTCAACGCTCGTTTAAGCTTATTTATTCCACTATGTTCAACATATTAATTTATGTCATCGGCGAAATTCCTCAAGCTAGAATTCCAAAAAAATTTTTAGATATATACGTAGGACTGTAGAAGTCTCCCAAAATTAGCTAAAGGATGTTGACATTTTAGTATATGTTTAGTAAATTTTGCGGTAAAAATTTTCTTTGGAATTAATAATTAGAGCCATATACGTATGTAACTATAAGGGTCATTCCCTTTTATAGAAATTTTACCGCATATGTATTGTTCACTTGAATTGATGACTTTAACCTCCACTCCTATTATGTCAATAGTAAGTACTGTATGACCATAATGATGAAAACCATGATTAGAAATAAAATCCAAAAATTCCCTACAAGCTTCAACTCATTGAGCTTTTCTCTTCTCAATTTGATTTCTAATAAACCAATGATTTATTTTCCAAAATAAATACCCTACGTGGTTCTTACCTGGAGGGGTTGTTAATACCATTTACATTCCAAAATATTATTGAAATTTATGAACTTAACCCTTGTTCCTTCTTTCTAATATCTTTCCATTTTCAGGTTTAAATCCCTTATTGGAGTCTAAATTAGTCCCTAAATTACCTTAAATGGTATTACCCATCACTATAGGGGTCTAATTCGTATATGTTTCTTGGATTTTTATACTTGCACATTAGTTGGAAGTATTTCTAAAATGTAGTTCTTCCCCTATTATTAACAATGAAACCAGGCTCCTCTATAAGCTTGGATGTAGCTTCTTGTTATGGACTTCGTATATTAGTTTTAATTGTACCCGTCTCTTCCCATTATTTTCCTTAGGTTTTGAACATAGGTTTCTATTGGTAAGTGATCTTTATGGAGTCCGAAAAGAGAGTGTCCCCTTAACCTAGCCTGAGCAACGATATAGTGTCTAACAATTCCTTGTTAATTTCTACGTTAACACGCACACTTATAAATTTGATTCTTTTCTTTAGTGTCAGCATTTCATCCATAAAAATCTGTCTCCCTAAAAAACTAGATAGCATACTCATTCCCTTAATGGAACAATACTCTAATTGGATACCATTAAGATTAATCCACGAAGGGACATTTTCATGCTTGATATTTTCAAAACATATACCTAGATTTCATAGTTATAAAAAAAACAATTGCTTCAAATATTTCATGGTCCTACTTCAAGAATATCTTTGGCTCCCAACTAAGTTGCATCTTGAATAGTGCTAGATTATCTTAATATAGAAACACCTTAATTAAGCCCTTTAATTTCCATCAACTATTAGTCTAGTTATACACTATTAGGAAGGTCATATGCTTTCCAAAAAGAAGCCTACTAGAGTTGATGCCCAAGAGTTGTCTCCATCTTTTAGAGTGTCAAAATCTAGTGGTATAATCAGTCTACCATCTGTGATTGAAGGGGGAGGTACTGGAGAGGAATATTATATTTTTCACCCACCACTTTCCTTCAACTTAGCCGGGGGTTAGTGATATTGCCTCATTGGGTATTTAAGAGTGGAGAAGGAGTTATGTTATAATGGTTTAGAGCTTCTTTAATTGGTAAGGGTGGAAAGGAACACAAGTTATGGAGGGGGAGCAAGAGGAACTAAATATTTAAGCAAGAGGAAAAAATATTTAAGCAAGAGGAACTAAATGAACCAAATTCCCCTAAAGGGCAAAATACTAGTGTACTCTAAAGAAGCACTAACATTTGATCTAACAAGCGTAGGAGGGGGACAACACACATAAAGTCGAGGGAGAATTATGGGACACCAACACTCAATTAAGAGTGAATAAGATGAAAAATTGTTTAAAGCAATAACAAAATAAGCAAGTAATGGTGAAAAAGGAGCATCTTGTTGGCTTCGCGTTTTAAATTATAAATCAAGACAAACTTGCTTTAATTCATTCCTTCTTTATTAAAGAGCTAAAATAAGACTTGAAAATATAAGGCAAATTAAGTACCAAATACAACAAAAAAATTTCAAACATAAGTAAAATGGTCCTAAGGTCATGCAAAAAATATAGTCCAATTAACACTTATCAAATTCTCCCATACTTAAGCATTTACTTATCATCAAACAAATAAATTTCATCACTCTTAACTTATATAAGTGGCAATCCTGGAAAATAATTTAATAAATTAATTTGATTAATCACGACTCTTCATCAATCATTCAATTACAAAACTCATCAAAGTAATCACGCTAGCGAGATCTCTCTTTATATTTTTTCTCTAACCTCTCTCTTCAGATTTTTACCTTTTTACCTTTGAGATTTCTCTTACTTTAAACTTTTCCTTCCTACCTTCTCTGGTTGGCGACAATTGTAGGTGGTACGGTTAAAGTTTCTTCATCTATGGAGGGCTTGTCTAAGGCTGACACTATCTACTGAGAGGATGGTGAGCTTATTTGCCTCTCCCAGATGAGTGCCTTGTATTATCCCATAAGCTGAATCATCAAAAAAGGCTAGATAATGTTGTAAGTCAAGCTAGGGCTTCCTCTTCCAACAACCCCTCCTCTAATTACTGGAGCATGGAAGAAGAAGATTATTTTTAATCAGCCACGAATTCAGATGAAACACTTCAAGGAAATAATGAAAGATGGAATATTATGTACACCTATTGAGTTATTAAAAGTAGGCAAGAGGGCATGGTCGACAACCTTGGTTGGTTACTTCTGGAGAAAAAGGCTAGTGTTTCCTATAACTAATATATGGGCCAATGTAAGGTAAGCCAAGAAGAATTTAGAAAAAAACATTGCTTATGGATGATGAAACAATTATGTTTAAGTTCATTGTTGACAGTAATTTAGAAGAAATTATAGAAATGGGGCCTTGACATATTAGAGGCCAACCAATGTTTGTACAGAAGTGGAAACCTAGAGTTGAATTTAAGCTAGAATGCATAAAAGGTTTTCCCATATGGATTAATTTTCATAATTTGCCTTTGGAGTTCTGGATGGTTGAAGGGTTAAGTTTTGTTGCAAGCTCTTTGGGAAAGCCTCTAAGAATGGAGACGCTCAAACCTTTAGCATGGTAAGACTTAGTTATGTTAAGATATTCATAGAAGTAAGTAAAAATGCTATTTTGACAAAGACTTTGTCTATTCGGAGACTTAGTGTAGATGGGGAGTTGATAACTACTGATATAAAGCTCTCTTATCCATGGAAACCCTAGAATAGTATAAAGAAATGGATACCTTCAGAGGGAAGATTCAAAATAGGAAGACATGAGCAGTTAATAGGGATTGAACATAATTCAAAGAACAGTCAGTCAAGAAGTTGATCCTCAGGTTTCACTGAGGGTATAGACTGAAAAATTGAACTAACCAACAACACATATTGAAGTTAGTGATGAAGGGAGACCACACTATGAAGATGCAAATATGAATTAGAATTTGGGAAATGGTTCTTAGGAATAAAAGGAAAAGGGATCAAAGTCTCGAATTGCAGATGAGGGGGAGGATTCTCATAGCAGGGAGGAAAGTAATAGTAATATGATAGTACTCTAAAGGCGATGCATTATATGCATAAAGATGTTCAAGAGGATACCAATGAGGTGCAGGATAATAATTTTAATATGGATATTACTCTAGAGGGATTGCCTAGCAGTGATTAAATGTTGGTTGGTGGTAATCAGGATATGGTGGATAAGGCTTAGTATACAGAAGGTATGGTGGATAAATCTAAGATAACAGAGGAGAATGAAAACCTGGATGAGCAACAGATTGATAATACAAACCAGGATATTGGAGTAGATACTTCTCATGTACTCCTACTAAATCTTAGCAAAGATCTACTGGGAGAAAAGATACATCCAAAGGGGTTTCTCCTTGGATGACAATACTTGTGTAGAGCATTAGAGGGTTACCCTTTGGATTAACTAATGGTGAAGGATTTAGTAAAAGAAAAGAGACCTTTTTTGTTTGGTCTCCTTAAGACAAAAATAAAGGTAACTTTTGTATAATCAGGATTGACCTTTTCGGGCACTCAATGGAAAACAATTACCAATCATTCCCACCTTTGATCTTACAAGAATTCAAAGAGTAATTAAAATCACCAATTACTAACCATAGATTAAGCACGCCAGATTGTATAAGATCTGAAAGGAAATAATCGCTTATTCACTTGTACAAACAAATAGCAAAGACCTATGTTGATTTGGAAAAAATTGGATAATGCATTGGTGAATCATTCTTGGCTCAGTTACTTTCCACAGGCATGTGTACATTTTGATGATAATGTAATGTCAGATCATTCCTTTATTCTTATTCAGCAAATGCAAGAAATGGCTTGAGGTGGAATTCCTTCAAATTTTTTAATGGTATTACACAACTAGAAGGATTTATGGATATAATTAGCAAATTCTAGAGGCAAAAGGTGTAGGGGTATTTGATGTTTCAGTTCATGTAAAAACTTAGACTACGTAAACAAGAAGTTAAGCAATTCATTAAGGTGAAGAATCAAAACATCAGTAACTTAAAACAAAAATTAACAGAGGCACAAGAGGCTTGTTATTTGGATCCATGCAATTATACATTAATGCATATTGATATTGTTAGGCTATAGGACTATTAGGATGGTTTGACTTTACATAATTTAATTCTAAGTTTATCCATGCATCCTAGCTGGCTAGAAGAAACGTCAATACAATTTTTGAATTGAAAGACAATGGTGGAAATGTTTTTTAAGAACAGCAGGAGGTGATCAGTTACATTCGGGGTTATTTTCAACATTTTGTGGGCAACAAAGACAATCAACAAAGGGTTTATAGTGTGAAAGATGTTTTGGCAGTTAATCTCACTCATTCGTAACAAGATATGCAACTAACTCCCTTCATACCTCAAGATGTCAAGGATATGTTATTTAGTCTCAATGCTTTAAAATCACCTAGTTCGAAAAATATAAGGGATAACATTCTCATTCTCTAAGTAGGGGAATATCAATAAGATAAAAATATTAACAGTTATGTGCTCAAGATTGACTTGGTTAAAACCTATGAGGCCATCAATTGGTCCTATTTGCAAGCTTGTTTGGAAGTGATAGGGTTGCCTACTAAATTCAAGAATTGGATTCTCCAATGCATACAATCTATATCCCTCAATATCTTGGTGAATGAAGTTCCTTCTTTACCATTTAAAAATGTTAGAGGGATTAGGAGAAGGGATCCCCTCTCCCCTTACCTATTTTCCTTAACCATGAAAGGTTTTTTGAGACTTATATTAAAGATTGTGGATTGTAATGCTCTGTTTCAGTATCATTCAGTATCATTATAAATGCAGAGAAGTAAAGTTATCACATTCGTTGGATGCCGATGATTTAATACTTCTATGTAAGGTCAACCCTCACTCATTACGAATGCTGATGAACATGATGCAGACATTCTCGTGACAATCTAGCTTGGAAATAAATACATAGAAGAGTGGAATATATGTGACTTTAGATTTCAGGGAACCTGAGAAGATTAGCCGACTGGTTAGTTTTGATCTACATTCTATACCTTTCACTTATGTGTAAGTCCCAATAACATCTTGTAAGTTTAAGTTCTTTAATTTTCTTCCTTTGATTGAGAAGCTTAAAGTCAAAATTAATACATGGTAACATAACTTTTATCTATGGTAGGTCGATTGACTCTTATCAGATTAGTGTTGAATAATATACATATTCATTGTTCAGCACACTTAGTTGTTCCTAAGAGGGTTATCAATGAGATGGATTATATAATAAAAGTGTTTTATGGTCTAGAAAAACTAAGAATGGAAAGCAATCCAAGGTGAAATGGTGTGATCTAACTATTCCAAAGCAACTAGGGGTACTTGGGATAATTCTTATCGCTTAAATATAGAAAGTATTGCTCTTCAAAAGGATTTTCCAATTATTTACAGATAAAACATCATTGTGGATTAAATGGGTTAACGAATACCATCTTCATGGTCAGAATTTCGAGCAATTACAACAGTTCAGGGAATTTTCATCGATATTCAATCATTTGCTTAGCTTGCAAGACATGATTTATCCCCACATCAAATATAAGTTAGGTGATGGAGAGGATATATGGCTTTGGTCTGATAACTGGACTAATTTCATCCCTTGTTATCTAATATCAAAAACCAAATTCCCTCTAATGCTAGAGTGACGATGTTTATTTATAAAGGTGAATAGGTTGAAACCTTTCGAGGTTTTAACTTAATCACAAAATATTCACCCAACATTGATGTAGGACAAAGGAAGGTTAGCATAGTCTGGATGCCCCATTCCAGTGATATTTTCAAAAACGAATCTTGTCATAGGTTACTGGTTCATGCTATAGAGGTAGTACCCTGGGCCAAAGTCACTTCGAAAAGAATTTTAATTCCCAAAGCTGCAATATTCAGATGATTGGTGACTAAGAATCGACTAGGAACAAAAGATAGATGGTTTGGAGGCTTTAACCCCATTTGTGTTCTTTGCTAGCAAATAAATGAGAGTGTAAACCATCTCTCTTTTGAATGTCATTATAGTAAAGAAATATATCGTAGGCTTATGGTTATGTTGTAATTATCTTGCTACACTTTTGAGTGAATGGAAACTTTAAATTTAATCATAAGGTGTACGAAACTTGGTTAGAAAAATGGTATAATTATTTAAACTACTTTTCATAATATTATTTACTCTATTTGGAGAGAACGCAATAGAATAATTTATAAGGGTATGGAAGCGAGCAATCAACAACTTACAGAGATTATTTTGAATTGGGTCCGAGCATCCATTCTAGTTAATGACAAATAAAGGTTAGTTAGCCTTGAAGTAAGAAGGAACTAGTTCCTATAATGCTTTCTTCTGTAATTCATATTTAGATAAGAGGTGTACTAGTTAACTAGTTAGTATATTGTAGCTAGTTAGATTCCTTGTACAGAGATATGTAATAACTTTTGCTAAGGTCATATAATATTAATTTTAATTTTTAAAAAAACTCATCAATTTTCTAGGCATTTAACTACTTGCATTAAGTCATATATCAATTTAGCTTAACTTTACAATACTTCAAACTTTAACTTAATCCACAAAATTCAAGCTAATACTTAAAGTGAACATATATCAGAAAAATGTTTCAACTTTTAAACCTTTTTGTATCCATTATTGAAAGAAAAGCAAAGCACTGGCTTTAAATTAACATTGAAGCATTCATATGCTTAGTTAAAAAGTTGTCTAACCTTTTAATGTGAAAGTAAATACCTTATTGTAAATAATCCTACTTACTCATTTAGGTAATCATTTCAAATGACTACTAGTATCACTCTTTAACTTTAACATTTTTAATTGTTTTATAACCAATGGAGTGAATTTATTTAATGCTCATTTATTAACATTTTTCTTTTTTCTTTTTTATTTTTATAGAATACTAAACATTCTTAAAAGGATTTCACTTCTAAATTAAACGTGCATTTAAATTATGCAAGAAATATTATAATGCAAATTAAGAACCCATTTCCAATATTAATAAATTAACTTAATCATCAATACATATAACTATTTGCTTAAACAAAATAAATCATAATAACGACTAAAGTTATAACGAATTCTCTTGACTAATGTTTTCAAAGTTAAAATTTTTCCTAAAATTATTTCCTATTAAGCTAATTATAACAAAATTGATAACCATAAGTAATTGCCTCTCTCATAATCGAGTTGTACAATATTTTCCCTAATGTATATGATGTAAAGAATATGAAAAATTAGAAAATAAGAGGGAAGGAAATTAGGATTATTGGTACGCCCCTAATAGTAATAAGCTCTGTAGTAATAGTTTGAAAAGTATGAACTAGCATTGTGTATCACGATCCAACAATTAAAGAACATCAAAGAATATAACTATGCAATAGTAAAATTGCACCTAACTTAAAAAAAATTTAAAAAATTTGAATAATGTAAAATCATACTAAAATTAATGCTAAAGATTCATAAAGCCAATAAACTAGAATAAAAGTACTTAAATCATTAGGTTGTCTCTGAATAAGCATTTTATTATAAGTTGTTTTGTGAGAGTTCTTCCTTATGAACTTCACTCATGGGATCCTTAATCAAAGGCTCGATTCTACTTGCCTTTGGTCTTTTAATCTTTTCAAAGTTCTTCTTCCTAGTCATAGGCCCATTAGATTCCAAATATGCCCTAAGCTCAATTAGAATAGAGTTGTCCATCTCCTGTTCTTCTTCTTACATGATACAAGTCTCAAATAGATCCTGTGGAATTATTTCTAGCATAATAAAATAGAATATAATATCAACCACATATATAGAAAAAATAAGTATCATCAATGAGATAGCTTGTGGCTTCAACTATCTTAAAAGCTACTCCCCATCCCTTACCTTTAGGATTAACTTCCCATTGTGTATATCTATCATAACTATTTAAATAAATCATATGGTGTCAAATTAATACTAACCCTTACAACAATGATTTAAGGGATAGTAAAACTCCCTAGCTATTTGATTTTTTAATGTAGCGTATTTTACAATCACCAATGCACCCCAAACCTAATGTCACTATCAACGACTCCTCAAGTCTTTTTTAATTAGAAAGGGAGATTTTTTAAGTACTTGGCGTACTTTGACATCTACAAAAGAGTTTTAACAAAGGGTATGTTAATATGTATGTAACACACCACCTCTACGAGACACCTCCCCGAACATCTCGAGGACATTCAGGAATATGTACCATAAAGGCAGCAGGTTAGAGCAGTCACAACTGCTTATATGGCATCATACATAAGTAACACAAATATCCAAAAACTTGATTCCTCATTTCATTTACAAAAGCATAGTTACAATGTAGTTTTTCATACGTAATCCATAAATACAATATCAAAAGCTTATCAGAGTCTACTGCTCTTTTTACAAAGTATACTATATGAAAGAGGAATTATACAAAATTCTAACTCTTCAATCTCAGCTTATCGACCTTTGAACCATTTCTTGAGTTTAAAAGTAGTACTAGGTTTCTTCTAATTTTTCTTAGAAGCTAAGTCTCCTCTCTCGTACTTGAAAAGCCACACTGCATTTTTGGTGAGTTTTGCGAACTCAGTGATCGAGCTATCATTGATGCGCTCACTCATGTCAATTCACACAAACAATTCACATTTAAAATTCACAAACAATTTATATCATCACATAATGAACATCAATTCCCTAATCATCATATTGCATCAAATACAATTTGTTCACATATTTCACATTTCTCATTTAAAATAGTTCAAATAAACCATTTCAATCATTCAAAACATGCATATCAAAATGTATATGCAATGCACATGTGACTCACTTTCAGCTCTTACTTTGTTGAGACCAAGTGCCTTTTTAACTGTCCCACATCTATTGTGGATACTAGGCTCATTGATAATTGTCCTGTATTTGTTGGGGATACTGAGCTCATTTTACATATTGAGACTATGACTCTTATACAAATTATGAGTATTAAACTCTTTTTCATTAGCTACGCCGGTTACAACTGCCTTTATCTGATCATGTATTTCAATGTAATGAGAAACATGAATTCACATATATGCAATCAATCACTTTTATTCAGTAAATATTTACTTTTCATAATTTTATCGGGTAATAATCCGACATTTAACATTTTGTTGAGAACATTTATTTCTTTCTCATTCACATTCAATGAAGCACTTCCAATACATTCTCATTTATCGAACTCCTCGGACCATCAATGTCCTACATTTTTCACATTCACATAGATAGTAGTTTAATAATTGAAAAGTTATTAAATACAAACAATCTTACTGAGAACATCTAGGTTACTCACAGTACGCTCTAGATAGTTATTGTCTTAACGTCTCGGCAATGTTTGGATGCAGCTGTTCGATTTGTGCTTTTATATCATGCAATACACACGCATTTAAACATTACTAGTTTGTTTAATCATATAAATATTTAATCATACACATATGTATATGTTTTAGGTACATTGCATCCTCAATGACATTCCCGGGTGTGTATCCTCAATCATAAGTCTTGATCATTAAATCTTTATCACTTGGAAACACTTAAGTTTGTACCTCAATTAACTAAACTTAAACGTATCAATCACTTTATCAACTCATAAAGTATCAACTAGGTTCATTTTATACCTCATTCAAGCCTAAATACACCTTATGAAAGTATCCTATCATTCGTTGGTTCAAACGTCACTTCAAAGACAACATTTCACGTTCAAGCCCTGCCTACTATCGTGGTGGACCTTCCCTCGATGGTGATAGAACCATTGCAACTGGCCATGATCATGGGAGCTCTACCATGATCGTGACATAACCTAAATAATCTAGGCCACGATCGTGCCCTGTATGTTTCCTTTATTTTTCCACGAATTCCACAATATAAGCAAAATCATTAACACTCCAAATTTTCCAGAATTCATACCCATTAATGCAACTTCATTTCATACTAATCTAGCTACCATATTGATTGCATTAAAACTCACAAAACTCTACTCAATTGATTCATTTACCATTCACTTGATCCTATCATACATGCATTCCTAACTCTTTCCACATTTTATCTCTTTCATAATATATTCAATACATCTCTTGCATAGTTAATCACTTTTACTTCATTTACTCTTCATTCTCTCCTCAATAACATCTCAATATCAACCATTTAAAACAATCTATGAATCATTGTTCATTAATCATATGAAAACAAAACATAATATTTATCATTCACTATTATACCGAATCCTTACTTCTCCTCACTTCAAGAACATTACTTAACAACTTTCTTAAGCATATATTTTTCCTTCATTATACCCTTAATTCACAACCTATTTCATCTACATAACAGCTTATAACTCATGGTTTTCAAACTCTCAAAATAGAACACAAACACATATATTCATCCTTCAAATTTTCTGCACTCTTTATCAACCCAAAATAGGACATAAACACATTTCTTCATCCATCAACTTTAAACTCTCATTCAAACACCATTTTCAAAACTAATCTATCACAAAAACATCCCTATAACATTTCATAATTTATTACCCATCATATACATAAAAATATGACATAAACCTACTTATTTCCTCATCCATGTTACAATATATATTTAACTCCACTATCATGATCATTTCACCTTTAACTATTATCACATATTTTTATTTTTAAACAACCCATGAAGATTAATATGCTACTTACTTGATTAACTCAAAGCTTCTTCAAAATCACGTAAACCCTAACTCCACCAACACACACGATCATCAACTTTTCAAGAAGGAAAAAGGCCAGGTTTCATCAAGAAGAAGAAACAACAACCAATTCTTGTAGTGGATAAGAGAAGGATGATAAAAAGTTTAATGTTGAGAGGGTAAGAAGAGAGTGTTGTGAGATGGAGAAGAAGAAATGAAGAAGATGAGAAAGATAGCTTGTAACAAAAATGAAAGACAAAATAAAAGTTGGTATTTCTAATGAAGGTATCGAGAGTAAGATGTGTGGCAAGTAGCTTGACACTTGTCACTTGCTACATGTCCTACTCTTATGGTCCCTATTTGGCCTTTTTAATAACTAGTTCATTTGTTACCCAATTTCTAATCCAATTGCCTCCCACTTTTCTAAGACACTTGTCATTAAATTCTAAAGCCATTTGTTAATAATTTCTATTACCATTTGTCACTTATTTCTACTACCATTTATCAATTGTCTTGCCATTTGAAAATTTTCCTAGTTTAAAAATACACAAAATTTTTGAAATTTCCAAATTTTCACTAAAAATTCCAAATTAATAGTTATACTCACCAAATCAAAATTCAAGACATAATATTCACTATTCACTTCATAATTACTTTAAAATCATTTATACCTCAAAATAATTCAATGAGTGCATGTACAATCTTTGTAATGTGTATAAAAATCAATTATTCATGTGTGTGTATGCTAATGATGAAAACATATAATAATTAAGATTGGTATTTACTGTTTAATGTTTTCTTGCTTATATTATCATTAAACAATGTCCCCCATCATTTTATGGCAGTAATGACTAGGAATCTGGTTTTCCAGTTTGTTGAGGTCAAACTAAAAAGGAATATGCTGATATACAAACTATACTAGGAATGGAATGTATCACGTAACAAGATTACCTAAATAAGGCATTTATATGATTTGTTCTTTATGTTATGTGTATAAGCATCCAAACCCTAACTCAAAAATTTTCTGTAAAGTTGTTCCACTTCTTTTCTTGGTATTTAAAGTTGCCATATTGGCTATAAATATATTAATACATCAACATTTTGATTGAAACCTTGAGTTTAAACTACGTTGATTATGGCCCCGTAACGTTGCCATATGTTAACAAAAGTAATTATTATTATTATGAAAAATATAATTATAATTATGATTATATTTACAATAAAGAAACCACATTCATAATGTAATGCAACTGAAACCCAAACATGATAAGACAAATTTAAAATCATGCCTAATTGAAAGATGATCAGGGCTTGACTTAATAGTCCAATTTTCATATAATTAAAATTTGAATTAAATCAATATTTTTTTAGTCACCAGGTAATTCAAATTGACATCTGTTTGAGTAAACCAAATAATGACAAATTGAAATTGCAAAAATTCACAATTTAAAGACTTGCAAACACACTTCAAAATGTCACAAAAATAAGAATACAATTTTGGTTTGGAGAATCAAATTATAAAGGTTAGGTCATTCTTTCCATACCATGTAATCCCTCACTTTGTTAATGTAATCACAATAAATAGAAAACATTAGTTACCAATATATGTTTTGTCACAATTACAATCGATTCCTGCCAAAATTGTTTTGGTGCCAAATTTGATACGCTTTTAGTGACCAAACTTAGTGATAAAACAAATTTTATGACTATTAATGTATTAATAGTGACAATTTAATTGTGTAAGAAACTAAATTGCCACAATTACTATTTTATTAGTGAAAAAATATAAATCATCACAGATAATCTAAACAATAGTGACAATCAATTGTCTTGTCACAAAAAACTCATATTTGTGATGAAAAAATTAGTTAGTCACTAAAATACGAATAGTAGTGACCATAGTTATAATGCAGTTATTGTGACAATATGAAGTAAACACTAATTAATTAAATATTTATTGACAAAATTTTTTGTCATAACAAATAAAATATTGTGTGATGATAAAACACTTCATCACTACAAGAAAACAATATTAGTGACAAAATTATGTTTTGTCACAATAAATACAAAATATTAGTTACAAACATATGTTTTATCACAATTAATTCCAACCAAAATTATTTTAGTGCCAACCTTTAGAGGCTTTTAGTGACAAAACTTAGTGATAAAATAAATTTTAACACTATTAATATATTAATAGTGATAATTTAATTGTGAAAGAAACAAAATTGCCACAATTACCATTATATTAGTGACAAAAATATAAATCATCATAGATAATTCAAATAATAGTGTCAATCAATTATTTTGTCACTGAAAAACTTGTATTTGTGATGACAAAAATAATTATTCACAAAATTTTTTTCACTAATTTACGAATAGTAGTGACCATAGTTATAGTTTGGTTATTGTGACAATATGAAGTAGATAGTAATTAATTGAATATTTATTGACAAAATTTTTTGTCACAATAAGTAAAATATTGTGTAACGATAAACCGGTTCGTCACAACAAGAAAGCAATATTAACGACTAAACTATGTTTTGTCACAACAAATAGGAAATATTAGTTACCAACATATATTTTGTCAAAATTACAATTAATTTCTGCCAAAATTATTTTAGCACCAAATTTCAAAGGCTTTTAGTGACAAAACTTAGTGATAAAATAAAATTTAACACTATTAATATATTAATAGTGAGAATTTAATTTTGAAATGAACTAAATTGCCACAATTACCATTGTATTAGTGAAAAAAATATAAATCATTATAGATAATCCAAACAATAGTGTCAATCGATTATTTTGTCATAAAAACTCATATTTGTGATAAAACAATAGTTAGTCACATAAAAATTGTCACTAAATGCTTAACTCTTGTAGTGAATGCATTTCCTAATTTCTCAATGCTATTTCTTATTTACAGTAGTTTAAGGTCTTAACCCTTAGTATGAGAAAACGGGATATTACAATTCTCCACCTAAATAAATTGTCCTAAAAATTCTTACTTGATTGTTCAAATAGGTAAGGTTATTGTCTCTTTATGCTCTCCTTTGCTTCCCATATAGTTTCTTCACTTGAATGATTTCTCCAGAGGACTTTCACCAATGGGATTATTTAGTTTCTCAACTGCTTATTCTAATAGCCCACTATCTTTACCGGTTCCTCAATATAACTAAGATTGTTTGCAACTTCAACCTCTTGAGTCAGTAACAAATGTGTTGGATTAGACCGATATCTCCTAAGCATACTCATATGAAACACATTGTGAATATAAGACATCTCAGTCGATAAGGCTAACTTAGAAGTCAATGGTTTGACTCTCTCGGTAATCTCCTATGGACCAATATATCTAAGGTTTAGTTTACCCTTTTTTACCAAACCTCAGCACTCCTCGCCAAGGCGATACTCTCAGAAACACTCTATCGCCCACTTAATATTTCATATCCCTTTGGTACTAATCCACATAACTCTTCTGTCTATCTTACGTTACTTTAATTCTACTACGGATCAATTTAACCTTATTAACAATGTCTTGAATCAGTTCTAGTCCTTTTACAATCCTTAGACCCTCTTCATCTTAATAAAAAGATGAATGACACTTTTTACTATATAATACCTCGTAAGGTGCCATGTCGATACTATTGTGATAATGGTTATTATATGTAAATTCAATCAAAGCTACATATTGATCCCATGCTCCCTGAAACTCCAATACACAAGCTTTGAGCATATCCTCAACAGTTTTAATCGTTCTCTCACTCTGTCTATCTGTTTGAGGATGAAATGTAGTATTGAAGTTTAACTTCGTACCCATAGCTGTCTATAAGCTTCTCCAAAATCTCGAAGTAAATCTTTTGTATCTGTCTGACATAACGGACACTAGGACCCCATGTAATCTTATTACCTCGTTCACATATCTATAGGCTAACTGATCCAGTGTATTAGTCTCTCTCACTGGTAAGAAATGACTGACTTTGTCAATCGGTCCACAATAACTCATATAACATCATATTGCCTCAGAGTTCTTGGCAAACCCGTAATAAAGTATGTAGTGATTCTTTCCCATTTCCACTCTAAAATAGGCAATGACTGTAACTTACTAACTGGAGCTTGATATTCTGCTTTAACATGATAGCAAGTTAAACACTTAGCCACATAGTCAGGCACTTGCTTCTTCATCCCTGGCCACTAGAAATGTCATTTCAGCATGTTGTACATCTTGGTAGTACCAGGATGCTTAACATAGGCTGCTATATGTGCTTCCTTCATAATATTTTTTCTCAAATTATCCACATTAGGTACATATAGTCTCTTCCTCAACCATAGTGTCTCATTTCTCAGTTCAAATTCATAATTCAAATTCACTCTTAACTTCTCAATAAGCTTCAAAATTTCTAGATCTTTGCTTTGAGCTTTTCTAATTCTGTCATACAAAAATGGTCTTAGTTTCATTGTAGCTAATAATGCTTCCTTCTGCCCCAAATTCAACTTAACATTCAATGCTCTCAATTGAACTAAGCTCGCAAACCTCAATGTTTGAATTTAAGCCATATTGTTATTGAATTTTCTACTCAATGCATCAGCTAGCACATTAGCTTTTCCAGAATGATACCCAATTATGCAGTCATAATCCTTTAGCAGTTCTATCCATCTTCTTTGTCTCATATTTAACTCCTTATGACGTAACAAATACCTCAATCTCTTATGATCAGTATATATCTAAAATGTCTCTCTGTATAGATAGTGTCTCCAAATCTTCAAGGCAAATACTACTGCAGTAAGTTCTAAATCATATACTAGGTAATTGAACTCATGAGACCTTAATTATCTCAATGCATATGCTATCACTCTACCATACTACATCAAAACATGTCCTAAACCCTTGTGTGACGCATCACTATACACCATATAACCTTCAGATCCAAATGGAATTGTTAACATTGGTACCATAGTTAACCGATGTTTCAATTCTTTAAAACTCTTTTGACATTCATCATTCCATCAGAAAGGCACATTCTTCTTCAGAAGATTTGTCAAAGGGGCTGAGAGTAATGAGAACCCCTTAATAAACCTTTTTTAGTAACCAGCTAATCCTAGAAAACTCCAGATCTCTGACACATTTCTTGAAGCTTTCTACTTCATTACTGCTTCTACTTTCTTTGGATTAACTTATATGCCTTGTCCAGTTACTATATGTCCCAAGAACGTTACTTTTCAAGCCAAAATTTGCACTTACTGAATTTGGAATACAATTAGTTCTCCCTCATAATCTGTAGGACTAACCTCGATGTTCAGCATGCTCCTCTATGCTCTTTGAATACACCAAAATGTCATCGATAAACACAATCACGAATCAGTTTAGGTAGGGTTAAAATACCTTATTCATCAAAGCCATAAATGCTACTGGAGTATTCGTCAGCCCAAATGACATCACTAAAAACTTGAAATGCCCATGTCTAGTATTGAAGGTACTCTTCAGTACATCAACTTCTGTTATCTTCAACTGACAGTACACTGATTTCAGTTCTAACTTAGTGAATACCTGAGTTCCCTGTAACTGATTAAGTAAGTCATCGATCCTCAGTAACAGATACTTATTCTTTACTGTCACCAGATTCAGTTGCCTATAATCAATATATAATCACATAGTTCGATCTTTCTTTTTCACAAGTAAAACTGGAGCTCCCCATAGTGATACATTGGGTCTGATAAAACCCTTTTCTAATAACTTCGGTAACTGATCCTCGAGGTCCTTAAGTTTTACAGGTGCCATCCTATATGGAGGAAGAAATATAGGAGCAGTACCTAGAACTAATTCAATTATAAAATTTGTTTCTTTATCTGAGGGCAAACCAGATAACTCAACGGGAAGCACATATAAGAATTCCCTAATAATAAGAATATCTTATACCATCTGCTCAGCATAGGTATCCATTTTGTGGGCCAAGTAAGCCTCACATCCACCTGGATCAGTCTCAAAGCACTCATGAATGTAATTAATCTGGCTGGCACTACTTAACCAACACCTCGAAATATTGCTCTCGGCTGATTAGGAGATTCTAATATCACCTCCATTGTATAGCATCTCATTACAACCCTATAACTAGTGAGCCAATCTAAATGTAGGATCAAGTCTATCTCACTTAACGACAATAAAATCAAAACAACTTCTAACTCTACCTGATCAACTCGAATTATACATCTTTTATAGACTTCACCAATTATTGTAGTCCTACCTATCGGTGTACTCACTTCTAATCCATATTTCAACATTTCTTTATTACCATTCAGTCTAGATGTCAGATGCGGTATGATAAAAGAATGCATAGATCCTAGATCTAGCAATACAAAAGCATCAAAATTAAAGATATGCAACACACCTACAACGACATCTAGAGAGTTTTAAGCCTTCTGTCTGGTCATCACATAGACTCTGACCTGAGACTGTGGTTGGTTGCTCCATACCTCTGTCCTGATAGTAAGACTCCCTGAACTCACTTTGCCTCTACCTCTACCTCTCTATCCAAATCCACTAGGTCGGCTCTATTGGATAGTTGTCTCAATTATTGCTCCTACTCTCATTCTAGATTATGTCGCAAAAACTACGCGACAGACTCTGATGATGCTCGTAGGAGCCACAACGAAGACAAGCTCCTGTTAACTTCTAGCACTCCCCACTATACTTCTTACCACAATTTTTACACTGTTGCATCTTCCTAAATACTGGACCTCTACCACTACTAGTGTTAGACCTCGATTCTTTTCTTACTAACAAGATTGTGCTAAATTCTTTTTGAGGTTTATTTTTGACTAATTCGTTGTGATTAGGTATTAATTATAATGTCTTTGGGGGTAGAAAATTTTTTTTAGGATTGATGGATTAAAAAGGAGAAACTTAGAGTAAGTTAGAAAAGCCTATGGAGTTAGTTAGAATTAAAAGAACATGATCTTGTAGGGTTATTTTAGGAAGATCACTAAAGGTTAAAAGTTAAGTCTTATAAGGAGGGGCATTTTGGTCTTTTTGGTTCCTAGTTAATGAAAGAAAGAAAGAAGAATTGGAGTTGTCGTGAATTGTTGAAGAAGAATAACAATTTTACATAACAAAGAAGGGTGTGTTTTCGGCTGTGAGAAGAAGAGGAAAAGAGAAGAAGAAGAAATTAGGGTTTTACCTTGCTTTGTTTTAGAAAGGTGATTTTGAGAGCTTAGCAAGAAGGAAAGGGAAGGAAGAAGGTTTACTCTTCCATTTAGGGCAAGAAGCAAATTTCGTGGGTGATCTTTAAGGTAAGAATTTTCGGATTTTTGAGGGTTTAGGTTAAAATGGCTTAGGGAAAGGCATGGGTATGCATGTTCTAGGATATCTTTCATGCTTGTATTTCCCTAGGGTTTCAATTTCGAATTTTCTTGTAATGTGAAGTTTTTGTGTCTTGAAGAGGAACATTTGAGACAAGAGGAGCAAGTGGAAGGGGCTTTTGATCAAGCATAAAGCTAAAGGATTTAAGGTGGGTGACATTTTTAATAATTGAGAAGTTAGCCTAATAAATGTGTTTTCAATAAATGCATTAAATGCTTTCCTAAGACTTTAAAATTTTGCATTTATGATCTTTATGATGAATTGAACTTGTTGACATGTTCTTTATGTGTATGAATGAATTTTGGAAAATGTTGCATATTTTGTGGACAAGAGAAAAAGAATGCATGATAAATTCATGTCTTTCGGAAAAAGGGCCGTTTTGGGCCGATATGTGAATTATGT
>JANIIA010000192.1:22275031-22301965 GCA_027478495.1 Erythroxylum alaternifolium
CGTCACCCTCGCGGGGCACGGACTCGGGTATCACTGTCGATATCGGGTTCGGGTTCAGCGGGAATGGGGTGTTACATTAACTCTCACACTTTTGAAGATTATTTAGAAAGCACCAAACTAACAAAGAAAACAATAGGAGCATGAAAATGATATAGTAAATGCTAACCTTTATTACTTCCATCAAAGTATACAAAGGAATGCTCTCTCAATCTGATGATGTGAGGAGCAAGGCTCAAATGAGCTATTTATAGGCACCTTTAGCTTGAAAGCTACATTAGAATCCTAACTAAACTCAACTAACTAAATCACATCTTATCCTAATCAGATTACATCATATTATCCAATAAGATGGCATCCTCATCTAAATAGGACTTTATTTGATAGGATTTATCTACATCACAACTAACAAGATAAGAGATTACATCTATCTAGGAATGATACATCCATATCCATGAAAATCTCAATTATCTTCAAATGATTCTTCCATATGGTCTTTATCTTTTAGAGTTGATGTCTATCTTATGTGATCTTATCTACCACATCATCCAAGATATCTCAATAATCTCCATCCGTTGATGATGTTTCATCTAAGCCTAAAACCTTTCATAGCACTTTGATCTAGTCGAATGCTTATCTATGTCAAGTCCATTAGTTATGGTTCATTAATTTGAGCATATATTAAGTCCTTAGTCCATCAAGAACTTAGCCTTAACCAAGTTGGTCCGTATAGGGTCCAAAACTTTACAAACTCACACCATGCTTGATATAACTTGTTAAGTTACCTTAGAGCATTTGCATGCCACTATCATGTATGTGATCCAATTATCCTTCAACCCAAGGCCTATTTCTAGCTAGCTGTGAAATGCCTTCATGTGCTGAGGGGCTAATAGTTGGCCACTAACAAGAGTTTGTTTCCTGCCTAGGCGACGACTGCTAGTGAGAAGAAACAACAGTGGCATAGGAAAATATGGCTACACTAGTGAGAAAAAGCAATAGTCGGGCAAGGAAGCATCCTTCCCAGCCACCTCTAAATACAACAGGCTCCTTCCTAGTCACCACTAGATACAATAGGCTCCACCGCTAGATGCAATAGTGGGATGGCAGTAGGGGAATTTTCTTTACTAGCCACAACTAAAGACACCCTTCATTAGAGGAAATAATGACCGTATTGAGGAGCCAGAGCTCCATAGGTCCTGTCCCTCCCATATGATGGTAGAGGCAACTATAATGCTCCTATATTAGCCATTGTACCAATAATAACACCCATCTATAGGGGGTGTTTTATAGGTTGACTACTTTTTTGTTACTAATTTTTAAAAATAACATAGGAGTTTATAACACTAAATTTTTTAAAAGTATGTGTCGATAAAGGTTGAACCATTTGTTGTTGTTTCCTCTAGTAATTGTATTTATGTTTGGTTTATCTCCTTCTAGTATTTATGTGATTACAAGAAACACATTCATTGTTTGAGATTGCTCAACAATGCATAGTATACGTTTCTCCCATGTCCTATACAAATAGTTTTCTTATTTATCCAACTCGATAAAGGAATATAAACATATAGACATATTGAAGAGCAAAAATTGCTCTACAAGATAAAGATAATCAAAATCATGATTTTGATATGTAATCTTTTTGTAGACTTGAATCAACACAAACACAATTGTTAAGTCAATAAAATATGAATAATAACAATGGATATACTACAAATAATAGCAATGCATTTGTAACCTTGTTCTATTAAAGGATAATCACATAAAATTAACAGATAATCACTTAGATTATAAAAGGATTAAATTACAATATATGCATAATCATACATAAATCACTTAGATTTATGTTGAATTCACCGATTAAAGGATTTGCATAATTGTTTTTCAATAGAAAGAGCTGTCTTAATGATATGTAAAACTAACATACGTTCAAATTTTAATGATTATGTTTTATATTAAAATTTAAATATTCAACTCTTTAGCATTTATTGGCAGATAACATTAAACTCATTTAAGAGTTTTTAAGTGATTACCAATTCTTTTGATAATGAATTCATTATTTACTAAAAAATGTCATTAACAATAATGTTTGTATCTCAATATTATTTTAAAGGCCCATTTGATTTTATTTATGTTTTTAATTTTTAATTTTTATATTAAATAAAAATTGATTGATTGAGTTTATTATTTTTATTATTTCATTTTTTTGAAAATTTTGAATTAAACCACAAGGATAATTAAAATGTACAAAAGAGATACATTGGAGACTAGCAAGGTGAGGCTACTAATAGATCACCAATCACTCATACATTCAAAGTCATTGACGATTGTGTATTCCTACATACTACATCACCATGATTACATGTCGAGGTTTAACATATATTCCACCTGATTTCTATATAAGAAGTATCTTTGAACTTGTTTTGGATAAGCTAATTAGATATCTTACTTTGTTAATGAGCTCACTGGTGAATCTCTTTACTTTGGCTGAGGTTGAAGAAAATAGGCATGTTCCTTTCATCCCATATTGATGTAACGAGTTACAAAAAGGAAAGACAATAAACCCATCTATTTGTTTTGCTAGTATGTTTCATTGTTGAAACTCATTGTACTATATTGTGCCAATATGTGGGGGGTTCACTCGTGTTGTAGTTGCTCAGGACCATTTCCTATGCAACTCTAGTGAATTCGCATTGAAAAAAGTTTTTATGGATGTGATTTGTTGTCTATACAAGAGTAATTATAGGAGTATGTTAAACTAGATAAACATAGGAGAAATTAGATTAGATAAACATAAGAGAAATATTTTAGGGATTGATTGAGTAATTACAGGAGCCTGTTACAGTTTTTTCTTAGAATATAATTATATACAAAGTGGAATTGTATCTATATATATTGCCTCCATATGAGAGAAGCATGTACTGCAGTTTTTATTTACCCTAAAACATCATTGTTTTACATGGCATCAGAGTAGTGTTGAATTTATCTTCATTCATGCCAAATTTTTTCTTAGTTTTAAAGAATGTGCTCTTTGTTTACTCAAAATTATTTTACATTTGTTTCTTTTTTAACAATGATTACACATACCATGCAACACCAACCAAACATTCGTATTGCTCCAACTAACAGTAGATGCAATTCCAACTAACAACTCTAGAATAATTCGACCAACACTAGCTAAACCATGATGCCATAGTTAAGCAACGCATCACATAACTCTAACAGTTGCACACTAGCAAATGCAATTCCATATTATTACTTCATTCCATTAGTCCATTCCATCAGTCCATTGTTTCCAAGTTGATGGTAGTATATACTATGTTGTTGGGCAAGGATCTGTTGCCTTTTTTAATTCTCTTACACTAAATTGAGTATTAATCATCCCATCACTTCAGTACAATCTCCTTTATATTAGACAGATTACTTCAACTCTAAAATGTACTATAACTTTTTAGCCTTCATTATGTGTTTTTTAGGATATTTGGACCTGGAAGACTTTTAGTTATGGTGTTAAACGATGCAAACCATGTTACTTAGAATTAATGGAGAATCGAGAACAAAAATTCAGTCATGTATATCAAAATAATAGTTAAGACAAAGCTTAAGCAAATATTTGGTTATGACATCAACGGTTGGGTCAACTTTCTTTTAGATATCTTAAAAACTTACAGCCACGTTTTTTTCAAACTTAAATGATTTAAATTTTTTTTGTGATGTTTGTGAATGTGTGAAAAGCCATCGTGTTCTTTATTTACCTAGTTTAAATAAAAAGTTCTGAGCCACTTGCAGTTATACATTAGGATGTATAAAGACCTGCGAAAAGTCCTTCGTTGTTTAAAGCTAAATACTTTGTTATGATCATTAATCAATTTACACATATGACTTGCATATCACTACTTATAAAAAAAAGTGATGTTTGTATAGCATTTTGAGAATTTCACAATATGGTAAGCACTCAATATCAAAAACCAATTCAAGTATGATAATGATGGTGGAGTTTCGACATCTTCCCTTCAGGGGGAGAATGCTAATGGAGGAAATAATAATGATGGTGGAGGGAATATGATACAAGGCATATCAGGAAATGTAGATGAGTGCTTAGAACTGGACGAAGTTAATGATATTCCAAACGATGCAAATAAGTGATTAAAACTAGAAGAAGTTGATAACAATGGCAGCCATGAAGAACAACCTAGTAATATAAACTTGCCTGCTTTAACACCACTAACTGAAGGGTCAATCCAGAATATCCAAAATGATAACTATCAAGGAATCTTAAGTCCAATATCTAATAATTCTAGTAATGAGTTTCTTGTTCCTCTTCCGAGATACCAACAATGACTGAACAAAGGTATACCAAAGAAACAATATGAACCTAATCTTAATACCAATGTCAAATTCCCTATTAATAATTATATTTCTACTAAAAATTGTCTGAGTCATATGCATTAGCTATTAATCAACTATCCAGTGTTTCTGTTCCTATTAATGTGCAGGAAGCTTTAAATGATCCAAAGTGGACTAAGGCAATGAATGAAGAGATGGAAGCCTTGCAAAGGAACTCTACTTGGGACCTTATTTCATTATTAAAAAGAAAGAAAACAATTAGGTGTGGATAGGTATATACTTAAAACTTAAGAATAATGGGAGCATCGATTGATATAAAGCGCGGTTGGATACAAAAGGTTATAAATAAAAGTATGGAGTATATTACCAAGAGACCTTTGAACCAGTAGCCAATCTAGATAAATTCTGCATCCTCATCTCTGTTGCAATAAAAGGTTATAAAAGAAGAGTTATACATGAAGCTAACACCATGTGTCAAGCTTGGTTCATTAAATAGAAATAAAGTTTGCAAGTTGAAAAAATCATTGTATGGGTTCAAGCAATTACCTAGAGCCTGGTTTGGGAGATTTTTGATAACAATGAAAGCTTTTGGTTATAAACAAAGTGGTGCAGATCAAACCTTGTTTATCAAACACAAAGGAGGTAAAGTAATAGTTTTAATTGTGCATGTTGATGATATGGTATTGACAGGAGATGATTGTGAAGAAATGAAGTTCTACAAGAACACTCAGCCACTCAATTTGAAATGAGTGACCTAGGTTAGCTTAAATACTTCCTAGTTATCAAGGTAATAAGGACAAATCGACGAATTTCTCTTTCACAAAAAAATGTACTTAACCTCTTGACTAAAATTGGAATGCTTTCCTGCAAATCAACTGAAATGCCTATGGAATTGAATCATAAGCCTGAAATTTTCCCAAATCAAATTCCAGCAGATATAGGACACTATCAACAGTTAGTTGGGCGGTTAATTTATCTGTCTCATACTAGGCCAAATATAGCATATGCAGTGAATATTGTTAGTCAATTTATGCATCAGCCAAGTGAAGAACACATGGATGCAGTATATTAAGAGGTATTTGAAAGGCTCTTCAGGAAAAGGTTTGTTCTTATCAAAGAATGGTGTTTCCAACATTGAAGGATACACGGATGTAGATTAGGCAAGTGATTAAACAACCAGAAAATCTACATCTGGTTATTTTAATTTTGTGGAAGGACATCTTATAACTTGGAAAAGCAAGAAGCAACAGGTTGTTGTAGGGTCAAGTGTAGAAGTTAAGTTTCGAGTTATGGCTCATGGAATATGTGAATTATTATGGATTAAGCATTTTCTATTAGATTTGGGGATTAAGCATGAAAAATCTATAAATTTTTATTATGATAATAAGGTTTCTATTGAGATTGCACAAAATCTTATACAACATGATCCTACCAACACGTTGAAATTGAAAGACATTTCATCAAGGAAAAGTTAGATCAAAAGATTATTCAGTTTTGTTTTTCAAGTCTAAAGATTAATTTGTTAATGTCCTTACAAAGGCAGTTTCAAAAAGGGCATTTCATAATGTGATTGGTAAGTTGGGCATATTGAATATTTATGCTTCAACTTGAGGGGGAGTGTGGATTTGATTTGTTGTATATACAAGAGTAATTATAGGAGCCTGTTAGACCAAATAAACATAGGAGAAATATTTTAAGGATTGATTGCATAATTATAAGATTTTGTTATAGTTTTTCTTAGAATATAATTTTATCCAAAGTGTAATTGTGTCTACATATATTGCCTCTGTATGAGAGAAATATATACTGCAGTTTTTGTTTACCCTAAAATATCATTGTTTTATATGTTTATTGTGTAGCTTTACATATAACACACCAATTTAGAATTGCCATGAATTTATTTATTCTATCAATAGTGGGGGGTCTTCCTTTCACTACAAGCCATAAGGTGAAGGATGCAAGAGTAAGTGATTGCACCACACTATTTTAGACTAGGGAATGCATACCGTAAAACTTCCCTGAATAAAGAGTTAATAAATTTGCCAGAGCCTAAGTTTTTCTAAATCGCCTTGTCTTCAATAGTGGTATTCAAAGAGATGTGGTCTAAGTAGTTGGTAAAGTTTGAAGAAGGTAATGCGTCCATTATTAGCTCTTTGTGTGCAATCATCGTCACCACTATGTAATTCTTTAGAATTGAGTTTTTAGACAGAGGGAATAAGGAGTCTACATTCTTCAGTAGGCCAAATGGTGACCAATTATTAGCTTAGGAAGAGACTTTGCTATTGCCAATCACGTTTTGAAACTCCATCCTTACTCTCTCCTTTGATTTTAACCGTAAATCTCATTGTTAAAGAGGTAGAACTTGGAAGCTTGAAATTCCAAAAATTGTTGCCTTTTGTCCATAAGGATTGCTTGTCCTTATAAAGTCTCCATATTCTTTTGGTTAGCATCACCATGTTTATGGTTTTAAGAGGAAGCACATTTAAATCTCCCTGGCTCTTAGCAAAACATACCTCAAATCATTTAATCTTCATTTCTTTACACCTAAACCATAAAAATCTCCTAAATACTTTGTCTATGATTTCAATGATTACTTAAGGGAAGGACATCTGAGCTACCTAATACACATTGATGGAGGTATGCTAAGATAGTTGATTGGAAGCTAAAAATAGAAGCTAGCTAATGACCATAACAAGAGGAACTCGCAGACAGATAAATACCACTCTTTTCTTTGGCAATCTTTGATGAGGTTGGGGTTGGATACTTCTTTACTGTGGGTACTCATGGGTGATTTTAACTGTGTATGCTCAGCAAAGGAGAGGGTCGATTGTAGACCACCTTCAACATATTTGCTAAAAGACTTGTTGGACTTCAGGATAACTCTTGGCCTAGAAGATGCACCATTTCGAGGGGATTTTTTATTTGGCATAAAAACAATCTTTGTGCCAAACTAGATAGAGTTATTCTCAATCAGGTGTGGGGGACTTCTGGGCTTTCATGCATGGCGCATTTCTTGGATATGATGCTTGATTTAGATCATTGCCCGATTTTGGAAAATTTCACTCAACCTAATACTAGAGATAATAAGCCATTTAAATTCTTTAATATGTGGCTTAATCATCCTTAGTTTTAGGGCATTGTGGAGAGTCGCTGGGATCAGGTGGTGGATGGGTATGCTTAGTTTGTTCTTTGTTCGAAGTTGACATCATTAAAGAACCCGCTAACGACACTAAATTTTGAGGTATATGGGCATATCCCTTTGAGGGCTAAAGCTGCTACTTTAGACTTGCTTATAAGGCTTCTCTTCATAATCCTGATGACATAGCTTTGCGAAACTTGGTGAGTACAAGGCGGAAGGAGGCTACCTTTCTATTGGAAGCTGAACGACACTTCTATCAGTAGAAGGCCAAGTGTACACACATCATGGAGGAAAACAAATGCACTAGATATTTCCATGCAATTGTTAAGAAGAAGAGTTTGAAAAATGTCGTGTCCCATCTCATCAAGGAGGATGGTACCTCTGCTACCTTGTTAGAGGAAGTTGCAGAGTGCTTTGTGGACTTTCATAGAGGGTTGTTTGGCACTTCATTTCCTACTAGTAGACTGGATAGTGTTGTACTTAGACAGGGACTGACTGTGCCTCTAACATCTTATGAGGTATTAATTACCCCGGTGTTAGAGGAGGAGATTAAGAGGGCGATGTTTGATATTGGTGATGATAAGGCTCCGGGCTCAGATGGATTCACTTCTGCCTTTTTTAAGAGGCAATGTAGCATTGTTGGGCCTAATGTAGTTTCAACTGTGTGACAATTTTTTGAGTCTGTTCGGATTCTGAAATAGTTGAATCATACCATTATTACTTTAATTCCTAAAACAAATGATGCCCTGACAGTGAAGGATTTTAGACTAATTACTTGTACAAATATGGTGTATAAGGTGATTATTAAGATCCTGACGAAACGTATGGCATCTATTGTGGGTGGTATTGTGGATCCTGCTCAAGCTGCTTGTGTATCCGACCAGCATATGATGGATAATATGTTCTTGGCGCAAGAGCTAGTCCGAGGATATACTAGGAAATGGATTTCACCAAGATGTATGTTGACGTTTGACATCACTAAAGCTTATGATATCGTTTCTTAGGCATTTTTTTGAGGATGTGTTGACGACTTTGGGTTTCCCCTGTATATTTATTGGTTGGATTATGGAGTGTGTTACTACTGCGTCATTCTCAATCTCAGTGAATGGTGCTTTGCATGATTTTTTTAGAGGACAGTGGGGCTTGAGACAAAGTGGTCCTATGTCCCCTACTTTGTTTATTCTTTGTTTAGAGTACTTCTCTAGGTTGCTTAAATTGAGAACTACGAATACTTATTTTAATTACCATCTAAAGTGTGCCAAACTTGGTATATCCTACATTGCTTTTGCTGACGATTTGATGTTGTTCTCAAGAGGTGATGTTATCTTTGTTAAAGTCCTAGTGGATGCTTTGCATGATTTGGAAGGCATCTCGGGGTCGACAGTGAGTTCCTCCAAGTTTAACTTATATTTAGCTGGTGTTTTTGGTCGAGATAGGGATGATATTGTGGGGTTGGTGGATTTTCCTCTAGGGGAGTTTCCTGTTCGATATTTGGGTGTTCCTTTGGCTCCTCTGAAGGAATTTTCTCCATTGATTGAGGCCATTGGGGCATATATCAATGCTTGGAACGTGAAGACGTTATCATATGCCGGTCAACTTTAATTAATTCAATCAGCGTCTAGGGTGTGCAGTCGTTCTGGCTTCAGGATTTAGAATTCGACTTTATTGTCAAAGGTGCTTTGGAACATTCATTCCAAGGCTGATACATTGTGGGTACGGTGGATTCATGAAGTGTATTTACGGGGGAGTTCAATTGGGTAGTAGAAACCTCTTACTTGAGATTCACCTTTGATGAAGAAGTTAGCTTTGATTCAGGATACCTTGGTGGATAGGTTAGGTGGCCGTGGCGAGGTGATGCTTAGGTTGCAAAAACTTTGTATCAATGATGAACTTTCTTTTAGGATGGTATATGAGATGCTACGTGTGAAACTTCCTAAACGTCCCTGGATGCCTTTTATCTCGAAAAATTATATACCTCCTAAATTCTCCTTCATTTCTTGGCTTGGTTTTCGTAACAGATTGGTAACTATGGATAATTTGATGTTCCTTGACATTGACTATACTTGCTATTTGTGTGGTGTTGAACAGGAGACTAATGATCACTTATTTTTTCGGTGTTCTTTCTCTAGTGCTGTTTGGAATGCTACTCGTGATTGGTTGGTTTTGGCACGAGCTATGACCATTTTGCCTAGTGCCATCAAATGGATCAGAAAGGACTACACTGGAGCACTTTTAAGAAGCAAAGTCACATAACTGGCGTTGGTTTGTACTATCTACACTTTGTGGACGATAAGGAATGTTGTTTATTTAGACTTGGCTTTTTCTATGTGCTCTAATGTAGTTTATAAGATTAAGAGTGTGATTTATAAGATCTTATATAGGCTTTATCCTAATGAGCCATTACTTTTTGATATTGCTGATTGTTTTGATTATTTTGATGTTTTTGATTTTTGATCCCATTGACGATGTACATAAACGTTTGGGCTAATATATTTTACCTTTCATGAAAAAAACATACTAAATATCTTCAAGGCGGTCATGAATGAAGTTATGAAGCTTCCATATGCTCTTCAAAATAACTTTAGGTTATTTGTAAAGCTCAAGCTAAGAATTTCTCGCTTCTTACATCTCATATGAAACTTGAATTGGTAGTTTCTTTACACTATCCTTTTAAGAAGTATGTTAAAGACTTCCATAATGTTTTCTATTTTTACAACTTAACAGACAACAACAACAATAACAACACTTAGTGAGAGTTTCATTGAGACACGAGGTCTAAAGAGGTCTGGTAATATGCAACTTTATCCCTACTCAGTAAAGAAGTTGTTTCCAATAGCTCCATATACAATGCGTCATTGTTTTTACACCTTAAGAAAATCATAAATCTAGTTTTAGGTTTTCTATTTTTTTTTTGAAAATATGATTTTATTACTAACTCACTGTTACTAATTTTTAGTATTAATTAATAATAAAAATTATGATTGATACAATTTAATTATTAAATTTATTTTTTAAATAAATATTTTAAAATTTACGTTCATACTATTGGTGTGGAGCACCACGTAATTAGACTAATATTCTTGGTGTGGTCCGTGGGGCGTACCACATTATTAGACCTTATTTTACGTTAAGAGATACATATAATCTAATAAAATAAAAACTAAGTGAATACTTAAATAAAATAACAAATTAAAAAGATTAAAATTAGATATTACTTAATTAATATTTAATTTTTGTGTTTAATTTTAAAAACATTAATATTAATGTAAACAATCAATTATATTTATAATAAATTGAAATGTTGCATATTTGATTGACATCATTTATAGTTTTAATTAATATTATAAATTTAATCAAAATTTTAGATTAAAAATATAAATTTTTAAAAAATAAAAATATATTATATTATTTTTTTAGAAAAAAGGCTAGAAGTGAAACGGTTCTATTTTAACAACTATACTTTCCTTCATAAAGGAAAAGACGAGACAAAATCATGAAAGTCGTGAATTGATTTGAAACAATGGGCTCAAAAGAAGAAAAGTTTTGAAAGGCAAACGATAAGGAGAGAAAGGGTCCCGTTTAACGACCATAATGACTCGCTACCAACAACAAAAGAGACTGCGAGGCATCCAACGGAATACAATCTTCCACGTGTACGGACAAAAAGATCCACGTGATCTCTTGAAAGCCCACCTTAAACCCACATCTCATTTGAAGTTGGTAAGACACAACACCCCCCCTTTCTCTCCAAAACTTAGCTTCAGTTTTACAGTCATATCCGTTACACGCGCACACGGAGGAGACGAGAGAGGAGAGAGGAGAGAGAGAGAGAGAGGAGCATGCAAATTCTGAAGCATGTCTTATTTTTTTCCGACTTTTAACCCTTCATATTTGCTTAATTCACATGCAAGCGACGTCTCTGTTTCAACTTTCTCAAGTTCCACTTGGAGTTTGACTTTTCGCGATCATGTCCCAAGCTGGAGGTCTAATATCGGAGGTCGAAGCAGTGATATATTTTTTGCGGAAGAACGGATTAACAGAGGCAGAGTCTGCTCTCAAGGAGGATATGATTGAGAAAACTGAGTTGGGTTCTTTCGATTTCGAAAAGTTCTTGTTTGAGTTGCCGCCGGTGAGAATTCCAACTAGTCTCGGGCGGCAGGATGTTGAACCTGACATTGGTGATGAACGCTCGAGAGCGAATTCTGGGTCCACTTCGGATGATGAGTTCGTGAGCTTGGATTCTTCCACAAGTGATGTTTGCTCTTCAGGTAATATGATAATTGTACTAAATCTTTTTCCAGTACTGATCAAAAACTAAATATTTACATCTATTTCAGCTATATGTTCATAACTTGCAAGTTTCGTTTAATATGATGAACTGTAAGATACATTGTCTGCGATCTTTAGACGCTAAACATGGAATTTGATCTTTTGCTTGTGTGTGGAGGATCTAACTCAAGCAGAGGCTTGTGATAAGACCTAAATATTTATTCTTTCGAAATTTTAAGTTTCCATATTATGTAAGGTTGCAGAGTACACAATATTCCTTATGACTTCAATCCACCATTAGGAATGTCATCATTTCTCAGCAACTAGCGAGGAACATATGTGAGACACTTTTAGACACGCACATACTCTAAGTTCTTCCTAAGGTTTCTCAATTTCTTTTAGGAATCTTAGTTTCGATAAATGTGCATCAAAGTGGCACCTTCATCAAATCGCCAGTGGTGCAATTGGCACTCTGACTCCCTTCCTATTTCTGCAGAATTTACCAATCCGTATGGACTGCGTTCTGCATCTCAGGATTCAGAAAGTTCATCTGAAACGTATTCTCAGTTCGGCACAGCACGTGATTATCCCGACTTTGATAAGCAAAATGATCTATTTTGGTCTGACGACAAAGATGAAGGCTGCTTCATGACTCCTACCTTTCAGGTGCCAGATTTCTATGGCTCCGAAAGTGAGGACAAGTTTGTAATGACAGCAGAAACTAAAAGACAATATGAAAGTCCACTGAATACATATAAAAGATATGAAGGATTTAAAACAGAGACAAGCCCTGATTGCTTCGACAAACTTTGCCTTGCAAACAATATTTTGGATGAGCAAAATGGGCCTCAAGCAAGTGAGTATTTCTCTTGTGCAAAAGAACGCAATGAAGGAGGTGTTGCAGGCGTTGGAGGTTCAGACCCACTTTGCAAATGCCATTTGGGAGCTGGTGGAAATTATAGCTGGGATTCTGTTGATAATATTTACCTAAGCTCCAAAGAAGCTGATTTTGATCATTTTCAGATCAAACTTGGGGATCTTTCTGCTTATTGGAATATAGATCCTGAACACAATGAAAGCAAGAAAATCACGTATTCTTCTGAAAATGTTTCTACTGGTGACCAGAATGGAGGGTTTAAAGATCGTTCTGAAGTCGTACAAAATGTACTTGACGATGAAGTTGGAGATGATAAAGGAGTATACAGACGAGAGGAGGTAGCCAGGCCTGCCTCTAATGGAGAGGATGACCTTGATGATGAACTTCTGATGCATGGCACTCAGGAGGATGAATACGAAGTATTCAACCTAAGAATCATTCACAGGAAGAACAGGTTTGTGAGAGATGATAAAGTTTTTGTTTTATTGTGGCATCAGGCCATAACATACTTGCTAAGCATTACTAGCAATAACTTTGACATAACAGTAATATTTTAAATGTGCAGCAATTGGTAAAACTGTTTTCTAATAAATAAATAAAAGTTCTCTTGTAATGCCAATCCTTCTAGGATTGCTGTCATGTTATGTAAACATAATATTTTTGTGATCTTACTTCTTTGGTCTGTATTAAGTTACTGTCTTAATCAATTATCATGATGTTGAATTCCACAGAACTGGATTTGAGGAGAGCAAGGACCTACCTATTGTGCTAAATACTGTCATTGCCAGCAGATATTATGTTACAGAATACCTTGGTTCAGCTGCTTTCAGCAAGGTTGTTCAGGCGCATGATCTTCACACAGGAGTAGATGTTTGCCTGAAGATAATAAAAAATGACAAAGATTTTTTTGATCAAAGTTTAGATGAAATCAAACTTCTAAAACTTGTAAACAAAAATGATCCAGCTGATGAATGCCACATTTTGCGTCTTTATGACTACTTCTATCACCAGGTATGCCTTGATTAGTTGGCAGTTGTTTATGTACTGCATATAGTTGCTGAAAAGGATGCTCTTCGTGTCATTAATTAGTAAGCTTACACCCATAATGCCGTACTACTGCCTGCCTGACAATTTCAGTAAGCACACATTGAAGAAGTGTGAACTTTTGTCTTTTCTCTGTCTTCTTATTTGTAAGTCTCTTGTGTATCATCTAGGGCAGGCTTCTTCTCCGAAAATTGCTGTTCCATCTTCACACTCTTTTCTTTTAGCTTCATTTATGGTGATTAGCATGATCAGTGTTATCAGCAGTTCCTTTGGAAGCAAGTGTCTAGCACTCTGGGTCTTGCGGTACAACTCAAAATTTTCCTGCAGCATAGATGATAAGGTCTATAAGTGCTAATTGAGGCATGTAGTTGCCATTGACGATAATCCCATTTCCTAAGATGAGTATCACAGCTAGGGGCCCTCGCTGTTAAAGGATATATAGAAACTAGGTTTCTTAGGTAGGGATTTATGCATTATACATGGATTATAAGTTCAGTTTTGTCAGCATGCTTAACTTTGCATCACTATTCAAAGATGGATCTGAAGTGTTGTTACAGCTATCATTGCCATTTGACTTTACCACGTATTAAATAAACAATACAGGAGCATCTGTTCATAGTTTGTGAACTCCTAAAGGCAAACTTGTACGAATTTCAAAAATTTAACCAAGAATCAGGTGGTGAAGCTTACTTCACATTGAGCAGACTGCAGGTCAGTATTATGAGTTTTCAACTTTTGTAGTTGCGAAACAATTTTTACAGCCATTTGGGTTCATATATCATCAGGTATTTCAGAAACCAAATAGTGCAAATTTCCGTTACTGTAATAGACAGGAAGAAACATGTATAATTTTGGGCTCTTAATTGGTTGTTTCACAGGTCATAACCCGTCAATGTTTGGAGGCACTGGAATACTTGCATCGCTTGGGAATTATTCATTGTGATCTAAAGCCTGAAAATATACTTATAAAGAGTTACAAGAAATGTGAGATAAAGGTTATTGATCTTGGAAGCAGTTGCTTCAAGTCAGATAACTTGTGCCTTTACGTGCAATCTCGTTCCTATAGAGCCCCTGAAGTGATTCTAGGTCTTCCATATGATGAAAGGATTGATATATGGTCTCTTGGATGCATCCTGGCGGAGCTATGCTCTGGGGAAGTATGTCTTAGCTATCCTCTGTTGCATTCCTTTAGTAAAGCTTTGTGGTATAACTAAGCCATAATATGTTCCATGAGTGAATTCAACGAGTTAAAAAGCTTGATTCATTACATAGTTTTATCACTAATTAATTCTTAAAGGTATCCATCTATGTCAGGTGCTGTTTCCAAATGATGCAGTTGTGATGATCCTCGCACGGATGATCGGGATGTTTGGCCCCATTGATCTGGATATGTTAGAGAGAGGACAGGAAACCCACAATTACTTTACAGAAGAATATGACATCTATCACATGAATGAGGTTTGTTTATTTCTTTCCTTGTAGTCAACAGACTGCAGTGCATTCTCATTAGCTATATCCAAATTGGCAATAGGGCATACCTTGCCTCTGGACATTGCACATCCTTGTCTGAAGAAGAAAATTTTGGTCCATACTGGTGTTGATTACCTAGTTGTGCAAGGCTAAATCTGCTATGATTATATAAATATTGATTAAAGGAAATTGTCTTCACCCTTTAGATCAAGGCCTCCCCTAGTAGATATGTTAGAAAATGGTATATTCTGAAATTGGTAACTACAGAAATTTGACCTTGCTCTCTGTTTCCAGGAAAACCAATTAGAATACATAATACCTGAGGAGTCCTCATTGGAGCAGCATCTGCAAATTTCCGATGTTGGACTTAACAATTTCGTGAGAAGCATGCTTCAGGTCAATCCTCTGATGCGACCAACTGCGAAAGAGGCATTAAAACACCCTTGGCTCTCACATTCATACGAGTTCAAGTGAGTGGGGATTTCAGGATCAGCCACAGAGCTGAACAACCAGCTTTCTGTGAGCACAAGGCTGGGAATGCAACCACACCACTTTGGATACAAATATAGCACCCGCTTATCAATCGACACCTTATCATTTCTATTGTACAGAGAGCGTTTTTTTTTTCATTTTTCTTTGGGATATCTTTTCCATCCCTTCACTTAATGGGAGCTTAAAACTAAGTGTAAACAATTGATTTGGAAACAGAAGCGAACAATAATACCATTCATGTTCATTCTTGTCACACAAACTTATTGTTGGTTGCACCTGATCCACTTTTCTTCAGATTTCAAGATGTTTACTATAATCTCTAGAAAGAATTCTTGGGTATTATCAATGCAGGACACAGCAAATGTTGAAGCTTGACACGTTTGTCTCGTTCCAAAAAAGACCACGAAATTATCAAAAAGAATTCTGTTTTGTATAGAAATTTTCGCTCGCCAGAGAAAGTCATCAAATAGTCGGGATCAAATAAAACATCCTTACCAAAGTTTTAAAAACCGAACCGGACATCGAACTAGTCGAAAAGAAGGTTTAAGATTTAGAGGTTCAACCAGTAGTGAATTGCTATAAAACCGGTATATAATAAATAAAAAGTAAAACTTATAAGAATAAGTAAAAATAAAATATTTTATTGAAATAAAAATATACCAATGTCTATTATTATATAATGAATTAATAACAAATAAATATAAGTCTAATATAAATATTAAAATAACAATAAAAATTAAAATTGTATTTCTGAAAAAGGTTGTGTCTCATCATCGTTAAAAACTCCAAACTCTCCGACTCTATTTAAAGATTCGTAAACTATGCTTTCATCTAAAGTATTTGCATTAACTTCTTCTACTACATTAAAATAAATTACAAATTAGTAATGTATGAAATTATTCTTAATTGTAAACTTGTAATACAGTATAATTTTAATATAAATATAATCAAAATAAGATATGAGCTGACCATCCGTAGATGTTGTTAATTCATTCGTTGTGACAAATGCATTTTCTTCATAAATTTAATTTTCGGATTAAGAAGCTTTGTTAACTTGAGATTGCTTAAGATAAATAGAAGATAGTACTGCTATAAATAGAAGATAGTACTGCTACTGTTAGTGTTACTCGAATGGTTTGGGGTAATGGTTTGTGACAGCAGTGAGTATACACTTAATTAACCAGCGAATCAAGATTGTAGAAAAAAAGTTCTCTTAAATTAAGCAATGGTTAACTGCTACTTCAACCAGTTTCTGGGATTCTCCCCATTTTTGAAAATCCAGGGAATTTCTTCGACTAAAATTAGATCATGAACCCTGCAAAATTTGCTAACTATTGCAGGTCAATTCCCTACTCACCAATCTATTCATTCTGCTCATGGTTGCTCTAGTCCAAAGTAATTTATAGAAAGAAGCAGTCGTGGATATCTTAGTTTGTGTTTTAATAATGTGAGGCAAGAAATGGAAACCACTGTTCTACACGATTTATTTCAGCAATATCGTTTGAAAGTTGCAACGAAAAAGAAGGATCTACCGACTAGCGTGGAATTTATTATGTTCAATTACTTCAATTTCTCTCAGGTTATCATCATAATTCGTAGAGAATCCACAGTGGTCATTATTCGTTTTTGTAGTCGACCTAACATCATCATGATCATATCTCAATATAACTTGACGATTATAAAAGGTGTTACAATCAATACCTTCTTAGATTTATGAATATATAAACTCACCAAACAGTTGAAGAAAAATGAAAAGCTTAATAACTTCTAGTTTTCTTGATGGGATAATGTTTCACACCAGATACCTGAAAGTTTGATCTGAAGAAAGATTCTATCTCAACTCTACTCTCTTTTTCGAAGAACTCTAACTCAGGAAATTTTCTTTTTGGCAAATCTGTTTGTGCTTTCTTTTTTGGTGTTGGTGGGCATCTGTCGATAGTTGGTATCTTGTGAACAACTGAAGTTGGTGTTTTGCAAGGTTTTCAAAACCAGATCGGACTGTCCGGTCCAACCGAAAAAAGGTTGAACCGTCCGATTTTTATGTAGAGAGGTCATTAGGTAAAACCGGACCGGACCACTGATCGATTCAAACCTTTTTTGGTCGAACCGGACGGTCCGGTCCTGTTTTTAAAACCTTGAATATAGTTGACCCTAGCTCCATTCAATGCTTTTGTGAAAATATCTCCAAGTTGTTCTCCGTTCTTGGCATATCCTATAGAGATTAAGTTTTGTTGGATCTTTTCTCGAACAAAGTGACAATCGATCTCTATATGTTTAGTTCGCTCATGAAATACAGGATTATATGCAATATGTGGAGCAGCTTGATTATCACACCAAAGTATGGTTGGTTTTGAGACTTTAAGGCCAATTTTAGAAAGAAGTTGGTATAACCATATGATCTCACTTGTGGCTTGTTCCATTGCTCGATATTTAGATTCTACACTTGATCTAGACACAACATTTTGCTTCTTGTTTTTCTATGAGACTAAATTCCCTCCAATAAACACGCAATATCTAGTTGTGGACTTTTTGTTAACTTTGGAATTGGCCCATTCAGCATCCCAAAAACATTCGATACGAGTGTGCCTATGATTGTTGTATAGTATCCCTAGACCAGGAGCTCCCTTTAGGTAATATAGGATCTGCTCTAAGATAGCCCAGTGATGAATAGTTGGAGATGAAATAAATTGACTTACAATGTTAACTGGATATGCAATATCAGGATGAGTCACTGTTAAATAATTTAGTTTTCCAACTAATCTTTTGTATTTATCAGGATCTTCAAACAAGTCTCCTTTTTTAGAGTGTTGTAGATTCGGAATCATTGGAGTACTGCATGGCTTAACTCCCAATTTTCTAGTCTCAGCTAGAAAATCTAAAACATACTTTCTCTGGGACAGAAAAATTCCTTTCTTGCTCCTCGTCACCTTTATTCCCAAAAAATATTTCAAGGGATGTAAATCCTTGGTCTGAAATTGGCTGTGAAGAAAAGACTTTAAATAAGAGATGCCCACATGATCGCTTCCAGTAATAACAATATCATCCACATAGACAATAAGAAGAATAATTTCAAATGCAGAGTCTCTATAAAAAACATAGTGATCCGATTTACTCTTATTTATTCTAAATGCTTCAATGGCATGGCTAAATTTTCCAAACTAATCGTAAGGGCTTTGTTTTAAACCATATAGAGATTTCAGAAGACGAAAAACTTTACCAGACTCCCCCTGAGCAACAAAACTAGGTGGTTGCTTCATGTAGACTTCCTCATGAAGGTCACCATCGAGAAAAGCATTTTTGATATCTAACTAATGTAGTGGCCAATCATAAGTAGCGGCCAGAGAGATGAATAGGTGAATGCATATCAATTTGGCTACAGGTGAGAACGTATCAGAATAGTCAACACCATAAGTTTAAGCATAGCCTTTTGGAATAAGCCGAGCTTTAAGTCAGTCTACTGAGCCATTAGAGTTAACTTTTATTGTGAATACCCATTTACAACCAATGAACTTCTTACCAATAGGTAATGGTATCAATTGCCAGGTACCATTGGCATCTAAAGCATTCATCTCTTCTATAATAGCATCATGCCAAACAGTGTGAGATAAAGCCTGATGGACAGTTTTTGGGATAGTGACAGAATCAAGGGAAGTAATACAAGAACTCGAGGAAGAAGATAAATGATTATAATAAATAAATGATGAAATAGGGTAGGTGCACTGATGTTTACCTTTGTGAAGAGCAATTGGGAGATCATCGGGTGATGGATCTGATGGCGAAGAAGAACTAGATATGGGGCATGTATCAGGACGATCTCATCGTCTAGAGTAGACAAAACAAAGAGGTGGCGTCTGTGTAGGTATAACCTTGGTAATTTGAAAGGTGACTTCGTAAACAAGCAATTTATCATCAGCCTCTGTTCCTGAGAATGAAGAGTGAGGAAAGAAAGGAACTTGCTCTAAAAAGGTAACATCGGCTGAAATAAGATATTTGTTAAAAGTGGGACAATAGCAACGATACCCTTTTTATAGATGGGTATAGCTGAGAAAAACATATTTTACAGATTTGGGGTCTAACTTAGAGATTTGAGGACGTTTGTCCTGAACAAAGCAAGTATTACCAAAAATGTTTGGTGGAATATCAAACAAGGGTTTAGAGGGAAAGAGGACAGTGTAAGGTATCTCACCGTGAAGGATATAAGAAGGCATACGATTAATTAAAAATTATATTGTGGAGACCGCATCAGCCTAAAAGGATTTAGGAAATTTCATTTAAAACAATAGTGCTCTCGCAGTTTTAAGGAGATGGCAATTTTTCCTCTCAGCCACGTCATTTTGAGGAGTATCAATGCATGAAGATTGGTGGAGAATACCATGTTGGATCATGTAGGACTGAAATGGTGTAGAGAAGTATTCCTTGGCATTATCACTTTGTAAAGTGCAGATTGAGATATTAAACTGGGTTTTAATCTCAGCATAAAAGGCAGAAATGAGAAAATAATTTAGAACGATTTTTTATGAGATAAAGCCAAGTTACACGAGATAAATCATCAATAAATGTCACAAAATATTGAAACCCAATTTTGGACATAATAAGGCATAGGCCCCAAACATCAGAGTGTACTAATCCAAATGGGGAACTAGCTCTTTTATTGATTAGAGGAAAAGAAGATAGACGATGGTGCTTAGCAAACTGACAAGACTCTTAATCTAAAGAAGATACATTATGAAATTGAGGATAAAGTTTCTTCAATAAGAGTAAAGATGGATGTCCTAATCGACAATGGGGTTAAGACACTAGGGCAGGCAATGGGTTTAGGTATTAAGGCATCCAGAACATAGAGACCTCCTGATACTCCTCTACCAATAGTCTTCTTCATCATAAGATCCTGAAAAATACAATGATCAGGAAAGAATGAGATACAATAATTTAAGGTACAAGTGAGTTTACTCACAGATAATAAATTAAAAGAGAGTCTAGGTAAATTTAAGACAGATGTTAAGGATAGAGAGGAAGTAGGATAGACAGTGCCAGACCCAATAACAGAGAAGTGTCTAGGAAAAGTAGGAAAGATGCTAGAATTACTTGTCATATGATCTGAGGCACCAGAATCAATGACCCATTGGGTGGAAGAGGAAAGAAGGCACGTAGATGTATTTCCTGAGTCAGCAATAGCAGTAATAGGTGAGGATGAATGCTTCAGTACCTCTTGATATTAAGTGAACTTAGCAAATTCCTCAACAGATTCAGTAATAGTCTTCTCAGTAGATGATTAGATGCATCAGTAGCTGCAATGTGGGTGGAATGTGATTTTTGAGATTTATTCTGTAGCTTCTGACAGGTGTATTTAGTGTGACCGGGCTTATGACAATATCAACAGACAATTTCTCTTGCATCTTGATTCTTATTGCTCCAATTTCCACTTCTTCGATTGCGATGTTTATGAGATGATTTTTTAGAGTCGAATTCATGAGTTTGACTTACAAAAGCACTAGAATTCTGAGTACTAGTAAGAGCAAATGAATTAATGTCTGTGTGAAGTATCTAAGTAAATACCTCATGTAGGGAGGAAAGATCGATACAGGATAGAATATGAGATTTAGTAACATCAAATTGGGAATTTAAACGAGCCAAAACCTTATAACAGCCATCTGTTCCCGTTGAACTTGTTGGACCTTGATATCAGGACTAAATGGAAGCAGAACATTTAATTCCTTATAAATCTTTTTAAAATTCATAAAATATGGCTAAAGAGATTGATTATGTTGCTCAGCTCTATAAAAAACTTTGCATACTTCATAAAGTTGAGATATGTTTCCTTTGCTAGAGTATAAGAATTCCAAATAATCCATTAATTCCTTATTATACTCACAGTGATTGGTGAGACAGATGACTTTAATATCAATAGAATTCCGAATCTGTAAGAATAAACGAGCATCATCATGTAGCCACTCCCGACGAGTGTGGTCCAATGGGGGATCATCGGTGAGATTAGTATCCTTTGAGATACTCCGTAGGTAAATTTGAATTGTTTTGCACCACTCAAAATAATTATGCCTGGTTAATTTGTGTTTTATAATTCTAGACAGCATAGGAATGATATCTTCTACAACTAAACTCTTATTATCAACCATAATGAAATAGATAATAGATATACACTAGAAACTTGAGCTGAAAATAAGAAAAAAGAGAATAAAAAAGGTACTAATAGCACACATAGGAATAAAGGAACCTATTGCACACAAAAGTCCAAAATAGGTTGGACTAAAATCAACAACGTCTCCACATAGAAGTCAAGGCAGCATTTGGACAGTACAAAGGAGTGGCATCTGGGCACATACGTGGCACGTCAAAGTCGAGAGTACTGTGTCTCCACCGGTGAGGGTGATCGGAGGTCACCGTGCTAAAAGAGACCTAATAAAAGTACCTAAAACCTGTCCACTAGACAGCGAATCCACATACTGGAAGACGAAGAAAAAGAAAACTGAAGGAGACCTATGTCTCTAATACCATTTAAGCTTGAAAGAAGAAGTAATTTTATTATATATTGAGTATGTACTAAGTATGGCTTTATATAAAAAAAGTTAGCCTGATATAGAATACAATCCCTATAATCAAGCTATACATAATAGGATTATTCTTAGAATCATGCAATATAATCATAATCCCTAAAATTAAGGATGTAATCTATAACAATAATATCTACAAGAGCAAAAGCCTTTCTTAAAATATGAAACTGATAATCCATAAGTTCAATGGTGTGATTTTATCTGAATTTTGGTTATAAAAGATAGACATAGATGGTGTAAGTAATAAAATTCAGTTAACATCACATGATTACATAAGTGATTTTATCTAAGTTTTGGTTATAAAAGATAGATGTAAAAGGTGCAAGTAATTATATTCACTTAACATCACACAATTACATAAGTTCTTCCGAATCTACTATTATAAAAGATAGACATAGATGATGCATATGACACATAAATATGAACCTACTATAAAAAATGATCTAGGATGTTTTTTCTTATACTACAATTCTAACACACAACATATGTAAATTTCATAGTTGTTTTATTCATCAATAGGTATACATAATTAGCTTAGAGTGTTATCCGATCTCTATAATTCAACTCAATAACAATGCATAATAAAGTATCTTACCTAAAGTATAATTGTTATTATCTTAATGTTGATACAATTAAGGAAACATTTCAATTCCCTAAAAAAAGAGAGAGGTTAGACATATAAATAGGAAGGTTTAAAATCATTAAACAAACAACAACCTATCTATATATGTATACAATACTTAATTCATTAACTTTATAAAAATATTAAGTGCATTAGTAAGACCAAATAACATATTTAATTAGTCAGATGAATCCAAATTAGATTAACTATTTCAAATTATACAAGCAATTGTCCTAATTGTAGTGATTATACAAATTAAAAAATAACAGTGTAGTAATTATATAAGCACTCCCATAATTCATATGTAATCTATTTATATTTAAAATAACTGAAAACATTCATTAGAAACAAAAACTAACCATATAATGGCTAGGACAGTAGCATTAGTCAATTAATTTTATTACAAACTTATGGTTCATGTTATTAAAAGATCAATATTAGGAAACACAAAGGCATAAAGTGTATTGAACTTTAAATCATTCAAAAAATACATAAAATTAAAATATATTATGAAATATTAACAAAGTCATAAATACTAGTAAACTAAATATGCATTATAATCTAAAAAGGAAATAATTATGACTAATAGAAGGAGGAGAAGCCAATGATCTTACTTGTTAAAGAAAACTAATGTTCTTAATCTTAGGAAGCTGATTCCGTCACCTTAAAATTTTCCTACAGAAACAAATTCAATTATCAAAAACCAAGAACATCAATTTAAAATAACAAAGTAACTTTTGGAGGGAAGAATAATAGTAACTCTAAACTTTTAGATAGGCAAATGAAATGATACATTTTCAAACAAGGTGGCCTTTTTAAGTTAGAGACTAAATTATATAGATTAAGTTATTATTTGAAAGGTTTGTTAGATTAAATTAAATTGATTAAGAATTGAATGCAAGTATTTGAATGCCTTTCTAGTTAATGAATATTGCAATTAAGTAGATGATGAATAACCTCGATTTCTCTAATATATTTGTGACCGGCGCCGTAACGCTAGTCAAAATAAAATAACTAGACTACTACTGTATCAGTGGTGAGTTTTGGTCGATCCCATAGATAGTGTGTGTAAAGTTGTTTATTGAAATTAATCGGTGTTTAGGTTTAGGGGGTTTTGAATTTAAGAAGAAAATAAAATAAAATAAACCTAATGAAAACAAATTAAAGAAAACATGCAAAAAATGATAAAATTGGGGAATTCGTTAGGGATTCAGTTCTTTAGTTCAATCTCGGCCTACAACCTAATTAAGCATTATTCATTAATTTGTTATTCTTTTATCTCTCTTAGCAATTATCGGTCATAAATAAACAACAAGCTTTGTTAATCCCAATTTTTCTTAGATCCTAGTTAATTTCAAAGCGCTCGTTATTTAACCCTAGCTATTGGGAAACTTAAAATAAGCTCTCTAAGTTTATCCGAACAACTGCACTACCAATCAGAAAAATAGACCAATTTAGGCAATAATCACACAAGCCCGGATTATTTAACCTATGTTATGTTATCTCTAATGATTCAGAATTATTAGTTGCTACACATAAATTAGGAATACAACGATTACATATTGTATTAGATTATAGCAATAGGTTTTTATGAAAAATGGTTCAATAGAGCATTAGAATCATCTTTATTCAATTTCCTAATCAATTCATACAAGACAAAATAATTAATTTCTAATAAGAGAAAGAAACAACAAAACAATAAAAAAATACTTAACCTGGGTTGTTGGCGTCGATGTCGCCTCCGAACCGGCCTCGGGCTATTACTCCTTCATAAGTCTCTTTCGGAAGAATGTTTCAACCCCCATTAATACCCCAACCGAAACCCCTTTCAAACCTCAATACCACAAGCTTTTCCTAGCTACTATTCACCAATGGGATAATTAAAGATAGCGGTTTTTAGTCCACTATCCTATTCACTCCCCTTTTCCTCTCCCGTAGCTCTCTCTGTTTCACATTTTTTGCTTCTCTGCTGAAACTAAGCTAGCTTTCTTCACTCCTCACTTCTGTAGCTATTGATGGGACAATTTAAAATGAGTTTTTTAGTCCACCCTCACTTTACACGTCTTTTAACTCTCACGGATGCCTTCTTCGCGCTATATGTTTTAACCAAAACACTCCCTAAGTCTACGTGAAATGTAGACGTTGTCTGTGTGAAACACAGACATGGTCTGCATTTTTCATGCAGATGTTAGATGTCTTGGTTTGCTGGCTTCCCATCTGCACTGTCGTTTTTGTCATGGACTGATTCCATCGCTTTCGTTTTGTCTCGTTTAATTCATACAGCTCATGTTATTTGCAATTTTTTTCTTCTTTTAATTTTCTTCTTATCTTTTAATTTCTTCTTCTTGCTCCAAGACAAGTGAAAATTATTCTTCGAAAAATGACCCAAATATAGTGCTTTCCACTCACTTTAATTTCTTTGCTTTCAAATTGTACCTAAAATCATATATGAATTAAGGTGAGTATCTTAAGCATTTTCGTATGATTAATCGCTAAGTGTAAATAATTAAATGTATCAACAATTAAACATATATTGATTTCCCCTACACTTAGCTTTTTGCTGTCCTTAGATAAAACATCCACATTAAGCTCAAAGACCCAAAACATTTGCTAATTCCCACATGTTCCAAGAGTACATAATCATAAACAAAGATGAATGATTTTCAAAAAATCATAACAAGAAATCAACATTCCAAGCTTTTACTCATGCTCAATCAACATTCAATACCTTTAAAAATTGAGCAATCTAGTGGTAGACTCGAAAAATGTGTTTAACTAAAACATATCAACGGGTACACTCAACACCATTCATGATCATGACAATCCACAACTTGTATATCATTTTATTTCTCTACCACTAAATTCACATGAAAGATCATGAATCAAAGGACTTTTTAGGTTTAAAATGTGGTAAGGTGAGATGTACTTGGGTTAGGTAGCATGAAAGCTATTAAGCTAGTGCAACAAAAACAACACTCATCAAAAACTGGGTATCGTTAGCTATGATAAATGCAACATTTCTATTTCACAACCCCATTCAACTCTCACACACAAACCACATGGAGTATATACCAATCCTAAAGAATCACTCATACAATCGATGCCAACAATACATTGAAACCACAAGAGTGAACCTTCCAAGCTAACATCTACCTCATATTTAACATACTCAAATATCACATTCATTACAACTTTAGGAAGATGCATTAATCATGAATAACTTTGCAAATTGATATGCACTTGTTCCTTGATAAATTTATTTAAACAAAAAATTTTTAATTTTTAATTCTTTTTCTTTTTCTTTCTTTCTTTATTTTTTCATTTTCTTTTCTTTTTTTCTTTTTTTCTTATAAAAATTAAAATAAACTATATCAATATGAGAATTTCAATGACAAAACATCCCAACATCATAACAAACCCACACATATAGACACCCTCACACTTAGAATTTTGTACATCCATAAACTCAACAATCACAGCTGCTCCACTAGCTTATGGTTTAGGTGGGACATTTTGGTAAGTATAAAGCATGTAATGTGGTTAGTACACAAAGAAAAAGTATAAAACTCAAAGGGGTTTATCAAGGGAAAAACATGTCAATGAGATATTTAGCTAATGTAGTTTATGAAAAACAAAGAATGCCTAACCATATCAATGTTAATTCATGTGATAAAAATGTGGTCTTAAATAAAAATTCAATGCAAAATCGGGATGTACATGTCATGAAGGTCACACATTATCAAAAGACAATGAGAATGATATGGATGTTTTAGTCTAATAAGGGTCAAAATCTCACCGGCTTTGTCTACTACTAATCCTATTCTTCTAAAGATAATGCACATCAACCAATTACAAGAGCAAAAGTACATGTCAAAGTTGCTATGAAATTCTCTAGTCAATTCATTCTCTACTCATGATTACATAATCCCAGAATCAACAGAAAAGAGAAAATGTTGTGTAACACCTCATTACCTTAGGGTACGCACCGGGACGCCCGTAGGTCATTCCGACACATATCCTACGATAAGGGAGCGCTACGTGCACTCACTACAGTACTCCACATGGCATCATATCAATGTGAATGATTAAAGCAATAATTATAAATCACAAG
>JANIIA010000192.1:22393404-22408654 GCA_027478495.1 Erythroxylum alaternifolium
TATTATATCATAATTAATTCATTATATGTTGTTATAATTTAAAGTTGTCACATAATACATATATTAAAAAGAAAAAATGTGAAAATTTTATTAATTTTATAAAAAATGTATATATGATATCATTGATATCCTTATAACACTTTAAGGATGACTGATGAGAAGGATTTAAAGTATACTTATATCTCACATCAAGGCTTACATTAAGGATCTAAGGAATTACTCTTAACAAATTTTAATTAGAGTAACTTAGGTAGAAATGAATCTTCTAACATTAAAATTTAGATAGAAGAAAAAATTTATGAATGTAATTTATATAAGTTTAGATAAATTAGAATATAATGATTTTAGAAACAAAGTAAAAGAATTATTTTTGACTTAATGAAATAAATAATTTATAAAAAAATCAAAAAATATATATACATATTTGTTTTTATAACTGAATTACTTATATATTATTTTGGAATTCATACATTAAGATTAATAAAGTGAATAAGTGATTAATTCATTTTTAAGATTAATATAAATCCATATATGCATAATGTATATATTATGTAAATATGAAAATAAAAAAAAATAATTAATTGACTTGTTTACCAGAAATAATTATGACAACATTATCAATTCATCATTGCTATATATTTTTAATAAATATAAATTGATTGATATTTTATATCTTTTATTTTATATAAATATTTTTGTATAATTTTAAAAAATACTATAAATGATTATGTTATAATTTATAATTTATGAATTTTAAAAAATACAATTACAATTTTCAAAATTATCTTCAAAAATTTTTATAATATAGTAAATGCTTGGGCCAACTCAGGCCTGACAGGCAGCCCGTGGCTCGGGCTGGCTGGGCGGTTCAGGCCATAGACCTGACCACGGGCTGGGAGTCTCATCCTACCCAGGGCCCATGGGCCATTTTTGGCCCGCGAGAGCTCGGCCACAGGCCGGACCATTCCAGTCTGTGCGGTCGGTAGGTTAAGCCTGCCCGTTAAAATTTTGTCAACGGGCGGAGTCGGGCCATCGTAGGCCCAAGCCCAGCCCGACTCGTTGACATGCCTAGTCATCAATGATATTAAGGTTGGACATAACATCAACTCAAAATATACTTTTGATAATATAATCCTCAAGTACAAAAGCCAGGTGATAGTAGGCAAAAATAGAGCATTGAGAGAGCAATTGATTATTAATACGCATAGTAATTCAATGGGAGGACACTCTGGAGAATTGGGAACTTATAAAAAATTAAATCATTATTCTACTAGAAGGGATAAAAAAGAAGTTTAGTGAGTGTGACATCTACTAAAAGAGTAAACCAAAGCATGTGCACTCTCTAAGGTTATTACAACCGGTGCCAATTCCAGAGGCTACTGGAGAGATATAAGTATTGATTTCATAGAGAGTTTGCCTACATCAGAAGAGAAAAATGTAATAATAGTGGTAGTGGACAGACTCACAAAAAGGGCTCATTTTTTGACTTGACCCGTCAGATTACTGCCCCATTTGTTGCCAAAACATTCATTGAGCAGATATAAAGCTTGCACGGGTTACCTAAGAGTATGATTTCTAATAAAGACATGATTATTTAAGGCATTAGGGGTTTCGCTCAATTTAAATACTGCTTATCACCCTCATAGTGATGGACAGACTAAAAGCGTTAATCAGTGCTTAGAGACTTAGTTGAGATGCATGGCTGGAAATCATCCTAAGCAGTAGGCACGATGGTTACGCTTAACAGAATGGTGGTGTAATACTAACTATCACTTTGCTTTAGACACCATTCTTTATTAGGCTCTATACGGAACAAACCCTCCATAGTATAGTTTTGATCAAATTATTGCAACTCTTAATGAATCTACTAACCAATTTATCAAGGACAAAGGTATGGCCATCAAATTCCTACGGGAAAAGCTACAAAGAGCTCAGGAGAGGATGAAAAGATTTGCAGATCAAAAAAGGACTGAGAGAAATTTTGAGGTGGGTAAACATGTTTATCTCAAACTACAACCCTATAGATAGATCTCAGTGGCAACTCGATATAATCAGAAGTTAGCTTCTAAATATTTTGGGCCCTACAGTATCGTGGAGAAGATGGGAAATATGGCTTACAAGTTATATCTTCCATAAGACTCGTCAATCCACCGTCTTCCATGTTTCACAATTGAAGAAATGAATTGAAGCCAAAATTACTCCTACAATTGAACTACCCCTAAGCAGAACAGAAGGTGAGATTCAATTAGAACCATGGCTATACTGGAGTGGAAGGTGGTCAAAGAAAGAAACTGAGTAGTGACTAAGGTCTTAGTTCAGTGGTCGGGGTTGGATACATCTGAAGCTACTTGGGAAGATTATTCAAAGTTGATTAAGCACTATCTTACCTTGGGGATAAGGCTAGACTCAACGGGGCAAAACTGTCACGACTCAATCAAAGTCCAGGGTCAGCACAATAAAACCAAAGGACAACACAACGCAACACAACCTTCGTCAACACCGCATCCAACAAAAAATAGAAAAATCCAGTCCAACACATAAACCTAAGAAAATAGAAGAAGTTTGTTACAGAGGATGTAAAAGTTGTTTCTTTGATTTCTGTTTTTCTTTTACTTCTAGGTTATTCCAGAGTTGGTTGTTTTAGATTCCAAGAATTTTAGGTTGTTAAGCCTGTAACAGAAAGGGGAGAGAAGTATTAATACCACAAAAAATGTAAAACAAGACAAGTTTTGAAAAATACATCCTTTTTCTCTTCTATTTTCTCTTTGTATCTCTTATATTCTTTTTCTTCTTTGTTACTTCTTTTTCATTTCTTCTTTTGTTTCTTCTATCTTCTTCCTTTAATATTTCCAGAGATAACAAGGTGGATTGTTCTACCCTCTGCTACTCAGTAGTGTTTAACATTTGTGAAAGTAAGTGAACTCATCACAAAGGCATCATCGGATTTGAACAGAAAGGTGACGTTGAATTCTAGATCTAAATAGGGAAGATGGTGACTCAACGCAGAAAGATGAAATACGGGCAACAAAATAGTTACTTAAATAACCACTAATTGGTTTATATGCCTAAGAGTTATTATGAAGAGGAAGAAAGCTGGATTCCATTAAATCATCATTCCTTAGACTCAAATTAAATCCACTTAATCTAGAAATATCCAACCTGTTTAATTGCTAAATTATCCCCCTTTTTATCTTTAACCTAACGGTCTTCTTACTTAAACTTAATAATGAAACAAAACAACAACGTTTTGAGTCCCAAAATATTGTCATTTATGTCTTTCTTTGGTCGAAACTAGACGCCTCCCTCATTCTCTCTCATTTCATGGTAACTTTTTCTCAATTTTTGGTTCAAATATAATTCGTAACCCCAACATTCTTGTATGCTTCTTTTGGGTTTTCTTTTCTTTATTTCACCATCATCTCTTCTCTAATAAAGGTATCATCTCTTCTTTGGTTCAACATTAAACTATTTAATTTGGCTTTGTTTATATGTTTACCTTTTCTAATTTTTTGATCATTAAACGAATGAAGTAGCAAATTCGTAGCCTCTTCATGTATTAAACGAATGTTCATATAATTAGTTGTAAAAATGGGCGGAATTGTTGTGCATAACAAAGGTATTTTGTTAAAATTGTGACTTTTCCTTCTTTTAGGTTCAAGAGGGTCATTTAGGAATGATTATGCTTACTGGTACTAGTCCCATAAGGTTAAACTTTTCTTGAAGCATTTTGTGTCTTTGAGGTTTTGTGTGTAGGGTTTAATTGTATTTAATATAGAGCTACATACGGAATTTATCAAATTTACATTTTCTTTCACTTTAAAGAAACTTGAAGTAGTGAAATATCCACATTGATAACCCACTATGAATATGATTGCCATGATTAACTAAGTCACTTGTCTTTTCTTATGTTTCCTAGTTTGCTAACTCTATCGATGACTTTTCTTAATTCCACGAAAATCTGTCAACGGATATTTTAATGCCTAATGATTTTAGCTTTGATTATAATAGGTTTAGTTTATTTAGTGTTGTTCTCATGCTATGGACATTCTATTACTGGAATTAAAAGAAAAATGGTCGAAGTACTGATTATCAGTGTTTACTTTCAAAATTTACTGGTGAATTACCAAATGCTTATACAATGATATAATCTTCTAGTTGAGAAAGTAACGTCAGAACAAGGTTATGTTAAGTAATGTTAAATGAAATCAGTAATTTTCCCTCTTCTTTTTACATGAATCGTTCTCTTCTCTTATTTTATTATCATCTAAAGTTGTCCTATGTTAAACAAAATGATGGATCTTTTGTGCATAGTCCTATATTTAACAAAATGATGGACCTTTGAGAATTTTCTTGAAAATGTCATCTTCTTTGTTATTTTTGAATTAATTATGTTATTTCTTGAACATAATAACTATGAAACTCTTGTTATAATTTTACAGAGAAGATTCTTAGCATCTAGTAACTCTAATTATAATAATGTTGACAAAGTGGTTTGCTTTTGCAGACTGGATGTTTCTTTGAGGAAGTTATGGAGCAATAGTAATCTAGGTAGAAGATTTTTGGCATGTCCCAATTACCCTTTTGGTAATTATGAATTCTTCCAAAAGTATAATAAGTAATTTCTTGATATAGTTATTGATGGAATTAAAAAAATTAAGGAAGATATATCTACATGAAGAAAGAGGCTAAAAGAAGGAGAAGTATATATGAACCAATGTAGAAGATGATCAATTAAAAATTATAAAGAAAGACATTAAGATGTTGACTAGAGAGAAAAAAAGAGTTAAAGTTAATGTTATTCAATATAATTGTAGGGTTTATTTCAGTTGTTGTTTCATATTTATCTTCTATAATCATCATCACCCAATCCAAAATTTCGCAATAAAGCAAGGTCTGGAGAGGTCTGATAGTACGCAGCCTTACCCCTACAAAGTAGAGAGGTTGTTTCCAGTAGACCCACATATGGATGTGACAATAAAAAAAAGATGCAGATTATAAGAGTAGATATGAAAAATGATATGCTAAAAGAGTAGGTAAATAAAATTAAATAAGTAAATAAATAAATAAAATAAAGACAAAACTAAATAAGATATTTGATATGGTGCTCAAAATCGTCATAAGTTGATACAAGTTCAAAAGAAAAGTTATTAATATATATATATAATAAGAAAATTATACTTAGAAAAGCTATAAAGTTCTGTTCATACCTGCTATGTTACATAACGTTTGCTCATCATTCCTCGAATTGTGCATGTCAACATTATGTAAAGGTCATGCTAATCTGTTTTGTATCTTTCTAACCCTGAAGGGACATATGATTAGGCAAATGATGTACTTAAACTTTGCTAATCATAATGTTGGCATGCAATTAGAAGCAAATCAATAGTAAATGCTTATGCACAAAATGAACTAGTAAGGAAAATACGAATAAAATGCACAGTTGCGCACAAGTAAAAAACGCAACTACTAACTAATAGAACAACATGAAGAACAACCAAAAATAAAGGGAAAGAATACATACAAAAAAATCATAGAAAGGAAGCAATAAAGTGAGGCATATCTTCCTTAGTCTGCTGAGTGAAGCCAGAGGAAGAAAGTCTTATACTTCAAAGATCAAAACTTTTGTCCACACAATCTAGTTGTCTTCTATATGGTTGTAAAATTAAATTTTTAGTATGACTTGTATAAACGCACTTATGAATGTACTTTATCTTTTTATTATTGAATGGAGATATAAAATTATATGTTAGGCTGTATTCAAGTATAGTCAAACTCAACAAGATTTATCAAATATAAATACTTATTATGTAAGATCAAATCTCCCCATTTGATGTAAATACTATCAAATCTCCCTATATATAAGGTCTATCGTATATAATAAAATTAGAAAATAAACTATTCGGTTTAATTTGATAATTGTTATGGACTTACCAAGCTTACTTTTATAAGTCATTAAATACATCAACTTCTATCACTAGCTTACTATCTACTTCTAACCAACAACTTCACTTTTATGGTTAACTTCACTTAATTGCTTTTATCTAGTTATCATTTAATGGAGCCAAACTCCACAACATAATTTCTAATCACTCATGAATAGAAGAGTTAAGTTTTTACCCATGAGGTTTTAAATATATAAGCATATATACAAATAGAAAAGTGAAGTAGAAGATGAACTTGGTGTAAACATATATAAATACTTGTCATGTAGTATCAAATCCCTCCATTTAATCCAAATAATATCAATTTTTCTTGTATATAAGGTCTATCATATATAACTGGAAACACACATTAGTTAGATAACTGATACACTACTTGATTTAAATAATACCAAATCCCCTGTATACAAAATCTATCATATATAAATACTTATTGTGTATTTATCATATATATAAGCAAACTCTAAGAAAATTAAAAGTGTTCATTCAATTTGAGTAGCAAGTATATTATTTAGTTACAAAATACCCCAAATCAATTATCATAGATTGCAATAGATCTACACACCAAATCAGTTTTTTGGTTTGTCAATTTGTTGACTGCCAGTCCTAATTGTCGCTCTTCTCTTACTTGTAGTAGCTTATAATTGTATTTAGGTGATGATTTACTTGCCTTAAATCTAAAAACTTTTGGTTCAAAAGATAGTTTAAAAGATATTGGATCAACATGTCCATATTTTCTTTAAGTACTGTTTGTAGAACTATCAACTTGTGAACCAACATGTTAATGAAAACACAAATGAGTTTAAAATTGATCAACATGCTAATGAACATACATATGAGTTTAAAATTAGTACAATCCACGTTGACATTTTGTTGACTAGGAAAACATTCATTAATAGCTGACATGCAATTTTTAATATTACTAAAGATAAATTGGATAGAATAAGTACCATTATAGTTTGTAAGATATAAGAACCATTAGGATAGCATTATACAGTTACCTATGACAATCCTACAACATAAGACCCTTAAGTTAAATATATATATATATAATTAACATTGACAATTAGTTTAAAATTAAAAAAGATAAAAAATTATTAATCACTTACATTGACATTTTGTTCATTAGGTCTTGTTACATTATATGTTTTATTATTGTGTCTAACTACACCATATTTCTTAGATTTTTGCACTTGACCCTTTTGTGACACCTTACTTGTCTCTTCTCCTTACCTTTTCTAACCTTTTAGACATCACCTTTTAGCTGGTGACTGTATTTCTACAAAATCATTCAATAGACAAAAGATACTCTTTTAATAGCCTGCAACACTTTATCATAAATTTTTAAAAAGGTACACTTTTCATAACAATTAGCCACAAATGCCTCTAATTTTTGTTTGAAGTGATTGATAACGTTGATGACATGTTTCTATGGGTAAACATATAGGTTCCACACTCTACATCTATGACAATTATCCACCATGGCATAAAGTGCTTTAGACAATAGACAAAAGTTTAGCTATTAGTACAATTATTATTGCCTTTATATTAAGGCAACAGAATTCGTATCGTTACAAGAAGTGGCGTTGCAATAAGTATAACACAACTGAATTTGTTGATTAGGTAACAAAATAAAAAATGTTTCTTTAAGTTTTAATTAAGGTAATACATTAGTTTCAAATTATAGCAATAATTTTAAATAGATATTGTAACACTTTAAGTCTTTTTCGGCAACAATATTAAATAAATAAGGCAACAAAGTGAATTTTTGTAAGCAACAATTTGTAACAATAAAAGAAAAAATTTATTATTTCATTAACAATAATATTTAACATAAAAGCAATACCAATAATATTTATCGTAAAAGCACTCTCTTATCATTGTGTAGACAACATCTATATATACATTAAAAGCAATATATAGATATTAATGTACTTATTATCAAAGGTAAACGATCAAAAAACTGCATTTATATATAATATATAATTTATAAGGACTTGAAAAATTCAACATTTAACATATTCAAAATAAAAAAAACAAAAAATCACTAGCTAAAATATTCATCTATAATATCATCCACCATTCCATATGGTATATAAATGAATTAATCTAAATACTAAACAAAACCCATATGTATGGACACTCCAAAATTCTTCACGAAGTACCTCCTTAGCTACTCCTAATCATCACCATCCTAAAAAAACAGAAACAAAAAGTATATTAGAATTATAAAACTACTATGCTCACAAACAGGTTGACATATCTAAAAAATTGAAATCGTAACTACTTTATTATGACCTTAATTTAATCAAGAAAAATAATATAGTCCAAAAACTAACAACATAATAATTCAATTCTTTTTATAAACAAATTTGAAAGTATGAACATAAGCAATTAATCTAAAAAAAGATGACAAGATAATGTACAACAACATTGAATTAAGGAAATGAAATCATTCAGGATCTTACAGGAAGGCTAGAAGTTGAAAGGAAATCATTCTCTTGAAATGATTAAGGAAATGAAATCATTCTCTTGCAATAAAGTTGGAAGCAGTCGAATCAATCAATCCAGTAGTGGAACATATCCAAAGAGAAAAGAACACCCAATTTATAAGTTGTATTTTGCAGTCCAACAAGAACGTTCGCTATTGTCATAAAAGAAACTTCTACACTAGAAATTAAACAAAATGAAGTGTGACAGCCCCACTAGCAGTTCTTAGTCTAAACTACATCTAGAAGCACAACACGTTGAATAGTAAAGACTTTGATAGTACAAGGAGTGATGTAGGACAAATAGAAGAATTATTAATTAGTAGCTAAAATTACAATATTAACTTAATAATGTTTGTTTCATGAGGTTTGTGTTAAAAGTGCTAACAAACTGAAAAAGATTGTCATACCGAAACATGCTTGTAATGAGCATCCTAACAAATATAGGACTCACTGGCAGCCAAACCTTAATCAATCTTCATGCCTGAGGTTCTATTGAGATAACACCGAATAAACTCAACATTGATACAATTAACACTAATATCAAATTCTACACACCAACAAAATATTAAAATAAGAATAAAGAAAAACAAAGATGGGAAAACAAAGATATAAAATCTGTTCTAAATTTTGAAATTAAACAACATTTCAGCAATCCTAATAGAACCATTGTCAAACAAGAAATAAAACAACCCCCACTTTATTACTATCATCTGGTCTAACATGTGAAGTGGGTTGTCTTGAACCAGAAATTAAACAACTTAAAAAGTAGATTACCCAATTTTGTTATTGTCATCTACAATCTTATCAAACCTCAATTATATCTAATCATACCATTGCCTTCCCTTGCAAACAAATAAGATAGTAAAAAAGAATCATCTTTTATAGCCTTTCTTCTTTATGCCACAATTCCAATAACCTTAATATCTTAAAGAGCAGGCTAAAGTAAGAAAAAATTAGAACCTGGCCACTATGGAGACAAAAAAGGAAACTAAGCATAATTCAGAATGTGAATGTGACTTGTGGCTCACAAATAGAACATAAATAGTTTATATTATATGCGCAAAACAAAAACTAAAAGAGCAACAGGGTTCTGAAGATAAATTTCCTACAAACTAATAGGAATAAGAGACGGCAAGCTAGGAATTTTGTGCTATGTTGAATTCACTCTACATCCACATGAACAAAAGTCCACAAACCTACACATGATATAAACTAAAACATATATGCAAATTTGCAAAACTAATGGAATGCTAGGACAATGTACATCCATATGAATTAAAAAAAAGGGATGACCATCCAGCAAATGCACAAACATTAAACAGTCACAATCAATCATAGAAATAGAAAGAACATATCTTTCTAGAACAATACACAATGAATGCACAAGTCAAAATAGATTGACTTACGTATATAATTGAGGTTGTGTCGAGTGTTATTATGCATCCATTAGAAATCTCAATCGGGTCACCCCAATGTTTACTTCCAGAATCAAGATGGTTGACAGGCCTCTTAATTAAGACTAGTCTGTTAATGCTACCCATGTCTACCAGCTCCCACTTCTTTTTTTGAAAGTAAAAAATTATTCTTTAATAATTTGTGCATCACGGAAAAAGAAGAAATCGTTAACAGAAATCAAGGTTGTAAAGTTATTTAGTAATTACATCCACATTCCAGTTAATCATCGAATGCTTCCCTGAAACCTCTGAATCCTTTAATACCAAGTCACCAGAAACCCTCCCAAGAGTCAGTGGAAGCCTTGAAGAACTTGATGACTGCATAGAATAGAGGAGCCCACAACAAGGGCCAGAGATGACCTCAAGAGAGAGGCAGTTGCCTGCACTTCTAAACGACTAATATGGTAACATGCTTTTATATTTAGGGAAACAATAGTTCATATCAATATCTTGCTAGAAGTGGATTAAGACAAGCACTTTGATCAGCGATAACCTTCTCACAAATCTATGCTAAACTAATCAAATCAAAAAGCTGAGATAATTTTAGGACACCAATCAAAAGTAGAAGTATAAACTGCTGCACGCATTTGATTCAAGCCTCCATTACAAGGAAATTTTGAGAAAACCTTAGCTTATACAACCTCCTAAGAAACAACAGATGTTAAAGTCTTTCTCCTATAACACTTAGTAAGTTATAACATAAACAAACACAAAGATGTACAACATTTCCCAAACACACACAAAGATGTAAAACATTTCCCAAACACACAAAAATTTCTTTCCTATGTGGTAAATCTATAAGATTGAATTTTTAATTTTTTATCTTCATAATGCCAATCGGGAAGATAAATACCCCAACTCTCAAGGTGTGCTATTTTCTTGTAAGAATCATCAAAGGGCCGATTTATTCTAAAATATGCATTTTCTCACATGTTTACCATGTTTTATTATAGATAATAGACAAAAAAAATTGATCAAAACAAGAACTATCTATATAAAGCATCGTGCATTTGTTGCATTTCAGTCCACATGCTCAAAATTGATGGATTACAATGAATGAAAGAAGTATTTTCAAAAGAAAATCTTTGTGCCAATTAATCTACCATTTTAAATCTCTCTCTTTATTGCTCTTTATTAAGTATGTTAACTAATTAGGTATTCTATGATCTGAGTTTCCCAAGACAAGATACAAGGGACAACTGCTAAGTCGTGACTCTCAATTCTTTAGTTTCTATAAATGTATGATAGGATTTCTATAATTAAGAGGAAACTCGATTATGCAGTCTTAAACATTGAAATTCACTTCCACTACTTCCTTTTTTGGGGTATTCCTTCTTTTTTACAAACCACATTCCAAATTAACGAAACAACTATAGATTTACAACCTAAGTGCAAAATGGATAGATCCATTATGTCCATATTGAACCATTTGCTTACTTTACTTGCAACCAAAATGTTAAAACTCATCTTTATCAAAAGAAAACTTGAAACTCCTTTTTCTCTGTCATTTTATAGCTTTTCATGCCCTTAAATTCATCAATTTACTGGCAGTCTGAACTTCTTCAATATTTCAAAGACAATAAACATGCAAAACAAATCCTACTAAACAGTTATACGTCCTTTGTGAAACTGACATCAATCTTAAAATCAGGTTCCATAACAATTCATAGCAAATTTGTTTTAGTATTTTAGACAAATTCCAAACCCCACGTGGTGAAATTGGTTACCTTTATTCCTACACTAGTTTCCATAAAAACATGCAAATGAGCAGCCCCAACTCAAACATGTTTACATGACACAAACATCATTTAGTTCACTGTTGATTGCTTCACTTTGAAGCCTCACATAGTTTTATTTTTCTTTCCTTACTACCATTTCGTTTAGAACTAGAATTGTTACCTATTTTCCTCCATGTGATAAACCAAAACCTTCTTTCCCATTCTTGGAACACTATGAATCTGAGATAGTTCCAACACCTAACAATCACGATACCACAAAGCTAACTTGTTGGTGGTAAAGTTCCTACCTTTGACCACGTTACAAATCCTCTCCCCATCATTTTCCATTTTCAATAAATAACATTATTACCCGGCAAATAACAGCTCCTTACCTCCACTGTTTCCTTTATTTAACCTAAAAATTATAAAAAGGTAATAGGGAAGATAATTTTCTCACAATAAGGGAATGACCTTATACCTCGAGTTTCTATTCAGTACATCAAACCCTTTCTTCGCCAGGACATCAGGGCTTGCCTTGAAAGATTTTGAATTTCGCTCACCACCATTATCAGAGGGGACATCTTACACCTTCTTTACTTCCTCCTCTACAAAGGCTTCCGGCTTCAAGACTTGAGATTCGGTCTCGATAGTTGGGACACCCCATATTAGAGACTCAAGTGTCAGTTTTGTCTTTAGATTTCTTAACCTAGACACAGGATAACTTTAATAGGCAAGAGTAGACCAAGGCTTTACAATATTGTTACAATTGCCTAGATTGTAACAACAATATAAAATCCAAAAATGCCACATTACTCACCCATAATACACACACAACAATAATTACGCAAAACTTCTACAGACCACATGACGAAGCCATAAGATTTGAGATATAACAAAAACCCACCACTAAATATAAATATAACAATGCTTCAATTTGTTTCATATATAAAATTTTAAAGCAACAGTTACTTGATTTTGTTGTCTATTTTAATATAAGACAACATTTTATTATTATCGTTGCATCTTAATTTTATTAAAGACAACATTTTTAAAATTATTGCATTATATTATTTTTAAGCAACACATTATAAAACTGTTACAAATATGTTGTTGCCTAAAGCTTTTTATGCTGTAGTGATCCTTTTTTAGTTTTACAATATATTTTCTATCCTCTTTACTAACCTCATATGCTCTATCATTGTTCCACATAATTCTTAATTGTATTTTTACTTCTTATTTTTTTAGCTTTTTCATAATTGCATGTGCAATATATGATTTCCATACATATGCATATACCCTTCTTTCAACATTTCTCCTCATCACCATTGTTCTTATGGTTTTTAATATACTGATCACGACTTTGTCTTTTATTGATAAGATCTGCCCCGTTGAAAGTCTCACCCATGTTATTGTCAACAATCAAACATTTTGGCTCAAATAATTGGTACAACCTAGCTCAAATCTTTTGTAGATATTTAAGCAAAGCATAAATGCACCTAGGTTTAATTTCATCAATTTCTTTCATTACTGATTGAATTCTTTGATGTATGTTAACCTTGGACATGCCCATAATTGTCTCCTCAAGTCTTTACCACTATATTGTCCATACCAATTATAGTAAATATGTCTACAACATATATTATGCATTGCATTTAGAAGCATATTCTGAACAACTCTTATTAATCCTTAAATGTATAACTCATAAAATAACTATGAAGGAACAATATAATAAAAAAAACAAATAACACAAGTTAAAAAAACTATGTACATTTTACATGTAATATATTATGATTTCATCTCCATATTCCAACTTCAAATCAATTGATTGGAGTGACAAGAACCTACTCCATGAATCAGTATTTTCAATTTCAACAATTGCCCATACTATAGGATACATGCCTCCATCTCCATCCTTTCAAGTTGCATTGATTAGTTATCCTTAAAATTCAATCTTTAAGAAACAATCATCCATCTCAAGTGTGGGCTTCAAATGCCTCCATCATTCTTTCATAACTCCAAACAAATGTATAACCTCTTAAACTGTAATAATGGGGTTTCTTAATTCTTAAATAATTGCAGATCCATTATTGATTCAGGATTACTATGTTTCAACTTGTGGATATAACCTTGCAGCTTGCAATATTTATGAGCATAGTCAAATGCCTATTTCTTCCTTAACTTCCTCTTAGTAGCCCTGCACATAGTAGAATTCACAAATATGTTTAACTTTTCTTTACATTTTTCAATCATCTTTACAATGACAATTGATGGCGTGTCAAACCAGCAAAAATAAATTCCTACTCTAGAACACTTAAACGAGCAAAATGGTGAATAAGGTCAAATTACAGAGACCAATGTAGCAATTGTTTATTTGTGCGAAAATAAATAAAAAGAATTGATTTAGGAATGATTAATCTTAGAACACGAAGTCACGCAGAAGGAAATTAAAAATAAAGACTGAAAACAATATAAAGAAAGACCTAGCCAAGGTATTCTTCCATTCGATACTGTAATCCGATCATAGACTTGAAAACATAAATTCAGTTCATTCTTATGGACAAAGTTATAGCAGATAGTGAACAACACATATCAACCAATCTATTCTTAATTATTTGATAACCCCGAGTAAAGCTCTGCAGATTATTACCCTAACCAATTAGACTATTCCCGAGTAAAGCTCCGCAGAATATAATCTATGGCAGCAATAGACTCTAATGGACCTTTGTCTTAACTAACATAGTCGGACAAGCCGCACTCTATTTAGACTAAATTAGTTAATCTCATTAATTTCTTAATTGAAATTAATTTGCCACTTTGATAGACAGAAATCACGAATTCACTAATATATTCGGCAATTTATCACCAAGTCAATCAATTAACATGCCTCATTAATCAACAAACACGGCAACAATAAATCGATTAAAGTGCAGAGATCAAACAAACATAAGAGATGAACAAAAGCAATTAAACCCAAGGGGTCTCATGAATTACATTAATCGAACGTTAGATACCTTGTCTAGATGAAGAGTTAGCCACGCATAGCAATGGCAAAAGACATTGTTCTTAAAGAAGAGTTTTCTGTTTTTCACGCAGAAGAGCTACTGCCGTTTCCTAAATTCTAATTCTCATTGTTTTCTAATTTCCTAGAATGAGGCTATTTATAGTCTAAGTTTACTTTTTACAATAAGCAAAATGGCACCCAACAAAATATGAAAATAAGGCTCCAATGGGCTACAAAATAACTTGACTTCGTCCGGCATAAGGGGCTGTGTCATTCGAGCCTAAATTCCAAGGTAATTAATCTGAAATTCGCAAGTCGCAATTTGCCAGCGTCGCGGCACCTTCAACATGGTCATGTTGAAATTCTGTCCAGTTCCAAATTAGCCAAATTCACTCTAAATCGCATCACTTTGGTATTTCATCACCTAGAACATACACAGACACGAATTACCATAGAAACACAAGCAACCTCACATTAACATATCAAAAGAACATAAAACACACACAAATAACATGCACAAAATGCGAGTTATCAAAACTCCCCACACTTGAACAATACTTGCCCTCAAATATTCAATCAACTCAAATTATCAAGACACTTCAACATCTTATCACAATTCTTTCAACCGCACTTATCACTTCTTAAG
>JANIIA010000192.1:22412298-22427005 GCA_027478495.1 Erythroxylum alaternifolium
CTCCTTGATCGGATTAATTACGGACGTCTCGCTTCCAGTGGCAGTGTGGGAGTTGAAGCTACTAGAGAACCTGAGGCTGCTGGGAACCTGATGCTGAGTAGGGGGCCAGTGATCAATCAGCAGTTGATCAATCAAGTATGTGACAGACTCCTTATGCGCAGAAGTGTACAAACTACGTAGGAACCTGAGGAGTCTTGAAGTTTCAGATTTATATCCTCTAGAATTCTTAGAGTGTGGTCTTAAAGACTTAAGATTAGTCCCAACTAAATTAGGACACCTAATGTAATAAAAAAATAAAAGGCCACAACACAAGAAAAGTGCATCACACCAACCGCCAACAAATGCCGATTCCAAAAAATAGAGAAAGGCCACACAACCACAAACAGAGAAACACGAGAATAAGGATTTTAATACCCACCCTAAACAGTAAACAGAGAACCACAAGGGATGTTCTGAGTTTTGACCATGCCCAATTTTAGATGAGAACGTTTAGGTTTTTTCCAAACGTTATCATTGACATTCGTTTTCTTTTTTTGACGCCAAAGAACTTAAATGTCATAAATTGTTGCTTAGCATTTTGTTTGTCTGGTAATACGAAACATTGTCATCTGGCATTGTTTATCGTCTGTTTTGTAAAATATTGTCATCTAGTGATGAAGGAAAATAATAAACAATGGTAGACGATAGCGTTTGACATGTCTCCTACCACGTATGATATATATGTGGAATAGGATCCACCAAAAATTAATATAATATATTATGTGTATTTTTGTAACAGTAGTTTGATGGAATTGTTAACCTGAGGTTCTTTTTGAAAATTTACAAAATGATAGGTTTACTTTTAAATGTTTGAGAAATATTATACTTCTTTTTAAACAAGTTGAAGCTTTAAAGTTTAATTTAAATTTTGAGATAAATGTTTGGATTTTTTTTGACCTTTCGCATATATTGTATCGGAATAATATTTTGGATTATATCTGCACATTTTTTACTGTAATAAGTAGATATTTGTAATCTCAATTTAATTTAATTTAAGTTAATGTGAATTTTAAAATCGAAAATTAAAAAATATAAATTTAAATGGAGTTTAAAATTCAAAAAAGTTGACAATTACAAAAAAAAATCAAACTTCATTAAATTTTGCAATTCTAGTCTAAATTTTGAAAAGTAGGTATAAAATGTTAAAACTTTTAAATATTTACAAAAACAGCCCAACATTATTTTTTCCATTAATGTTATTGATATAACTTTGTCACGTCAACAAACATACTTATCACATGAATGACACGTATATTTTAATTTTCACATCAGCATATTATAAATAAATGTATAATTTTTTATTTAATTAATTTATCATATTTTATAATATTTAAAATTAATAAAAATATTAATGTATACCAAATTCAGGGCTTATTTGCACTACTTCTCTCACATTTCATTTGTCAGTTTTTCTGCATTGTAATTTCTTTGCTTTCATTGTTAGCAACTTATTACTCTCTCTTTCTACCACAAAATATATCTGTTATTCTTTTTGCTCTTTTTTGTTAGTGTTATCCTTGCCGAGAAATTAAAGTAAGAGCAAAAAAGGTGGAGAGAGAGAAAGGAACAACAAAGAAGGTAGAGAGAGAGAGAGAGAGGAAAAGCATAGAAGGGAGAGAGAGAGAGGGAGAGAAATTTAGGAGAACCCAAATTATTCACATCAATCCTTCATTTTGAAATTTTAAGTTTTTTCTCTTTTTCTATAGACTTAATTCTATGCTGGTTTGCCTTTTTCAAGCTCCAAACACAGTGAGAGTTGTGTTTTTCTCACAACTCTTAGGCACATTTTTCATAAAATTTGGAAAAGAGAGAATTGGAAAATAATGAAGAGAAAGTAAACAGACAACGAAGAAGAAACAGTGAGAGATAAATGTTAGACATTTTTGTCCCTACGGACAATTTTGTCATTTTCCTATTAAGTGGACAACTATTAATTGTAATTTTGATTTTTAAATAAATTATCAATTAAGTTAATTTGATCCAGATAAAGGTAATAAAGTGACTCAATAAATGATCTAGATTAATGGGTCGAAGTCCGAGTAGAAAATAAATCCCTTTTAGTATAGACCTGGTCCATATCGGCCTTATGATGGGGAATTCCGATATGAAAAATATATATATAAGTTAAGATCTCCTGCAGTTGCTCATATCAATCATAAGCATAAGGGTTCTCTAACCTGTTAAGAGAGCTTACGTTTTTAAAAAACTGTAGAAAAACCTAGACCGTGTCCCTGTGATGGATTCCCGTGAAGATGGAGGTGGATTCGGGCTCGTTTCGACTTCAAAAAGCTCGTTTGAATTTTCAGAACCGAAATTAGGTACATTCCGCATTCTTCGATTTTTGCCCTTTTGCGTTCGATTTGAGATACGTAACTAAGGTACCGTTACGTTACATGTGGTATTAAAGCAATGACGTGATCAGGTGGTTAAAAAAGGAGATTTTTTAGTTTTTCTCTCCATAAGGTGTCGAAGAGTTAACTTCCGTTTCTCAATTTTTTCTTACTTTTTATTGCATGAAAGTAGTATACATGTGTTTAGCCTTAAAAAATGGGTTGAAAATGAGCCCGAAAATTCAAAAACTGATCTCGAAACTCACCGAGGTGTTTTGGGTCAGTTTTTAGGTCCGAAAAATTCATAAAGTAAAATTTTCGTTTTTTCTAGATTTATTACATTCTAATAAATTAAAGTTTAACTCCTGAAAAAGGAATTAAGGTATTTCGAATCCGATTTCGAGTGAATTTTCATGCTTCGGACATCACATGAGGGAGATACTTCAAGTTTTCGTGTCTTGGGTCTCATGTTCAGTGTTCAGGATCGTATGATAGTTAATCGGAAAAGGAATTGAGACATTCTGAAGCCATTTTTGAGTGAATTTTTATGCAATGAACTTGCCATAAGGGAGATGCATGAGGTTCTTGTGTCTCAAGAGGTCAGTTCAATATCCAGTAATGCATGATAGTCACTCTACTGGGATTTTTCTTTTACGAAAGTCTCAAATGAAGTTTTCAGATAATGTCTTCAGTACGATGGTGTGACAATGAGACTGTGCATTCGGGTTTTTGCATTTATTGAAGTTACATTGTCACATGCCATATGCCCATAAAGAATGTGAGGATAAAATAAAGATGTATCCCTTGTGTTTGTGGACTTTTTGAGTGCTGATGAGAATTTAGTCACCACAGTGACCTTTCGAGTCAGTATTTTAAATTGTTCTGCCTACATGTTATGGGATGTCTTTGGTCTCATGTTTGGTTATTCTTCCCATAAGTGTTGGCTTTACATGAGATTTTGAGATGTGCATAAAGGCATTGGATAGAGAAAAGTCGTTACTTGAATGATCTATTCTCCCACAAGTGGTAGTGTCATGAGACTGATGGTTTATACTCTGATCATTTTTATGTGTGGAGGTCCAGTTGCATATATGATGCATTTAACCCACAGGTGTTTCATAACATATGTGACCAGATTTTCAATATAGATACTGTTTAATGGCTTTCAGTATCATTGTTGTCCTACATTTGTGCTAATATAATCAAAGTTACTAAGTAGTCACCTTTTCAGTCAATAAAATCAGTGTCATCACTAAAACCTTGACCAGTTTTAATACAAAGAAGTAGACAGAGGATGTATTGAATGCTATAGAGATAGCTGAGGCTGATATGGCCATACAGATATATAGGCCATCTCCACTTACATCTATGAACTCGAAAGCTCATAAGCAGCCTATGCAGTCCAGGATCGGTTTGACAGATTGTGTCTTATGACCATTAAGAGATCCATACCTAACCATCTGCTTAGTGGACTTCCGGACACAAACATAGTGAAGTAATTTCTTGGTAATATCTCCCAAAGGTATACAGTCTCACATAGTGTTAAGATAAGTGCCTTAATGAAAGAATTATTTTTCATAAGGTATACAAGAGAAGGGGGAGTAAAGGAGAACATATCAAGAATGATACATCTTCACAGTAGACTGAAGATGTTAAACATTCTTCTTCCTGATGTCTTTATAGTTCATCAGACTCTGAATGCACTCCCTTCAGAGTTACGTAATCTGGTGAAGACATATTTTTCATAGGATGAGGAATGGGACTTTAATGCTTTGATTTCCCATTGTGTTGCAGAGGAGGAGAAACTCAAGCTTATTACTCCTACAATCCTCGTAGTAACTAAAGGGAAGGCAAAGATAAAATCCACTAAGATCAAATGTAGATAGACTAAATCTTCTCCACATGCTGATACTGGTCAATTCAGTGCTGGTAAAGGTCCTAAAGACATAAAGAAGCCAGTAGTATAAGGCTTAGAAGGACAAACAATGATCATCAGATAACTTCTTGGCTTGTCAATTTATGAATATGATTTTCAATAGTCGCATTAATTACTTGGTGGCTATATAGTGGAGTATATGATCAAGGTGCTTTCACAGTGCAAGGGTTCATATATAGGATACAGCTAAATAAAGAGAAGGAGAAACCGATGGTTCACTGCAATGAAGAAGTGGTAGTAATATCTATTGGGGATGTATGTAATGAACCGTGTTTTGAGGTTCATTTTGGTTTTTACACGACACATTTTATATGTGATCTTTAGATCAATTTTGGACAATGAAAGTTGACATTTTGTATTTAATACTCTTGTTGTACATTTATGTTTAATGCAAAACATAATGGTACAATTTTCTTATCACATGGTTTGTATAGAATGTGTCTTATCTCGAATTAGATATATGCTTCTTCGTATCTTGTTGAGCAAGTCATGACATGAAGACCCTAATGAATGAAAAGTCATAAATAGTGTGGCATAAAAGTTTGAGTCACATTTTCAGAGCTAGGGTTGAGAAATTAATTGAGGAAAACATTCTCTCAATTATAGTTTATGATAATATGGGAACATGTTTTGACTATTGTAGGGGTAAATTGACTAATAAGGATATTAAGGTCAACTCATGCTTCTGGCTTATTGAGTCTGATACAGACGGATATCAGAAAACCTTATACAGTTGCATCATGCAATTCCAAAAGTATTGACATTTGTCATAATTATTCCCATTACAGTTATGAGTTCTTGCTTAAAGACGGAAAGTTGAGAACCAATGGGAAAATTCATTTAGAATGTCATATCTGATCATGAAAGAGAATATCATAACAAACATGGTGTTTCGGGACTTGAAAAGGTCTGTTTGCCAAATATATGGAATTAGTTAGCATAGTGACTTGATTCACTATACCGGGTAGTCTTGAGCAAAATGGCGTGTTGCCGAAAGACATAACAGCACTCTAAAGGACTTGAAAAAGTCAATGTAGAATAAGACTAATCTACCTGATTATCTAAAAGTGTGAAAACTCAATCTCATACACATTGGTGTATGAGGCTGCCCTAGCAAGGTAGTATAATCCTTATAAAAAAAAATTGCATGCTCATTATGCTCATTGTTATTTAGTAAGATATCTTGATCACTCTAAGGCTACAAATCTTACTGTAGAGAAAGAGGTAATAGAATAGTGGAATCACAAACAGCTAAGTTTCTGGATTATGATGTCTATGATGATAGTGGGCTCTTTGACTTTTCGGATGATAACAGGATGGATACTACAGTTCTTATGTACCTGCCACTAATACAGTTAGTCTCGATGGATCTAGATCTTTATATCGTGCCTGTACAGGAACATGAACCCATACCTGAACACACAGAGGTTCCTGTGGGTACAAGATCTAATGCAATTGTGAAGATCCACTAGAGTGAGATGACCTGTTATCCCATCTTATTATATAATCTATTAGGTGAACATGACTATGATATTAGACATGTTAAGAATACAGTTACTTTTACAGAAGTTGTTTCTGTACTCAAGGATTATGTATTGTGGTGGGTTGCAATGACTTATAAGATGCAAGCCATGAAGCATAGTTAGGTTTGAGAGTTAATTGATTTTGTAGCAGAACTACAAACCCGTCAGTTGTAAATGAAGTTTAAGAACTAAAGGACTTCAGGATAAAGTTCAGCGGTTTATGGACTCGCTAAGTTTCCTGACGGTTCACTTAAGGAGAAATGTTAACTTTAGTGTTACTTTTTTCTCTCGTATCCTAGAAGGATACAATTTGAATGATTAAGGCAATTGTAGCTCATGATAATATAGAGTTATATCAGATAGTTGTCAAAACTGCTTTCCTAAATAAAGACTTTTATAAAGTAGTCTATATGGTACAACCTGAAGGATTTCAAGATCCAGATGAAACTGACATGGATTGCGCGTTATGCAGATCAATATATGATTTACATCAAACCTCCCGAAAGTGAAACCTTACAATGGATGAGGTTATGACCTCTTTCAGCTTCATGAAAAATAAAGTTAAAAAGATGCTCGTACTATGAGGTTAGGGGGAGCAAAATTATCTTCCTATTATTCCATATGGATGATATATTGCTCACGTCAAATTACTTGACCATGTTGTATAAGATTAAGCAACTTTTGGTCAAGAACTTTGACATAAAGGACCTTGGCGTAGCATCTTTTGTCCTAAGTATTCAGATTTACTATGACATATCTTAACACACATTTTACCTCTCAGAGAGTGCATACATTGAGTATATGTTTAAAAGGTGTAATACAGTTGAATGTAAACCTATCGTAACATCTATCTCTTATAGTGAGAGATAATCTTTGGCACAGTATCGAAAGAACAAAGCAAAGAGAGAGGTTATGAGGAATGTTTCGTATTCTAGTATGGCTAATAACCTGATGTATGCTTGACTATATATTAGGTAGGATATTGCATTTACTGTTTGACTGTTTGATAAGTATCTGGTTAACCTAGATGTAGACCATTGAAATATAGTCAAGCGAGTGTTAAGATGATTAAAGGGAACCAAGGATTACGTGTTGACATATAGAAAAGTCAACAGACTAAACCTTGTAGGGAATTCAGATTTAAATTTAGCTATGTGTTCGGATAATCGAAAGTTCACTTAAGGTTACAGTCCTTTAAGTTAGTAGATGATATAATATCATAGAAGTGTGTCAAGTGGACACGAGTAATTTCCTCGACCATACATGCAGAGTGCATGCTGTGGGGCTACTTCATAGACATTTTAGCTTAGAAATTTGATTTCTGAGTTGTTTGTGGTTGATTCAGTGGCTAGACCCAATTGGCTGTAATGTGATAATCAAGCTTCTGTGTTGTTTAATAACAACATTGAATATCACAGGGTCTTAGCATTTTGAGGTCAAATATTTGATCATAAAGTAGTTGACACGAAAAGGTGACATTAAGGTTTGGAGTATTTAAAGACTGAGGAATGATAAGTCGATTCTTTAACTAAAGGACTTTACCCACTTGTGTTTGGAATACAAGTATACAGTATGGGTGTTTTGAAGTCCTTAGACACGGTTAGTTAAAAGATCGTTATGTTTGCTCCACGTACATTTGTACGTTTTGATGTATTATGATGGTGTGATGGTTCATCAATAAAGATGATCATTTTTTATCCTCAATAATACATGTTATCATACATTGTCGTAATACGTAGGGAAGTCTTAAGATTTGTGTTGGTCTTAAGCATTTTAAAGGTCATTGAGCATTTATAAAGATTGACCTTGAGCTTATGTCATTAGACACATACAGTTTTATACGGATATATCCTTAAAGTTTCACATGACATAGGGAAATATAAGTTTTTAATCCTATAAAGGTTCTCTAACGCAGTTTAGTATTCAGTTGGAGAATATAAAAGTTTTATCTAATGCTGTTTAGCATTTGGTGAGAGAAAACATGATTTCTCTTATGCAGTTTAGCAATGCGGTTTAGTATAAAGTTGGAGAAATCAAGACCTACAAACGAAGATGATACATATTAGATCATAAAGGTATCATCGTAGTTTGCCACACTCCATTTTCCCATTCATGTTAGTGAGGTATTAGATATTTGTGATTATATTGAACCTGTGTCACACATGACACATGTGTTTAATAATTTTCGGTATCGAAAGCCTCACAGGACGGAATATTGGGCTTTCATTATCTTTAGATCAAATGTTTTGTTTAAATTTAGTCGACTAATACCGCAGTGTAGCTTAATTGAGTTTTTAAACTGTTTTAAAACTTGAGTAAAACTGAAATTAATAATTGTCTAAGAGGGAGAATGTTAGACATTTTTGTCCCTAGGGACAATTTTGTCATTTTTCTATTAAGTGGACAACTATTAATTATAATTTTGGTTTTTAAATAAATTATCGGTTAAATTACGTAATTTGATCCAGATAAAGGTAATAAAATGACCTAATAAATGATTTAGATTAATGAGTCAAAGTCCTGGTAGAAAATAAATCCCTTTTAGTGTGGACCTGGTCCATATCGACCTTGTGATGGAAAAATCTGATATAGAAGCTATGTATATAAGTTAATGTCTCCTGTAATTGCTCGTATCAATCATAAGCATCAGGATTGTCTGAACCGTTAAGAGAGCTTATGTTTTGAGATAACTGTAGAAAGACTTAAATCGTGTCCCGCTAATGGATTCCTGTGAAGATAGCGGTAGATTCAGGCTTGTTTTGGCTTTAGAAAGCTCGTTTGAAGTTTAAGAACTAAAATTAAGTACATTCCGCATTTCTCCGTTTTTTGCCCTTTCATGTTCGATTCGGGATACATAACTAAGGTACCATTACGTATTAAATTATGGAATAGACATTGAAAGCTAAGAAAGATAAAGAATTGTAAAAGATAAGTTGGAAGTGTGGAAAAAAAAATATAAATATATATAATATCATACATATGTCAAATAATTTGAGATTTATCAAGTCAGTTCCATTAATAAAAATATTATTATTGAGATATGTTTATGAAAAATTAAAATTTTAATTATTATTTTTTAAAGATTGGTTTGTAATTGAAAACTTAATTTTTTTTTAAAATTTTAATTGATGCTAAAAAAATTGAATTCAAATTCTAACAAAATTTTGTTGGCTAGAATATTTTTACTATTTTTAAAGTTTTTTAAAAATTATGAAAATTTTAAAATTTTTTTAATTAATCCTAAGAAAATTGAATTTGAATAGATTTTGTTGACTAGACATCGAATTAAATCTTTCGGACATTTTCACTATCCCTAATAGCAAGCGTTGCAATTTGAAAATTTGAAGGGTTAAATTAAAAAAAACAGTTTAATTTCCCATATTCACAAAATTTTCAATCGCTAATTTCACGCCTCATCCTCGCCGTTAGCGGCAGCTAGACTTCTCTTCTCCGTCCCCGTCAGTCCTAATCTCCCTTTGTTTCTTTGGGTACGTGCTTTCTCTGTTTATGGGTGGGTGACTGGGTGGTTGTATTGTACGTGCTTTCATACTTCTATTTTGATATCTGAACTTGGATTGATTAAATGCATCTGGGTTCTGTTTCTCGGATCTTTTTCGTGCTTCCATGCTTCGTTGTTGTTATCTGAACTTGTTATATAAGAACTGCAATTTTTCTGCTTTACTTCAACACGGCAAAGATGGTCCAGTTACAAAATTTCTCACCTCTGATAAATGCCTCCCTGAGTGCAAACTAGTGAGTTTGTTTGCACTGGTGTGGAACCCCAGCTGTTCTATGTCCAGAGTTCAACATTGGCATCTTCTCTGCTTAATCTAGCCGCGCCATTTTAGAAATGTTAATAGCGTTCTCAAGTGCTTCAATACCCCAATCCAAATTTGCCAAAACTGCTTGATCAGAGTACCGAACTTCAGCTTCTTTGTCAGAACTCCCATTTTCTGTTGCCAATCTCTCTGCACACAGTTCTTTCTGCTGGATGCTTCGCTCTTGATCAACCAACGTATCTTCAGTGAAACTTGCCACAGCAGTTATCAATGAACTAGCAATGCTCTTCTGGTCCATTTCACGCCTATTGGCTATTGTTTATGTTTCCTTACTCTCAACTAAAGCAGTTTAGCCGGAAACATATCAAGTAGTGATCTGTTCCATCATAGAAGCTGAGACTAGATTGAAATATCTGGTTGATGTGCAAGTTAGAGATAGTGGCACAAGGTAGTGAGAAAAAGATGGTGAACTATTGCTTGTAGTTGATGTTGTCGGCTTTCGTCATCACTTTCTCCAGATCAAATGCTGCTCATATTATAGATGTTGATTCATTGTTAAATATTATAACTAAGATATTGCTAATACCTTTCTAGTAAATTTATTTGCTAAGACATGGACTTAGATGGAACGTCTGCAAATACATAAAATTAAATTTTATAATCAGAGAAATTTTGACTATACAAAATTAAGAGACTATTTTATAATTAAAAATAATAATAACTGAAATGGTAACATATTGGCCGATGTCGATACTGTAATGTACCAGTATCAATACCAATACAAGCTCCTGTACAGTATTTGCAACTTTAGTTTAACTGTTAAAGCTCTTTCCGTGGAAAGAAATATCTTGACCTTTCTTGCATGCTCTCTGATTTTAGTAAAGGTGGTTGATTTCTGATCCGTTTCTCTATGTCATTATCATTTTCGGTCTAGTTTAGCCTTGTTTTTGTTTATTAGTATAGTAACTCCTCAAATATGCTTAACCCGTAGAGATAAGGACATGGTGAACATGAAGACAATGGTGAGAGAATTAAGAGAGGCCATGTACTTCATTGGATCATTGCAATATTGGAGGATGGCTGTGTTTTGGACAATCTCGATACTTGTCTCATATTGGCAGTTGTTTACTCGGAGAATGTTTTCTTGGCAATCTTTTAACTATCCCCGTTGTGAGCCTACAAGAGTTGGCTCCAGCAAACCCCTCTGCATCATCACTGGTGTAAGCTTTCTTTCCTTATTGGTTTTTGCCATACTTTTGAAAACCTGAATAGCGCACGTCTTTTGATTCGAAAGCCTTCACTTATTGGTGTTTGTATATGATTTTGCTACATAGGCTACTTCTGGACTTGGTTATGCTGCAGCCAAGGCTCTTTCAAGGGAAGGTTTCTTTGTTGTTCTAGGTACAAATGTTAGTTTTGTCCATTTTGGCGGAGATTAGAAAACTGGAGCAGCTCATGCATTGAGTTGCCTACTTGATTAACATTGGCTTTTGCATTCCTATCTCTTTCTTTTAAGATGTGTCACTTTCAGTGTATAGGTGCATTCTGATACATGAACCTTCCTTGTTTCTTCAGCACTTTCCAGACATGCCAAAAAATTCATTGTCTTTGCTTTTGATAATTCATATGTCCTATTAACTCAAATGATATGAGAATCTTAATTAGCAGTAAGAATATATCATTAAGTTCAAACTTTTAGTGGTCTATACTCATTGTATGTTTGCAGTTGGACGGTCATCCAGTTTATTGGTTAAGGTATACCTCACGTCATGACTTCATTGCTTTTTTTCCATCCTTCATTTTAGAGTTTTCCTCGTCACTTTAAATGTTTCTGTTCTATCTTTGTCTGAACAGACCATGGAAGAGATTAGAGAAAGGAATGAGGGTGCCCATCTCAGGGCTTTTGAGGTGGACTTGTCATCTTTCCAGTCAATCTTGAAGTTCAGGATCTCACTAGAGAAGTGGTTATTGGATTCAGAAATGCATCGTTCCATACAGCTCTTGATAAACAATGCAGGAATACTGGCAACATCTCTCCATTTCACATCTGAGGGTTATGATAAGTAATTATCTCAGTGAACCCTAGCTTGCACTTTGGTCCTCATTTGTTTGGCTTTCTTCAAACATTCATTTTGTTCTTTATGACAATCATAGCTGCATTATGTACATCAACTTCCTTTCTACAATAGTGACAAAAACGAAACAAGATGCTTCAGTCACTTTGGTGCTTATTTCCTTAGTGATTGAATTCAGGGTGCTTGCCCATATGCTTACTGCTAACCTTTTATTTCCAGGATGATGGGTACGAACTACATTGGTGCATTCTGTCTGTCCAATCTTCTATTGCCACTTCTTAGAAACAGCCCTGTTGGTTCACGTATTGTGAATGTTACATCCTTTACACATCGCAGTGGTAAAACACTTTGAAGCAATATCTATTGGATGGAATGCTTTTCTTTCAGCTTTATCGTTCACAAAAATTTATTGAGAGCTCATAAAAGTAACAAGTATAACCCAGCGTTCTATGCTTCTTAAGTGACATCTAAATGGTTCTTCTTGTTCAAACATGTTTTAAATAATAGTGCAAATACATAGTTTGGCTCAGCTCTGAATAGGTGATACTAAGTACACTAACATTATTTATTCTTTCAGTATTTGATATACAGGTCCATGAAAGAATTATTACTGGGAACTGCTTCTTGAACACAAAACAATACCCATATGCTCAGATATATGAGAACTCCAAATGTAAGAAGTATCTGTTGCAGGATGCTTTGCAATATTGGTAGAAGTATCTGTTGCAGGATGCTTTGCAATATTGGTTCTGATCCTTTCTTTAATACCCCATGTCAACGTTGTGGTGCAGTATACCTGCTTCTGTTCTCATATGAACTTCACCGGCAACTTCACATGATGGATAAATCTTGTCAGGTTTCTGTCAAGTATGTTTTTGGGGGCATTTGTGCTGTTAATTATTGACCATATACAAACTATAATGCTGAAAATGATATTTTGAATATGTTAATTGTTTTATTTGCATTTGAACGTGTTTATTCATATTATCATTCATGTTTTCTGCAATTTATTTAGATTTAGATTTGGCTGTATATTTGTGCTCCAAATAGAAATACTCGTTCCCTTAACTGGCAGCTTTAGTGTCTTTCTGGATGAATTGTCTGGTCTCATGTTCTTGTCCAAAGGTATAAAAATGTTTGCAATTCTATTCATCTTTCTGCTTTTGGTTTTGTTTGGGATTGAAAGTGCTGCAGATCCGGGAGTAGTGGAAACTAATATAATGCGAGAAGTACCATCTTTTCTTTCTAAATTTGCATGTTTAGTGTTGAAGCTTCTGGGTGTTTGTCAGTCTCCTGAGCACGGGGTTAGCTCCATTCTTGACGCTGCACTTGCCCCACAAGTTAGTTTTCCTCTTTCTATGATTGCTGTCTCAGTTTTCCTCTTTCTATGATTGCTGTATTAGTTAATGGTTTAATCATTTAACAATTCTCTTGCGTTTCATACATACAACAAGGATGAGTAGCTCAAGTAGAACCATTGTTCTGGTTGTTTGGTGGTCCGTCTCAGGAAATATCAGGGGAGTACTTTTTTGGTGGAAAGGGCAGAACTTTGAACAGTTCAGCACTTTCTCAGGACACAAAACTTGCAGAGAAACTTTGGACCACTTCATGCAATCTTTTTCAGCAGTTAGAATTTGCTTGCGGAGGAACATAAAGTTCAGGAACAAAGCTTCATCACTGAAAACAATATCAGATGATTGTATAAATCAAAACAGTATCTTACCTGAATATTCATGCGAGTTATTTTGTGTACATTGAAGAACCCAACTAGGTCTTGGTAACCAGCGATGAGTTTTACAAATTCCTTGTCCTCGTCTGAAGAAAATTTGCCGAGTAAGAAAACAACATACTTCAACAATGCAAACTAGATGATAACGATAATAAACCTAGAATTGTTTTGACAGAAAGCAAAATGGCCGTCATATGCTGTCATCTTCTGCAAATGAATGGTGAAAGAAGAGGTGATGGAAAGGTGATGGCAGCAACTGCATTTGTTGAACGTAGCTTGCTTGTAGGAGGATGAAAAAGTCATTTTAACAAATGAGCAAACAGGTATATATAGCATTCCGAACCAAGCTAATGAAGAAAGAAGTTAATTCTGTGTATATCAACTAACTTTCCATGTTACATTTTTCCATAAAACAAAATGCATTAATGCATGTAAGATGGGCTAAAAATGTGCTAAAAATGTGTCACAACGGTTCTCGAGAGCAAAAAGACTTGGGGTGTACGTAATGCTAAAACAGTCGACACATTGTCCACTAAACAAATGCGTCTCCAATGGCCTACGTATGTGGAACTCTTATTTATTTATTGCAGTAGAAAACTGAAGCAAGTCAAACCAGCACATTTATCACCATGGTTGCACAGAAGATACAAAACCTCATCTCAATTACCATCAATTTTCCGCTGAGCTTCACCAAAATACTTTTTTATATTGACAAGCGATTCTCAGCCTGTCCGCCTGTACCTTTTACAGAGTATCATTTTATTTTGAAGTACAGAGGAAACTAAGAATTGACAAAAACAATGAAAGAGTCAATTAACATGAGAAGCACATGCGGTTGATCTTGATTGATAGGTTTATCCTTTGTAGACGTTGAAGGACTTGACAAGGTGCCCAAAAAGCCTCTTGGGTCATTGTAACAAGCTCTTCAGAGATTTTCGAAGATGCCAAAACCGGGGTCTCTCAACTTGTGTGGTTCAGTGTTTGGAAGACTAGGTCTCTCTTTCGGTCGTTGGGCTTCACAATAAGCAATGGACTCACAAGTTCTTTCGGGCTCACGAGACAAATATTTTTTGTTCTTACCCTACGTTTGGTTGCTGTTTCTGTAGGTAGGAATAGAAGACAGGGACAAAAAAATTCTGTCTCCGACCTGTTTGCTTGCTGTCTCCACCAATTTCTATCTCGACTCCAGAGACAGAGACATAAAATTTTTGTTCCTTCCAAAACCAGAGGACAAGAAAACGGAGACGGAGACAGAAACAAAACACACACATAAATTTACAAGAAAACCCCTCCCCA
>JANIIA010000192.1:22473986-22485252 GCA_027478495.1 Erythroxylum alaternifolium
AAATATTTAAAGGACTTTAGATTAGACTAGTCTCACTCTTAGAAATTTCAACCTTAAAGGACTTTAAAGGGGAGTACGTTATAGATCTTTGATGTGTCATACATTGTTATTAGGATTAGACTTGATGCATTTGGCCAAGGGATTTTGGGAACACTTAACTTCTAGAATGCTACTTGAAGGAATGGTATAAAAGGAGGTTGTTGAATTGATATGATGATGAGCAACATTGGAAGAATATTCACAAGGATAAAACAGGAAAAAATGTGGTTTTAAAATGATATAAGAACTTCTTCAATTTTAGATAGAACTTAAGTAGTGATTATGATCTACTTTCATGAACCAAAAAATTAGGAATAATTGTGATCCCATTTTAAGGCCCTAATATTCATTCTACGAATTCCATTTCATTTTAATTTTGTTTTAAGCCCTAAGAACTACCCATAGGCATTTCATTTTCCATTTCAAGTCTTATGTAAATATTTTAGGCATGTTCTTTAGATTCCAACAGTTGCTATTCATTCTAGGCATTAACCAAGTCTCACCAGTATCCCTGAGAGACATTCATCGAACAATCTATAGGCAAACCGAATTCATCTCTATCGAATAACAAAACCACTGCATTTTTCCATTATTCACCAACATAAACATGTTCAAACAACAAATGAATCAACCACAGCTCAAAAAACACAGAAGACCCACATTCTATCAAAACAAAACCGACGTTCATAAATATAAGCATTTATTAACGAATTTTTTAGCAGACAGAATAAACCCAAGAGCAAAGTACCATAGGCGACTAACCTCTACTTAATTGAAGACAATGGACGATGATTTTTAGAGAGAAGACCGATGGCAATAAAGAACAAAACAAGAAGAAAAAATGATGCAAGGGAGGGAGGGGATTTTAGGGTAGGTTTAAGTTGAAAGCAAAATGACATCGTTTGGTTTAACACCAAACGACGTCATTTTCATTCAAATAAAAAAATGAAAATACTTTATCGGTGAAAATTGCTTTCGTCGGTAATTTACCGACGCTTATTTTTCCTGTCAACCATTATCGTCTGTTTTTAGACGGACTTTATTATTTCGTCGCTATATTCTATCGACAAAATCTCGGGGATAATTTTCCTCCACGTTTGCCGACGGATATTTTGCTTGTCGCAAAAAAACTATTTTTTGACAATTTTATCGACGAAAAATTAGTTTTTGTCAGTAATTTGTAATTTTCTTGTTGTGGCCATTAGCTATTGATTTAATTAATAACATTTGTAAAGTATTTACAAAATTCCATTTCGCCTTGACTAAAAATTTTCCGAATTAATATTAATCGAGAACAACGTAACATTCTCCCTAATTACTTTATGGTGATAAATCGTATCTTGATCACTCAATTACCTCCATATAGTTGATGCTACATTCAATGACTGCTGACTGAACAACCAATGATTAATTTGATCATAAGTAGTATCAAAACATAGCAATCCCTATACAAGATAACTTTGGAGACCTCAAGTCAAATGATAACTTATACAATTTTCACAATGAGAATTTGCATAGATATATAAGTAATGTTCCAAATAAATTTCTCATATCAGATTTGTCTAGTGAACTTGGTCTCTAACAAATGCTCACACATTTATTTAAGTATTTTCATGCATTAGCTAATTACGAGATTGATTACTTCCTTAAAAAAAATATGTACTAGTCTTTTTATGATTAATTAATATTTAGTATTAATAAATAATGACTAAGAATAATATATAAATGTAATATGAATATCATACTTATAATATCTCATAATTTTATTATATATATTTAAACATATACAAGATAAAGAATATTTTTGAGTAATTGTCAGCTACTACAATGAAACTGGTTAGTTATAGGCTGTAACCTAACAGCTAAGAGTCAATTACCTGATAAACTGGCCAAGAATATCTCCCCTGAAGTAAAAAATAAAAAAAGGCCATGGTCAAGGAGAAACAACTCGGGTTCGGTAGAATATCTCTGACTTTATTTGAAATCCGGGAAAGTATGCGGTGCATAGAACAGAATCAATACTTAATTTATGCTTATTTCCGACACTGCAGCTGCACGTGACATGAGAAGTTACCTTCAGTTGGGAATCGTTTGACCCAGTGCAAATCATGCATCCAAGATGTCTGCTCTATAGATCAACTCCAAGTTGACGGCTGAAGGCGGCTCCATGTGTACATTTCCCTTGGACTATTGGGTGTCGAATAATATATCTCACGAGAAAAATAGCTATAATGTGAACAAAATCCCCGATTTTTTTAAACTATAATTTTATTTGATTTAACATGGCTGCCGCACAACTCCACAAAGCCAAAAAAAAAAAAAAGAAGCAAATTAGGGTACGTCGACCTTAGTACTGTTACGCGATGCGATTACGTAAGAGAAGAGACCTTATGTTTACAACTGGAAATTGAACTATGAACTTATCTGGTTCTTACGTGGTTCGGTGCCAAAAAGCAATAACAAGATAGAGTCCATAATCTATATTGTTTGTACTTGACGATACATATCTTTATATTGTACGTAAATGATTTGCTCAGGAGATGAATGATCATGTCATCTTTATTTTCTTTTATGGCAACCCATGTATCTCTATAGGTAAGAAAGAGAGAGAGAGAGATGATAACATCGATAAAGAAATCAAAGTTAAGTTAATATTGATCCTCACATTAGAGTAAAGCAATACATGGATGGAATGGAGACGTTCTTGAAAATGTTAATTTTATTAATCGTATCTTATCTTTGTTTTATATATAATGGGAGAAACTCTACTTGAAAAGTGAAAGGATAGAATAGGACGAAGTAGTAGTTGGAATCTTTTAAAGGGGTTCTACAGACAGTCAAACCACTATTAGTCTAACGTATATATTTGTTGTAGTGGGAAGCGAGCAAATTAATTAGAGGCGTCTTTGGGATTTTCTCCACTAAAAGGCATTCCTCCCCCAACTGTAACCGTAAATTAAAAGAGGCGTCTTTGGGATTTTCTCCACTGAAAGGCATTCCTTGCACTTTGCACCGGTGGAATCGCCCACTTTAGGCGCCCTCACACCCCCGACTCGACAGAGTGGTGGAGGGATAAGACATTCCTCCCCGACTGTAACTGTAGCATGTGGGTGTATCAACCTATGAATCTTTTTTCTTACTTTATTTTAATATATAAGAGCAACTATCAAGTATTTAATCTAATTGCAGCATTCAAGATGAATTACAGGAAAAAAAAATTAAAATTCACAACATTTGTCTGAATAAGCACCTTTTTAAGGATGAACTCTTGCATGTGATCAGGGCCAGGCCACATAATACCCAAATCGGGTCAGTTCCACCATGCTCGTCAGATTGGATTTTAGCAGATAATAAAAATTGTAGGGGTATGTTAAAAAAAGGCACTTACTCTTGGAAAGCCAAGGCAAAAGATACTCTACGATTTTACAGTATCATTAGAGTCCTCCGAAAACAAACAAATCCCATTAATAATAAGCTGTTATTTTTTGTTTCTTTTATGTTATGGTAGCATAATACAAAATTAAAAAGTAATTTGTTAGACAAGTAAGAGTGGCCTAATTGGTTTCAACTCCTTATTTAAGGCTATCTTTTGTAGGAGGTCTTGAGTTTGAGTCATCACAAAGGAGGGAGAAGGAGAATTTTCCCTGTTAATGATCCTCTAGCCTCCTAAGTATGCTTTATGATGGGATCAATTGTGAATGTTTCGGTTCCAGCGACATAGTGGGAGTTGGAACTTATTAAAGAATCTAGGGCTAATGAAAATCTGATGCTGACAGGGCTAGTGATCAATCATCAGCTGACTAATTAGTATGTGACAACTTCTTACGTGCAGAAGTATATAGGTTATGTAAGAACTCGAGGGATTTTGGGATTCCAAATTTACCTCCTCTAAGACTCTTAGAGTGGGGTCTTAGGAATTTAGGATCTTGATACTAAGTAGGGCTAGTGATTAATCAATAGTTGACTAATTAGTATGTGATAACTTTTTGTGCGTAAAAGTGTATAGATAACGTAAGAATTTGAGGGACTTTTAGATTCTAAATTTATCGCTTCTAGGACTTTTAAAGTAGGATCTTAGGAGCATAAAATTAGTGAAACAAAATTGAGATTCCTAACGTAAATAAAAAAAAGTAATTTACTAATGAATTGTGTATTGCGTAACGCCGCAGATAGGTTAGTTATTGGTCTTGGCTTCTGTTCCTAAGGAGTAAATTGACGTGTAACCTCCGCGTGTGAAGCTTTGAGTCCTTGTCATCTCTCTCTTACCAGTAGACAAGTCCAGTCAAAACATTGAACTTGATTGGCTTGCGTTGCACCTTCCATTGCTTTTTCCTTTTCTATATTTATTTCAATTTCTTCTTCAATAAGTTGTTCAAAGATGGCTTAAGCTTCAATCTGTTTTAAGCTCTTTCCTCGCGCAAGCGCCCGTGTACATATCTTAGACTCAGAAACCAAAAACCAGCCAAGAAATTCTACAGAGAAGAATCAAAGCAGAAATGGGTTTCACCAAAGAAGAGCAGTTGAAGAGAGTTTTGAGAGGTGTCAAGACTCTGTTTTTCTTGGTCACCATGTTCATTTCTTTCCTAGTTTTCTCTGCCCCTGTTTTTCTCGCCATAGCCGATACTGTCCTTCCAGTTTCCCTCCTCTCCGCGTCTCTCTCTCTACGAAGCCTCTCCTCTCACTTCTCCCACTACGATTTCAGATATTCTCTTATTGACATCCCTCTCATATCTGTTGTAAGATCAGCTATTATCATTTGTAAGTGCATATGAATAATGAAATTCGATCAAGCTTCAGTCTTATTTCAGTTAAATCACCTGTACTAAGTGCCATTGGTTTTCTTACTTTTTTGTGTAGGTATATATAGCTTCTGCGATGGGCCAAGGTTGTCAAACGGACCATACTTGGGGATCACAACTCTCTGTTCTATTTTGTCATTAATCTATGTTTCGTTTAAGGCGTCGTTTGTGTTTACTGCTCCGAGTGTCGACGGAGGAGGATATCTCCGGACACCGGAAATAGCCCTGTTCGTTTGCTCCCTGGTTCTGGCAATCGGTCATGTTGTGGTTGCATATAGAACAAGTTGCAGAGAGAGAAGAAAGCTTTTGGTCTACAAAATTGACATCGAGGCTGTAAGTTTTCTGTTTTTTTTCTCCTATTCTGCGTTTCTGTCTTGTAAGTGTGTGGAATCAGATTCTATACTGATTGTTTCTTACAACAGTTGGTAGGGGGAGCCCAACCTGAGTTGTCTCGGCCTACTGCCTTGCAATTCAATGACAGTGTCCTTAAGAAATTGTTTGGATAAGTTGAGGAAAAGTGTTTTTGATGATAATTTCGAATTCAAGGCAAGTCTAGTGATACAAGTAATATTTTTTCCCATTCGGGAATTGGCCTTGCTCGTTTTGGGCTGCCTTTTCATATCTTCATAGAGATCTTGTCTTTCCATTGTTTAATATAAAATTAATGAGCAGACAAAAGGTCGTAGGGCATAGATTTCAGTGGTAATAGTTTCCTATGCTAGTTGTAAAATTTGATAGATATATTTACTTATTTAGGGAGAACAAAAGAGGGCATAACATATAAATATAATGGCCAGCTAGAGCGAGGAATAATAAATATGAAGAAACTTGTAAAACTGATCAGCTTTTTTTTTTGATAGATTGAATAGTATTTAGCTGTTTGATCATGTCAAATCGTTGATAATATTGTTTAGTAACCAACTAATTGGATTGACAGATTAAATACAATCCTGTATTTTTAAAAATATTCTTATGAGGAGCATTTTGTTCTAACGATTGAATAATTAAGGGACGAAAAAATGATTGTGTCCTAAAGTTATTACAAATTACTCAAATTATTATCTTTTATTATTACTTGTCCTTCACCAAACACTAATACCCTAAACTTTAGCTTAACTAATAAGTTAATATATTAGAAAAATGAACTTCAACTTAATTAATACAAAGAAAGAAGGTAGTAGTAGTAATATCAATAATATTGATTATTATTATTATTATTACATGTTCTATATTTTTAGTACTATTATAAGCTTACTTTTTGTAAAATTAAATATTTAAAATTCAGATTCTTATGAGAATATTAAAGAAAAATATTAAGATATAATACTCATGTTTTTAATTTTTTTTTTAAAATTATGTTTTTATAAATAATTTTATACGAAAACAGCTGATAAGTTAGTCCACGAGAGAATCAATTAATAGTCAATACAATCTGTGTACTGATACCACATCGTTTATATTCCTTTCCCAACCCCAAATCATTTCTATTCCTTTCCCATCTGTATTCTGAGTATTTTTACGTATTAAATGTTTTAATCGCTATATATTTATCATTTAAGCTTTGTGTCCCAAGTTGTCTGACTTTTTGACATTAGCTTAGAAGTTGAGAATGTAATGTTGATTATTCAATTCAAATTCAATCCATCTAGAAGCTGGTTGTTGTCCAAGAGTAGCAGTTCATGGTCAAAAATAGGCGACTTTTCGTAGGCGACAGGAAGTAGTTGATGTTAATGATAGCAACCTACCAGAACCTGCACAATTGCAAATACTTTAGAAAACTGGATCCATCTGAAGAAGTAAAAATTATGAAAATCAAACCTAACGTGTTGGTGACTTTTTGTTTTTCCCTTGTTGCAGATTTCAGCTTATAAGAATGGATTTCCAAGATATCAAAAGTTTGTTCAGGAAGAGAGAGGAAATTTATGATATCTGACCACGACACACACATCATAGTTATGTTTTCCATCTGCCTAACCAATATCTTTCCTATCGGGTTTGCAGGTAATTGTTTCTATTTGTTTAACAAGCCTACTTTAATCCAAAAATGTTATTATAACTACTTCGTAGCTAAGTAATTGGAAGTTATTGAAACAGGTTATTGACATGAAGGTGTAATTGACAATTAGAGTATCGTTAAGAGGCATCTGTGGGAACGGCAAATCCTTTGTCTGGAAGCTGTATACCGATTGACATGAAGGTGTAATTGACAATTAGAGTATCGTTGTTAAGAGGCCTGTGCAAACGGCAAATCCTTTGTCTGGAATCTGTATACCAAAAGTGTGTTTGAAGTCCTTTAACTATAGATTGAAAATGAATAGAGAAATTATATTATTATGCCAACATCAACAGGTTTTGTTCATATTATAACAGTGACAATGTGTATGAATTAGCATTTATTTTGACATTGTTGCAAAAATTAAATGAGAATACGGTTCAATCCTGATGGACCTAAAAAAGTGTACATGATTTAAATGTCAATTCAGAATCAGATTCACATTCACATTTAGATTCAGTTTTATTTTTATTCTTTTGTTAAGTTCCAATACGAACATTTGTATAAAGTCTTGAGCTACGGCTATTTCATATTTATGCACAAAGAAAAAGGAATAAAAATCTGCATTTCAATATTTATTTAATTCAGGCCTGTTTAGTTTTATTTCAAAATTTTACTTTATTTTCGTTTTTAATTCAGTAAAAATATATTTAATTTAATTTAATTTTGTTTCTTCTAATTTTCATAATTAACATAAAACTATGTTTTGTTTGTTGTATTTATTTTTTCATAATATGATTTACTCTTAACTAAATATGTATTATTTAATTTCTAGGATTATTTGTTAATAAAAATGACTAATATAACTTAATTCTTTAATTAAATTTTAGAAAACTAAAAAATAATTTTACGTTTGATAATTATTTAATGAATATGTTTTTATCTAAAAATACATAAATCTCAAAATTTTAGAATAATTATTTGTGAATTAATTTTTTGAATATCAAATATTTAATTCTAAATAATAAAATTAATCTTAATAACTTAAATTTATATTAACAAAATAAATATTAGTTTATAACTAAAATCTTATAATTTTACTCATTTAATTATTTATTTTAATAAAACCAATAAAATTTTTATTCATAATATTGTGTAAGAGATCAAAATAAAAATTACCCACTTAATTAATTTATGCAGTTAATTTATTTTTAAGTTCTAATTAAAATTTAAATATTATTAATAAGGATTAATCTTAAAAAATAAAATTATAAACTTTACTTAATGTTACAATACTGGTCTGAACTTTAAAAATGACGCTAAAATATTTCAAAATTTAATTTTTAGCAAAAATAGCCTAACATTAAGTTCTTTATTAATGTGGATAAAGTAGTGAGTCATGTCAGATTAATATTTTTGTTACGTGAATGTTAGATATTGTATTTGTGCTATATATGAATTTTATTATTTAATAAATTAAAAATGTCAAAAACTCTAAAATAATTACACATTCCTTCACATGTTTTACTTTATAATTATTTTATGGTGTTTAATAATTTTAATTTATTAAATAATAAAACTCATACGTGACACAAATACAATACGTAGCAGTCATATAGTAATAATACTAATATGATGTAGCTATTCACGCCATTCACATTAACGGAGATATTAATAGTAGATTATTTTGCTAAAATTTGAAAGTTAGAACATTTTAGCACTACTTTTAAAATTCGGGCTAGTATTGTAATTAACCTTGTTAAGAAAAGTGTAATTATGATGATATTAACAATTGAAGTTTTTGTTTTATTTAAAAAGAAAATAAAAATAGAAATTGGATATTGCGACAAACTTCAACAAAGATTATCCTAAAGAATCAAACGAATCAGAGATGGCCCTCATTGATAAATCAATTTGTTGAATCAAGCAAAGACGAGAATCATTTATGGTCAAAGAAATTGCAAGTGTGAATCTCATAAAGAGTGTCAATAACAAGCTTCAAATAGGTTTAAAAGAAACTCCTTGAAACTACGTCGGCAAAATGACAATGGCTTATGAAAATTCAAATCCCGTCTTAATGACCTTACTAATTATTTATAATTACATGTTTTATCGACTTTATATTTTATATTTTTAATTTTTTAGTTTTAATATTATAGATATAGTGTATGAGACAGAAATACACTTCAAATAGTTTTTTAAAGAAAAAATAATGCAAAATAATAAAAATTAATAGAGGGTTAAAGAAAAATTTACAGAATTAAATAAAATTTTGAAAATAAAAAAGAAAACATGGAAAACGCAAGCACTTTGTCACGGTGGTGTCGTGCATAAGTTTGACCTAATCTATTGAGCATCATGAAAGATAAAAATCTTTAGAAAAAACATATATGGTTCCTTTTCATATTTAACATTTAAAAATAAATTCAAATAAGATTTTTGATAAAAGAAAATTAAGTTGTACGTAGGAAAACTAACAAACTAAGTACAAAATGATCAAATGATAAAAATAGAATAAGGAGAATAACTGAAGGTTATAGAAATTAAAGATAAGAATAATGTAAGGTTCAAATATAATTATTTGATAAAGATGAAATGCCATTTAGAGGTAGTCAATTTCCACTTGTCATTATCTTATTTATCCATGCGTTAATATTAACTCCTTTTTAGTTTGATTCAGATCTACTGATTCAGTTCGATCTGAAAAGAGATGCCCAATCGCTCAGTCTGTGTAACACCCCAATCTTATAGGGCATATTTCCGAACCTATCGTCAGCATTCGAGAACATACTCTACGAGGGTCGCATGCTAGGACAATTAGTCAAACTCAATGCAAAAATTTTCTCGCAACACACGCATTTTTAGAAAACAAAGAATCATTCATGACCCATTTTATTCAAAAACACGTTTAGTCGCAAGTGTTACAACAATTAAGACATCATCATATATTCCAATAATCAACTGGGCTCAATACAAAACATTTCCAGTCATACAATCATTTCATTTTTTAGTTCGCATAAATGATGTATAATATTTGCGGAACACAATTTTAAAATACAAACGAAAGACTATAGACATATGTAGGTACAACTGATCCCGACCTCTAACTCTTATCCGAATGTAGTAGTTAAACTCCAGTTGGTCTAACTGGTAACTCCTTTGAGCCTGAAAAAAATATATTACAAATTTGGGGTGAGTTTTGCGAACTCAGTAAGTGAATCATCATCGATGTACTCACCCATGTCAGGACACAAATATTACAAGCAATAACCAAATTCGCATGTATATCATATTATTCAGAATCATTTCTCATTTAACACATCTTCCAATTGTGTATACCAACTCACAATATATACATATTTCGATAAACACATTATGAATACAAACGTTTCATATAATCATTTTAGAATAATCTAATCATTCATCTTGATCATTCATCTCATCAACATGTATACAAATGTTGCACATCATTGTGTCAACACAATTCAATAACTTTTCACAACTATTCATATGATACATGTAAAAATATGTATATGCAATGCATATGAGACTTTATTTTCATTTTTATCTTGTTGTGACCGAGTGCCTATTAATTATCCAATATCTCTTATGGATACCAGGCTTATTTCAGGTATTAACCCATATCCCTTGTAGATACCGGGCTTATTTCAGGCTGGTCACTCTGGTCACAATTTCTTTATCTGAACATATACATCAATGCCATGAAATGCATCATCTCACATAACGTACATTCATATATCACAATCATCAGATCAAAGTCCGGCATTCAACATTTAGTTAAGCATCACTCATTCTATTCACATTCAAATTTATCATTAGACCTTGGCCCAACATTCAACAATAATGTTAAGTATCACTTATTCAGTCAAATTCACATACAATGAGCAATTCCAATATAGTCCCGAATAATGATCTCCTCGGACAATCAATGTACGATATTATCACAATCACACCAGTTACAGTTTGATACGTAAAAATTACACAAGTGAAATACATCTAAGTCAACTCACTATACACATATAACTCAAACAGAAAAGTACATATAATTGAGTTGACACATTTAGGTTAACTCACAATATGCTCTAGGTGAGTCATTGCCTTAATGATCTGGCAATGTTTGGATGTTGTTGGCCAACTTGTACTTTTATATCATACAATACACATATAATCCACATATTACTAAGTTGATCAATCATATAATTGTTTAACCATGCACATGTATATATATCATGTTCAATGCATGCTCAATTGACTATCCCAGGTATTTATCCCTAATCACATCACTTGACTATTAACATCATCATTTATGTATGTTAAGCTTATGCTTAGGTTCATAGATCAAAGAACTTAGTTAATCTAATATCATCAATCATATGTCTATCACATATTTAATCACTTTATCCATCATCCACTA
>JANIIA010000192.1:22500686-22511505 GCA_027478495.1 Erythroxylum alaternifolium
AAAAGGAGATCAAAAGAACAAAGGTTCACTATAAGGCTAGAAAAACGTAACAAAAGGAGATCAAAAGAACAAAGGTTCACTATAAGGCTAGAAAAACGTAACAAAAGGAGATCAAAAGAACAAAGGTTCACTATAAGGCTAGAAAAACGTAACAAAAGGAGATCAAAAGAACAAAGGTTGCACAATTCTTGCTAAGACAAAGAAGAGAAAATATCCAAATTCAATTTTCTACTCTTTTTTATTTCCTTGTTGTTCTTGGATATTAGTGATGATTCAATTGTTCTATATAGTTACATTTATAGATTGTGAAATCTTTTTTAGGAATTACTCTTGATTTATTTGTTAAACTTTATATTCTTAATTTAGTGAAATATACAGGTGATGTTTATTGTTTTATATTCAATTTGAATCGAAAGATTGGATTGGATCACTTATGTTGTGTTACACAATAAGAGATGGTACATCAAATTGATAAAGAATTGAAGAGAGATCTTAATTTTTTATTATTTATCCATAGGATAGCTTCAAATTCAGTTGCATAGTTAGAAAGAGTTTTGGAAGATTTAGAGATTGCAATTCTATTTCTATTTATTTTAATTAGGATTATTTGATTAGATATTGAGAGAAGGTAATCATAATCATAAGATATCTAGGATCAAATATGATTAAATCAAGAAAGTAAAGTGAAAACAAATAAGGATAGAAGTAATTCCTAGTTTTCGTCATTGATCAATAAATTAATTCATTGATGCCAAGTTCATTGTTTAGCTACTAAGTCTTTGTTTTTAGTTTAATTCTTAATTATTCATCTTATTGTTTACCTTTATACAAAGTTTACAAGAATTGTTTGGTGACTACTATAATTCTCGTGGGATGATACTTTTTATGCTATAAGTTACGATTTGTATACTTGCAATTAAGAAAAATTTTCAATTAAAACTTCAACAAGTTTTTAACACTATTGATAGGGATTATTTATAAAATCTACCGCAATTAAAGTTACCTTGTTTTAAGGACTTTAACACTTTTCTTGTGTGATTGCAAGTGCATGAATACAAGATTTACAAGGAGTTTGAGCGAAGTAAAAGACACAAATTCTAACATCACCAAGCAAGAGAGGGAGATTTAAAAAGCGAGGTGTCAAGAAGCAATATAAAGGAAAATGGCAAAGGAAAGGAATCAAGGAGAATAGCAAAGAACTCTTATAGACTTCATAAGGCAAGGGTTCAATGCTAATCAACAAGGAATAATGAGACCACCAATGCAGACCAACATTTTTAAAATTAAACCAACACTAGTGGATGTGCTACAAATCGATGTCTAGTTTTATGGACTGGCCAATGAGGATCCTAATGCTTATCTGGCTAACTTTATGGAGATTTGTGATATATTTCAATACAATGGGCTATCAAAAAAAAAACCAAAATGAGTCTCTTTTTGTTTATACTTAAAAATCGAGCCAAGGCATGGTTGAACTCTCTCAACCTAGAGAATATCAAAATATAGGAGAAATTGATGGAAGCTTTTTTAGCTAAATATTCCCTTTAACGAAGACCATTAGGCTCATAAAGGACATTACCAATTTCTAACAAAGTGAAGTGAAATTATTGTATGTAGCATGAGAGAGATTTAAAAAGTTACAAAGGAGCTACCTACATGATAACCTTCCTAAAGAGTTTCTTTTATAAACATTTTACAATGGTTTAAATCCACCCATAGGAGGCACCATAAATGTAACAACTGATGGTTCATTAATAAGGAAAACTATTAAAGTCACATATGATTTGTTAGAAGAGATGTTAAATAATAATTGTCTTTGGAAATAAAAGAAGAGTAAATAGCAACCAACATTTAGAGATCAGAAAGGAGTGCTTACTTCGGATTTAGTGACATCATTACAGAGTGAAGTAGCAAAATTAGCCAAACAATTGAATAGCCTAAAAGTCACTTCTTTTAGCTCACTTAAGACAAGTTAGCACAGATGCGAATTATGTGGACCGAAAGGTCACGTCTCAACTGATTCCCTTTTAGTGAAAAATAATAACATGGATCAGCTTAACTACTTGCTGGCATAATATGGTCAGAGTGATACTAATCCTTATTCTAGTATTTATAATCTTGGGTGGAAAAACTACCTAAGTTTTTCTTGATTTAACAATGCTGTAAGGAATCCAATGAGAGCTCAAGGCCCACCAAGGTTTTAGTATGATAGGCTCAGTTCATTGGAATTGAAGATGGATAAGCTAATAGATGTGCTAAATTCCAAGTTCATGAGCCAAGAAGATGGAAACTAATTTGACTAAATTGTAAAGAATAATGCTTCTTCCATCCATAATTTGGAGTTTCAAATGGGCCAACTAGCTAATGCATTGTCTACACAAAATGTGGGGAGTCTACTGAGCATCACAGAGTTTAATCTAAGGGACAAATTGAAGGCCATTACACTTATAAGTGAGAGTAAGTTTTGAACCAACTAAGCAGAAAGTTGAATCCAACCAAGGAGAAGACTATGAGAAAAAGGACAAAAAAAGAAGAGAAGAAAAAGGAAAATCCATATGTCCTTCCCCCTCTATAAGTTCCTAAGATCTCATTCCCATAAAGGCTGAAGAAGAATCAAATGGACGTTTAATTTACAAAGTTGTTAGGGAAGTTGAAGAAATTGCAATTTAACTTGTCATTTGTGGAAGCTTAGGAGAATATACCCAAGTACGCAAAGTTTTTTAAAGACATCTTATTGAACAAGCAGACTTAGGAGGATAACCAACTGGTCTCCTTAATGAAAAGTTGTAGCTTTATGATTACCAACCATATGCCCTCGAAATTGAAAGATCCAGGGAGTTTTATCACACCTATGTAATTGGTAATTTAGAATTTTCTAAGTGTTTATGTGACTTAGGTGCAAGTATTGATCTTATTCTTTTTGTCTATTTTCAGGACATTGGGCTAGGAGGTATGAAGCTAAAATGTGTATACTGTTTAGCATGCTGGAGGATGTGCTAGTAAAAGTGGATAAGTCTATTATTCCTATGAATTTCATAGTGTTAAACTTTGAAGAGGATAGGAATTGCTCACTAATTCTTGGTAGTCATTTATAAATATAGGAAGAGCCTTCGTGGATGTTTATGAAGAGAAACTTATTCTTCAGATTGGTTATAAGCAAGTTGAATTTATTATAAATAAAGTATTGAAGAATCTGAAGGGGAGCAACTCTTGCACAAAGATTATTATAATAGATGAATGCAGTAAAGAGCAAGAGGGGTGCAATAGAAAAGAGTTAGTGTTGGGCATGTAGAAGACGAAGGGGAACTAGGAAAGGAGGAGTTGGGTGACAAATTGCAACAGGAATCATTAGTAATGATCGTAACACTCATTATACCCTCAATTGAGAAACTACCCATTCTAAAGTTGAAAACTGATGTGAGACAAGAAAAGAGAGTGGTGGAGACAAGAAGAAAGATAATGAGAGCCATGCGATGGAAAATTTTGGATAATGCATGTGACCTTAACATCAAAAAGAGTAATTGGTTGAAAATTTGACCTAAAATGGTCAAGCTAATGACCTCAAAATTAACACGTTACGTTTTAGTAGTTTATTTTTAATTTTATGTGCATTTTTTCCTTGATTTTTTTGGTGATTTTTTAGGGAGTTGAATTGATAAAGTGTGCCTAAGTTCCTTCTCCGATGCCATCACCACCACTTTCCCCATAATTATTCTTACCCTTATTTTTATTTCTTTTTGTTATTTGTTATATGTGTTGTTTTCAGATTTGTGTCATTTTCCACATTGAGGACAATGTGTTGTTTAAGTATGGTGACATATATACAATTGCATATCGTTTGTATGTGACTTTACGTTTGCCTTACGTTAGTTTTTGATTAGGCTAGAATTGTGAAAACATTTTGTTGCATGATGTGTGCATTGTGTGAGTGTGTCAATGATATAAAAATGAAATGAATTAAGCTTATCTATGAATATGATTGTTTAATTTGTGAAGAAACATTGGCTTATGAAGTTAGTGTTTTAAGTTTTTTCAAGGTAAATATGTATATTGATTATAATATTGTACTTATTCTTTCAATTTATGACACTTGTTGTATGCACTTATAATTAAATTCATTTAAATTGGTAGACATAATTATTAGCCTTTTATGAGAGTGAATGACTAGGAAGAAGTGATGTAGATAAAATGTGAAAAAAGACAACAAAGTGTTGCATAAATGTGTTAAATAAATCCTTACTGACCCGTTAAAAAAGGGTTAAGAATAGAGCTATTAATCCATTGTAAATTGTGATATAATGGAGCAACTAGGGGCATTCACGATAAAATGTTTGTCTTTTAGAGAGGTCTAATGTACATAACCTTATTTTCTCATAGTAGGGAGGTTGTTTCTGATAGAATGACATGCAAATGTAACATGAAAGCTTGATAATATATGTTGTCAATAAAAGTGAACCTATTAATTTCTTGTAAATGTCAAAACAAATTTCATGAATGGGTATTTAGTGATGACCTACCACTTTAATTGATAAATAAGAATGAATGCATGTTTACAGGTGTCATATATGTATGAATAGGTGACGATATTTTGGTTGATATATGTTTTTAAATCAAAGCATTTGAACATGAATGGAATAAGTTAGTATGGTGAAACTTTTTAACTGATTGATGTTTATGGCTAAGTTACTTTCATGAGATTCGATGCCATTGTACTATTATTATTTTGTTGCGTGATTATGTGTTTTGTGTTTGTTGTTTTATGGTTTTAGTTTTGCTTGGGCATAATCAAAGATTTAAATGTGGAGATGTTAATAAATGTAAATCATAATGTGTCTTCGAAGTGTTAGAGTGTATTTTTTGTGTTTTCTTAAAGGATAATCATGTATTTAGGATTTAGATTTATGTTCTTCCTAGTTTGTTTTTTTATTGACTACTATTTAAGGCAAGAATTTAGTCTTAATTATACGTTTCAAGGGTTATTTGATGTGTTTGGTGATGAGTGAAGATAGGAAAAATCGAATAAAAAAGATGAAGAAAAGGCTAGAGAATAATGTCATGCACAATTTTGCTCAAAGAAGCGCTAAATTGGAAAGTCTTTGGCACTATCGCTCATATAGGATGCATGTTCATGCCGTAGAGTTAGAGTGGTACCATGCATTATTATGTATGGCCATATATGATCGTGCATGAAGTTTTTCTAGGTCATGAGTTTTTTGTACTTTTAACATTTCAGGGCTATTTTTGAAAGAAAACATATGGAAAAATCTTAGATAAACCTAGAAGACTCAAAAGTATAGAAGGAAGAGAAAAAAATTAATTGATGGATGGAAAAAAATAACAAGAGGGGATCAAAAGAGTAAAAATCTAAAAAATAAAGGCTACAAAATTCTAACTCAAGGTAAAGAAGAGAAGACATCCAAATTCAATTTTCTACTCTTTGCTTATTTCGTTGTTGAAGTTGGATATTAATGATGCTTCAATTGTTATGTAGAGTTACGTATATGGATTCCTATATCTTTTTTAGGAATTACTCTTGATTTATTTATTAAACTTTATACTCTTGATTTAATGAAGTATGTTTATTATGTTTATTATTTTATATTCAATATAAATCGAGAGATTGGATTGTATCAATTGTGTTGTGATGCGTAGTGAGACATGGTACTTTAATAGACCTATAAACATCAAATTAATAAACAATTGAAGAGAGACCTTGATTGTTTTTTAATAAGCAATTGAATAGAGATCTTAATTGTTTTTAATTATCCATAAGATTGCTTTAAATCCAATTACATAGTTAAAAAGAGTTTTGATAGATTAAGAGATCAATTACTTGATTAGATCTTGAGAGAAGTTAATCATAATCATAGAATATCTAGAATCAAGTTTGATTAAATCAAGAAGGTAAAGTGAAAATAAATAAGGATGTAAGTAACTCATAGTTTTGATCATTGATTAATTAATTAATTCACTGCTGCCTAGTTTATTTTTTAGTTTAATTCATAGATATTCATCTTATTTTTTACCTTAAACAAAGTTTTACAAGAATTGTTAGGTGACTACTACAATCTTTGTAGGATGATTTATACGATAAGTTACGATTTATATACTTACAGTTAAGAAAATTTTCAATTAAAACTTCAACAAGTTTTTGGTACCATTTTCGAGGATTATTTATAACATTACTATAGTTCAAGTACCTTGCTTTAAGGACTTTAACACTTTTCTTATATGATTATAGGTGCATGAACACACGATCTACAGTAAAATAAAAGAGACACAAGTTTCTAACATCACAAATAGTATAGAGAGATCCAAAAAGTGAGACGTCAAAAATCAATAGAGAGGAAAATAACGGAGGAAAGGAATCAAGGACAATAGAAAAGAACCCTTATGGACTTCATGAGGCCTAGGTTCTATACAAACTAATAAGAAATAACGAGACCACCAATGCAAATCATCACTTTCGAGATCAAACCAGCAATACTGAATATGCTACAAACTAATGTTCAATTTTACGGACTAGCCAATAAGGATCTTAATGCTCATCTAGCCAACTTTATAGAGATTTGTGACATATTCTAATATAATAGGTTGTCAGAGGATGTAACTAAGATGAGATTCTTTCTATTACACTTAAAGATTAAGCCAATGCATGGTTGAACTCTCCCAGCCCAAGGGATGTCACAATATGAGAGCAGTTAATGTGAGCCTTTTTGGTTAAATACTTACCCTTGATAAAGACCACGAGGCTCATAAAGGAGATTACCAATTTTTAGCAAAGCGAATGGAAATCATTGTATGAAGCATGAGAGAGATTTAAAGAGTTACAAAGGAGCTACCCACATCATAAATTACCCAAAGAGTTCCTTCTATAAACATTGTACAATGGTGTGCATCCACATTCATGAGACATCATAGATACAACAGTTGGTGGTTTGTTAACGAGGAAAATAGTTGAAGCCATATTTGATTTGTCATAAAAGATGATAAACAACAACTGTCTTAGGACAACAAAGAGGAGTAAACAATAACCAACCTTTAGAGATCAGAAAGGATTGCTTACTGTGAATTTAATGATAACATTACAGGGTGAAATGGTAAACTTAGTCAAATAATTGAACAACCTTAAAGTCACTTCTTCTAGCCCAGTCAAGGTAATTAATCATGAATGCAAATTATGTGGACAAGAAAGTCATTTATCAGTTAATTACTTCCAAGTGGAAAATAATAGCATTAAGTAGCTTAACTATATAGAGGGTACAATACGATCGAGATGGTAATAACCTTTATTTTAATACTTATATTCCTAGGTGAAAAAACCACCCAAATTTTTCTTAGTATAACATTGCTGTAGGGAATGTAAATAAAGCTTAAGGCCGACTAGCGATTCACTAAAATCAAAGATGGATAAGCTGATAGATATGCTGATTATGGTTTACATACTTGCGATTAAGAAATTATTTCAATTAAAACTTCAACATATATTTTCCTCAAGAGTAATCATTTGAATTCCTTAGATAAATTTATTCATAAGGTAACCAATCATTTTTCAATTAAAGATTTGGCTTCTTTGCATCAATTTATAGGTGTTAATGTTATTTCTACTCCATTTGATCTATATCTCTCAAAATATCGACATATATCTAATTTGCTTGATCGGTTTAACAATGACTAGCACAGAGGAAGTTGCTATGCCTTTGATTTCATCTTAAAATTATTCTCTTGTTGATTATTCTCTAAACCCCGATGCTACATCTTATCATAGCCTTGTTGGTTCCTTACAATACTTAATAATTAATCATTTAAAAGTCTTCTTTGCTGTAAATAAGTTGTCTCAGTTTATGCATACTTCGACTGTTTCATTTACAAGCTTTAAAGAGAGTGCTTAAACATTAAAAAGGTTAAATTTGTTGGGTTGGGTCACTCCAAATGGAGGACCAACTTATACCCACTTTAAGGGCATTTTAGACACTTCCTTAGACCATATAAATACCTCTTCTTAAGTGTATTGAGAGAAAGAAGTTAGAAAAACCTAAATTGAATGGGAAGAGTGAGCAGAAATTTTTTTCACAGTATCGTCAGACGTAAGTGGCCTCTAGTGTAAATTTCACTGTTAGATCGGGATAGAATTTTGACAAATTGTTCAGGACTAATTTCTCTTTAATTTGAACAGTTGGATCATCGAAAGAAAGTCTCTAGGTCCAGTTATATGTCATAATGTAAATCCTATTTTAGAGGTGAATTTTTTTGTTTTTCTTTCTCTCATGTGATTCTTGTCCAACCTTTGTGTTGATGAACTTATGGTGGGCCAAAAGATTCTCTTGATGATGCTTTTGAGCTCCTAGATGATCTAGGAAGATTTTTAGAACCCATTAATTTGATTTAATGGAGATATTTAGGTGGACTACGGTCCCGTGGTTTTTACTCCTCGTATTGGGGAGATTTTTCATGTAAAAATTCTTGGCACTCTTTTTCATTGATGATTTTATTATTACTGTCAGCTTGAGATATTTGCTTATGGATATTTTATGATTAATTAGTTTGGCCAGAGTGGTTGTTTTGTTGTTAGTGGATTTGGTGAGTTTTCATTGCGCAGGTTATTTATGATTTGGGTTTGTGGATTGATATTATTTTCTCTCAACATATTGGTATCAAAGCAAGGTTCATTGTTAGTGGGAATCTAAATTGTGTTCCATTATGGAGGCTAATACAAGTCAGATGATTTTCTTGAATGGTTTGAATTATCATAAATGGAGAGGAAAAATGGAGGATTTCCTTTATATGAAAGATTATTATCAACCGATGTTTCTTAGTGGAAAGCCATAAGATAAGATTGACGAGGAATGGAAGTTAATTCATCTGCAAGTGTGTGGTTTCATAAGGTAGTGGCTTGATGATAATGTGTTGAACCATGTTTATGGAGAGATAAGTGCCTAAGCTTTATGGGACAAACTCAAGAATATGTTTGCTCAAAAGATCGACAACAACAAGCTATTTTTAATAAAGCAACTTACGCTTTTAAGGCTTAAAGATGGGAGCTCAGTGAAGGATCACCTGAACATAATTCAAGGAATTCTCAACCAAATGGTAGAAATGGGTATGAAATGTGGCGATGGGATTATGGGGTTGTGACTTCTTTGTACCTAACCAGACTAATAGGAAACCTTTAGGACTTTGTTCAACTCAACTCCGGGTGGTGTCATGATGTTGGACTTATCCAAAAATAGTATTACGAATGAAGAAGAAAGAATGAAAGTGCAATGGTCCTCGTTTTAATAAGAGGTGTTAATTGTTCAGAAAACTAGAAGAAGCAAGAGCAAGGGTCCCGAGGAATAGAGACAAGAGAAGATATAAGGACAGAGACAAAAGTAGAGGCAAGTCAAACAAGTTTACTAATGTTGAATGCTATCATTTCGGAAAGAAGGGACACATCAAAAGGCATTGTCAATAATTCGAGAAAGAGGACAAGAAAGACAAGGGAAGTGAAAAGGGCAAAGATGATGACAGTAGCAATGAAGATTGTGTTAGTGTTACCTCTGGATGTTTTTTGATTGTACATGATCAAGATGTTGTGAATGTTGCCTCACAAGCCTTAAGCTGGGTGGTTGATAGTGGTGCTACTGCTCATATTACATCCGAAAAGGATTACTTTGTCTCTTATGCTCCAATTGAATACATAACTATAAAGATGGGAGATGATATAATTGTTAGTGTTGCTAGCATTGTTGATATTTGTTTGGAAACCAATAATGGTACTAAGTTAGTTATTAGGAATCTTAAATATGTTTTGAATATTTGCTTGAACTTGATTTCGGTGGGCAAGCTTGATGATGAAGGCTTTTACAGTACATTCAAGAATGGAAAGTGGAAGCTTAGTAAAGGTGCTATGGTTATAGCAAAGGGTAACAAATTTTCATCATTGTACTTCATGCTAACTAGGCTCTCCAAATACATTCTTAATGTAGTAAAGAGTGATGACAGTGAATTGTGACATAAGAGATTGGGTCATATGATTTAGAAAGGAATGACAGTGTTAGTAAAGCAGAAGGTTCTTTCTGGGGTTCAAAGTATCCAGTTGAAAAGGTGTTCTCACTGTATAGCAGGGAAGTAGAACATAGTTTCCTCTAAAAGTCACCTGCCTTCAACGAAGCCAAATGTACTTGACTTAGTACATTCTAATGTTTTTGGTCTTAGAAAAAAGTAGTCTTTGGGTTGTTCTCTTTACTTTGTCACTTTTATTAATGATCATTCAAAAAGGACTTAGGTTTACACCTTAAAAACAAAAGATCAAGTCTTGTCGATGTTTAAGCCTTTTCTAGCCTCAGCTGAGAGAGAAATTAGGAAGAAGTTGAAATGTATTATAATAGATAACATGGGTCAGTATAATGGACCTTTTGATGAGTATTGCAGAGAGCATGATATTCAACATCAAAAGACACCTCAAAAGACACCTCAGTTGAATGATGTAGCTGAGAAGATGAGTAGAACACTGATAGAGAGAGTTAGACGTTTGTTCACATATTGGGCTAGGCTCTAGATACTGTTGTGCATATCTTAAACTGCTCACCACGTATTCCTTTACATTTTGATGTTCCAGAGAAGATATGTTGAGGTAAAGGTGTCTCTTATGATCATTTGCGAGCCTTTGGACGTAAAGAATTTGTGCATGTTCCTAAAGATGAAAGATGTAAGCTTGATGTAAAGACCCAATGCTGGAACCCCTCCCCGAGCGGGCCCATGGGCCCGACGTCCTACGTGACATTTGGACCCGTGGCCCACGGGGGAGGAATTCCCCACCAGGGATGCTTAAAACGAG
>JANIIA010000192.1:22511605-22527228 GCA_027478495.1 Erythroxylum alaternifolium
AATTTAAAAAAAATTCTACACCCCAAAACATTAAAATTAAAGCCTAATCACAACAAAATAATAAAATTAATCCCAAATATATTGAAGAAGAAATCGGGGTCCAACACCCAACAATGCATATTTATTGGTTATAGTCATGATGAGTTTGGGTACAAGTTGTATGATCTAGTTAGAAGAAAATTGTTAGGAGTTAAGATGTCGTATTTGTGGAAGATCAAACAATGCAAGACATCGATAAGAGTAATGAGTATAAGATGCCTTAGTTTAGTGATGACTTGATTGATTTGGATCCATTACCCTATAAAATTATTGTTGTACTAGAAATTGTTCAAAATGAAACTTATAATGATCATGATGATTTGGGCAAGATTAGTTCTTCTGTAGATATTAATGTTCCAAAAGATGATGATGAAGATGATGATGATGTTGTTCAGTTGTCAATGTTAGTAGCTTTAGAACCAACAGTGCCACTTAAAAGATTTACTACAGACAAATAGCCTTCCACCAGGTACTCTACAAATGAATATATGTTATTAACTTATGAGGGAAAACTTGAATTTTATTATGAATTTTGGGAAGATGAGCACAAGAAAGAGTGGCTTGAAATAACGGCAGAATGAGATGAAATCTCTTTGCAAAAATTATACTTTCGAGTTGGTAAAGCTACTTAAAGGTAACAGAGCTTCAAAGAATCGATGGGTATATAGGTTGTAGCAAGAAATGAATGCTCCAATTCTAGATACAAGGCTAGATTGGTTGTCAAGGGATTCTCATAGAAAACGGGAGTTGACGTTGATGAGATATTTGCTCCAGTTCTCAAGATGTCATTTACTCATGTTATTCATGCCTTAGTAGCTAGTCTTGACTTAGAAATTGAGCAAATGGACATAAAAACTGCTTTTTTGTATGGTGATCTTGAAGAGGAGATTATATGGAATAGTTAGAGGGTTTTATGGTTAAGGGAAAAGAGGACTATGTGTGTAAGTTAAAGAAAAGTCTTTATAATTTAAAGCAGGCACCAAGACAGTGGTATAAGAAGTTTGAGTCAGTTATGGGACAACAAGGCTACAAAAAGACTATTTGAGGTCACTGTGTGTTTGTGAAGAAATTCTTTAGTGATGATTTTATTATCTTGCTACTTTAAGTAGATGACAAGTTGATTGTTGACAAGAATGCTTATAGAATTATGAGTTAAAGAAGCGGTTGAGTAAGTATTTTGCCATAAAAAACTTAGGACAAACAAAGTCGATTATCGGTATGTAGATAGACTGAGATAGAGCCACAAGAAGCTGATGCTTTCACAAGAGAAGTACATTAAGAAAGTACTTTAAAGGTTTAACATGGACAAGTCTAAAGCAGTTAGCCTCCTCTTGCTACTCACTTTAGATTGAGTGTTAAGCAATGCCCTTCTACCGAGGAAGAGAAGAAAATGATGCAGAGAATTCTATATATTTCAACAGTTGGAAGTTTAATGCATGCTCTAGTGTGTACAAGGCCGAACATAGCACATGCTGTGGGAACAGTTAGTCATATTTTCTCAAATCTAAGAAAGGAGCATTATGAAGCAATGAAGTGGATTATAAGATATCTTAAAGGTATTATTAGTCTGAAACTTACTTTTGGTAGTGAAAAGCATTTGCTCATGGGTTACACTAGTTCAGACATGGCAGGAGATGTTGATTCCCGCAAGTCCACTTCAGATTTTTGGATTACTTTTAGTGGTGGAGTTGTGGCTTAACAATCTAGGCTTAAAAAATGTGATGCACTTTCTACTACCAAAGCAAAGTTGATTGCAACAACTGAAGCATAAAAGGAGTTACTTTGGATGAAAAAGTATATTAAAGAGCTCGATTTCAAGCAGGATATGCATGTATTGTATTGTGATAGTCAGAGTGCTATTACCGTGGCAAGAACTCTACATTCTATGTAAGATCGAAGTATATTGATGTGAGTTATCATTGGATTAAGAATGTGTTGGATTCCAAGCAGTTGTCACTTGTAAAATCCATACCAATCATAATGGTCCAAACATTGACTACGTTTTTTGCCTAGGGAGAAGCTTGAAGTTTTCCCCTCGATTGTCGGAATGGCAGACTCCTCCACTTTATCATAAGGGGGAGATATGCTAGGTTTGGTCACTCCAAATAAAGGACCAACTTGTGCCTACATTGAAGGCATTTTAGACACTTCCTTAGACCACATAAATACCTCTTCTTCAATTGTTTTTATAAATTAGAGTATTGAGAGAAAGAAGTGAGGAAAACCTAATTTGAAAGGGAAGAGTGAGCATAAATTTTCTGTCCAGTGTCATTGGACGAAAACAGCCACCGGAGGAAATTTCACCATTGGACCGAATTAGAATTTTGACAGACTTTTCATGACTCATTGCTCTTCAATTTAAACGGTTGGATCGTCAAAGGGAGGTCTCTAGCTCTAGTTATACGTCACAAACCGTACATCCTATTTTGGGAGGTGAAATTTTCTATTTTTCTTTCTCGTATGATTCTTGTCCAACCTTTGTATTAAACTTGTAATGAGCCAAGAGTTTTTCTTTTTCTTGATGGTTTTGTTGAGCTCCTCGATGACCTAGGAAAATTTGTAAAACCCATTAATTTGATTTAGTGGTGATATTTGGGTGGACTACAATCTCGTGGTTTTTAGTCCTCAGATTGGGGAGGTTTGCTATATAAATATTCTTGGTGATTTTTTTTTGATGTTTTTATTATCACTGTCAACTTGAGATATTTTCTTGTGGATATTGTGTGATTGATTAATTTGGTGAAAGTGGTTGTTTTGTTGTTGGTGGATTTGGTGAGTTTCCGCTGTGCAGGTTATTTGTGATTCAAGTTTCTGGATTAATATCAGTTTCTCCCGACTAAATTCACCATGAGTTGTTCTTCAAGTGAGATTCTCCTACTTTCTCTAATTAGAGTGGTATTAAGAGTAATGGTCGTTCTACTACGGTATATGTGTTATACCTAGATTTGAAAATTCTCTCATGGAGATTGACTTGTCAAAATTTTGCTGCTTGGTTATCTACTAAAGCTGAGTATAAGGCACTAGTAAATGCAGTATCGAAGGACACATGGGATTAAAATTTATTACATGAATTGGGCGTTTCTCTCAAACAACCTCTGACCTTATTTTGTGATAATACAGGAGCAACGTGTTTATATGCTAATCCGGTTTATTATTCGCGCACGAAGCATTTAGCCCTTGGCTATAATTTTGTTGTGATCGAGTCTATGATAACTCTTTACATGTTCTGCATATTAGCTCCAAGTATCAACTAGCAGATGTGCTTCCAGATCTTTGAGTCGCTATCAATTTCTTCATTTTAGTTTTAAAATTAAAGATTCCAATAAATCTTCCATCTTACGGGGGCTGTAAAGGGTAAGTCCAGAGATTAAAAAACTCTTATGTCAAATTTTATATTATTGTAACAGCTCAAATTTTATCTTCTTGTAATCACACTTATTTATATCCTACGTTTTTATTTATGTCCTGCGTTTCTATAGCCTCTCTTGTATAAAGTGTAGCCATTTAAATACAATAAAATTATAACTTGCAAGTTCTAATACTTTTCGTAGCCACCACAGATGATCTTAATCCCTTGAAACAAATTAAAGTAACGAATATGCAATTGAGTTAAGAGTATAAATGTTCACTAGTATTCGTCTAGTGAAGCAAAGAGAAACCCAGCTCAAAAGTTTAATTAGTGGGAAAGCCAAAGGCCTTGTCAGATAAATGATTTATCAGTCATTTTTTTACGGATTGAAAGATTTTAACTGTTTATTTTAACTGTTTGACAAATCGCTGATAACTAGGTTTGATAATTAACTGATTGGGTTGGCGGATAGAACTTAATCCGCTGATTTTGAAAATGCTATTATGAGAAACGTTTTCCTCCAACTGAGAAATTAAGGGACTAAAAAACTATTATATTTACAAGTTATTACAAATTATTCAACAAGATAGAGATAAAAATAGAGATAGAGATTAAATATAAGTTTGACTTAATTTATACAAAATTTAAAATATTTAATATTAAATTAAAATTTTCAAAAAATCAAATATGTTTAAATTTGTTATCTCTAATTATATTACATTAATTAATTTTGTATAAATCCGATATTTCGGTCTCTTTTATATCAATATTTAGTAAATAATATCATTATCACTTATATATTGTGCTTAATTCAATTCGCTTTAATCTAAAATTAATAAGTCAAATTTAAATTAATTATTTTTATCTAAGTTTAAATTTTAAGAGATTAATATAAACAATTCTTTCAAAATAATTTTATTTAAATTTAATATATTAAAATGTATTTTCAATTTTTAAAATTAAAATAAAAAATTATATTTCCTCCAATTAAAGATTAAATTGATATCATTTTTATAGAACTAATTTCATATCAAGCTTGTCGGTGCTACATTTGAGGAAAACTCTTAGTGTAATCCGACTGAACATATTCTTAAGCTTATTTTTAGTGACATTTTAGTGATCTCTCAAATTCTTCAGTTGGCCCTTCATGGTACAAATCCAAGAGGATCTTGAGAAGTTTTAAATCGAGCTCATTCTTCATTGAGAAGTTATATTAAGAGGGTTTCAGTGTTCTTAAAACTCTATGGAAGATAACGGAGAAAATAATTGTGTTAACTTTTTTTGCTCCATCTAAATTCTTATAAAAAAATTCAAAGAATACTAAAATATAAACAGCTAATACTAATGTCCTTATATTTTTGTTAAATTCATACCCTTATAAATTATTTTACACAAAAACAGCTAGTATTAAATAATTAATTTTATCAAACATCTTTAAATAAACAGCCGATATTATCCATTAGTCAAATCAGCTATATTAATTAGCTATTAGCTGACTGCTGATAGAATCAGCTACCAACTAATACAATATGTTGATTGCTAAACAAGGTCAAATGCTTTTTCTATAATTTAAAATTTTTAATCCAGTAATCTTTAAATTTTTGAAATAGACTATTGATTTAGGTTGAATTTAGTTCTATTAGTTTAAGTTTAAGAGTTAAGTTAGATGTAAGCAATATCTGATTGATCTATACTTTATATTATATTACATATATTTCATAGTTATTTTTTAATTGAAGTCTAAGATAAAGTAATTTTTAAAAAAATAAAATTACAAATATTTTTTTAGAATTTTAAAAATAAGAAAATTTTCTAAAATTTTTTTAAACTATAAAGAAGCTTCATGTCTTTTACCCCAAATTTGGAAGATTTAAGTGAAAATTTTCAACTTTATTTTAATGTTTCAAATTAATATTATTCTAATAATTATTTTAACTTGACAATTATTTCATTTGTAGGACTTATCGTTTTTATTCAAATATAGGACTTTTCATCCACTCACTTTGGAAGAATTTTTTTATAATTAGGTCCAAATTTTTATTTGATAAATTTAATAGAAAATATATTTTATTTTTAGTTATATATCTATCTTTCAAAATTAAATATGCAATTTTAGACCATAGAAAATTTAAAAATAATTAAATATTAAAAGATTATAAAAATGTGCAAACTTCTATTTATTAATTTTGAAATTCGTTTTTAATTTCATTTAAATTATACATATATAGAAAAAATGAAATGATCAAATTTTGAGATTGAGTGAGTTGAAATTCCTTTTCTTAGATATATTTTTTATTATCAGTGAAGTCTATTTACTTTCGTGAAATCAGTTTGAGGTGGACCGTATCATTGATTGATTATATGGAATGCATAAAAAGAACAGAAAAAAAACATATAAAATACTAAGATGTTTTGGGTTTTGCATTTGCCTATATAAGGTTGGTAGCGATTAGTGTTAAAAGTTTTAACAAATGAATACTAATTTTTTACATTTATCATGTTGAGCTGATATCTAGTGTTAACGAATAATCTCTCTGTATACGAATGGAATTATGCTTGAATACCTTCGATTACTATTGATTTTGGCATTTGCAATGACTTGGGAGTCCTAAGCAGATGGTCTTCGTATAAAGCTTTATTCTTCTTTGCTCCATGCGTGCTACATAATGTCTACTGTATGTACGGTATTAATTCCAGGCTAACTTATTTTGGTCCAGCTTGGCTCTTGCAATTTAATTTACTCTTTTGATTAGACTACAAATTGTGATCTGCTAATTATTAGTTGCACTTTAGAATGTGGAAACAGACAAAAATATTCTCCAAAATATGGGGATGACATACAATTTAGTTCTGATTTGATTTAAAATTGAGTCCAGAACATGTTAGAATGGCGAGGAATTAGTGTGTCATATTTGGACCCATTACAATGTAACACAAGGAAACGTGCTAGTTCGGCACATTATTGGAAACAGAATAAAGTAATTAATAGTGGGTGGAGCCATTCCACTAAAAGTATCCCAAATAAGGGACCAACGTATATGTCGTAAACCGATCCTAATCAAATTGAAGTGGCTAGTTGGCATAGTAATTGCCATGTTCTTATTATAGCTATAACCTTTTCCAATTTAATTCCTTAAAATTTCAACTATGACCAATGATGAAAATTCCCACTGGGGAGGAGTAAAACAGGCAACAATTGATTAGTTTACTTTGTGTTCTATGTTGGCAAGTGTGTAAATACCCACGAATACTTAATCGATTTAAATCTGGTCAACTTGTTCCCGTGGGTCATCACCTACAATATACACGATCACATCACCCACGATAAGTTTCACAAAACCAGGTTGGACTGCACTATTTGTCATCTATGATCTAACCCTCACTCATGTGCACTCATTTCCCATTTCCAGTCTCTTTTCCCCTTCAATCACACCGGCCGTCTGCCTCTACTTAACATGGATTCAAAGCTATTCTCTGTTTGTGTACACAGCTGGATCTTTCAAACTCTTACACTATACTTTGATCAACATTACAAACTTAATTATTTATATTTGATAGCGATATCTTTATGGTAGTAGTTTTACGCTCATTCCATTCGTATGCATGTTAACCTATGTTATATCATTTCTATTATTTACTATATCTATATTCTAAAAATAATTTGAATTTGATTCTTGTATCAATTCACGAATTTTCTTATAATTAAAGAAATATAGCTGCTTCTAATTCTTCCAAAATAATGGACAACCTATTACGGATAGATAAGATGATGCGGACAAAACAATACGTAATTTTTCAAATTTAAAGTGATAAATCCACAAGAAAGATGACGTGGCCGAATGAATCAGGACACGTGGAAGGGGAGTAAGTGGTGGGGATTCGGGGATTACGAGGACAGATTATACGGTTGAAGTGAAAGTGAGCGGCTGGCGTGAGCGTGCGAGAGAGCTGTCAGACACGTGCGTAGGTCCTTAAATTACTCAAGCCACTAGTGGTCCCACACATTCACTAAACGACAAAATTTACTCCATATATAAAATAACCAACGCTACACAAATAATTAATAATAAAATGAAAAATGAATTTCAATTTTTTTTTAAATAGAAAGTCCTGAAAGCATTGGCTCGGCTCACATGGTCTCGTCCTATAATTATTAACTACTACTACAACCCCCATACCACAGACAAAAGCCATAACCATAACACAGGCTCACAGAGACTCTCCTCCGTTATACTCACTTCTCATTTTCTCTGTGAAATAACCGTAATCTCTATTAGTATCTGCTTCTTTCTCCATTTCAAGCACTGCCCATTTTGTTTTCTTGGTTTTTGAGGAGGTATAGCAAATGGGGTTTGATAAGGTCAGAGGTTTTGACAAGTTGAAATGGAGAAGAAGGCGTAGAAGAGCAGGAAGGAGACCTGGGACGACGTCGTCCACCGTTCAAATGAAGGTGAAGAAGCTTCAAAGGCTAATCCCTGGAGGACAAGGATTGCAACCGGATCGACTTTTCTTGAGGACGGCGGATTATATCTTGCATTTGAGGTTGCAAGTTAATGTTTTGCAAGCTCTTTCCAAGATTTACTGTACACCATGAAACCAAAAAGATTCTGGATAAGTTCTCTATATATATGGACTTATTAACTATTATGGTTTCTGTAATATCGATATTATTTGGTTTTAATGCATTTTTCTTATGCACCAGTTTAATGTGTCTTCGCTACTGAATATACCGATTGTTATTACACTGAATTAATTAATCATATGTTTTATCCCATTATATATATATATAGAGAGAGAGAGACAATGCATTCGTTTTAAGCGTTAATTAAAGAGATTTGACGTCCCTTCTGCTCTTTTCATCTTCTTCAATGATGGGCTAATACCACATTTTCTTCTTGGCATACATATTCAAAGCGAGTATAAGGTTTTAAAGTTGGGGTTCTAGTGCTCTTGGTACATATCATCACTCAGGGATTTCTCCTTTAGCCTCCCTCTTTAAATGCATACTTTGAAGAGCCCTTTGTCTTGCTCTCTTTTTTCGTTTTGAAAGCTTAAAATCAAACCCATCCTTCTTCTTATTCTTCTTCTTCTTCACGGTGCCTGGCTTTGGAGTATCCATTTTCGTCATATAGTTAGGAGTAAACATCAAGCACGAAAAGACACACATACACACACATATGGAACCTTCAAAATCACAGCTGCTGTTAGTAAAGATTTCAACATGCTTCAAATAAATTGTTGTAGACTGGGACTTGAGACGAGAGAAAACTGAAGATCTTGTACATTTTGGTCGCGAGAAGGGATGAATGGAACAAATGGTGGGGATGGGATATAGAGGGAGAAATGTCAGGCATTAGAGAACATTATTATATGACGAGTCCTGCATGTCTTGTCTCACATTTGTCTCTTAACATCTAGTTTCATTACTGCCAACGGAATGATTCTGAAAAATTGCAACTTCAAAAACAAAGAGGCGCACGCAGATGATACTTTAATTAACATATAACATTATATCTGACAGGTCGAGCTGCTACTTAAATGGTTTAAGCTTTAAAGCTCGCAACTTTGCATTAAGAGTCATAGAGCTCAACTCAATATCTGACTTCAATAAAAGAGAATGACAACTGAAAAAGAAAGGTAGTTAAACAATGTAGGCTCGAAGCTGTACTCCATGTAGATGTAGTTACTTCTGTTTTTTCTTTTCAAGAAGGGAAAGCCGAAAAAGCTAGTGAACTAGATATTAAACTAGAAATTTGCTGGTATTCTTAGAATGCGGACGTATTCAGATGCTATGGATTGAGGTTGACATGTAGCTGTTTATAAAGTTAACTTGAAGAGTTTTCTTCAATACGGATATTTTGGAAGCTGCATATCTAGAGATAGAGAGAGGAAACGGAAAGCAATGTTATTTTAGAGAATCGTTTCGTAACTTAAGTTGTGTTGAAAGAACAAGGAAACCATTCAGAGAGCTGTGTCAATGGTCAGATGAGCAGGATCGTCGGTAGGAGCAATTTATTAGAGCTCTTTTCACTTGCTAACTGATGAGTTCTATGGACCCACTTCATATGAGGTTCTCAAGAAACCTTGATCACGAGGGCACTTGTTCTCTTTTGAATTCTACTGCTATAAATTGTAACACTAAGGACGTGGCAGCATGTAACTGGGCTTGGAGACGCAGCCTGATTTTAGACAATCAATTTGTGTCAGCAAAGATGATCTATGCTTGATAAAAGCCTGTTCTATAATCATGTCATTGCAACTTAATTACCAACTGAAAATATATGTTGATAAGGAGTCCTAATTGAGAGAATCTTCAAGAAATTTAATTCCATGCAGTTTTTCCGAAAATGAAATTCTAAATGCCCCTCTTTTTAACTTTATTTTACAACCATATAGCCCCATTGTTAATTGTCATTAAACCCTAAAACAAAATTTCAAAAGGATTCCTTGTAATTGGAACTAAACTCTGGTTGAAACAAGACTTTCCAAATATTGCAATGCGAAGTGCATGCAAACGACAAATCAAAATGAACACAGACTAATCCTAAATACTGCAAACAAAGAGTCTTATCAAACATTAAATCAGACCACCTGTACATGGGACAAGAAATCCTCGATGACCACATAAGCCCGAGGAATCTTGTGGCTTTGTACATGGAATAAGGAAAATTGAAAAAGTTGATGCAAATGTGGAAGCAAAGAACGTGGAAGCAGTGGCCTACTATCTTTTCTAGCTTTCTCTGACAACCATACATGGCTGTACCAACAAATTCATGTGTTACCAACAGGTAACATGCGTTTCCCAGTGGGTTCAGGATCAAGGACCTAGGGGTCGTTTCCTAATCAATCACTTTGTCGCTTATTTATGTCATGAGTTGACATTGTTCTTCGATCGTTTCATAGATGGCCTCGTGCAATTGCTCAACCTAGCCCCGAATCCTCATTGCCATATATATCACAAGTGGTTGATCAGCTGATGGTAGTGTAATGTATGTTTTCCATTGTCTTTTTCTTCTGGGCCACAAATTGTTTACTTTGGAGCTAGATCTCTGGATTTAAGGAGTAAATGATCTTGTAGTTCCTGATGTTCACACGAATTTGTTCAAGTAGGTTAGAATAGGTGCTAGAACAAGAAAGTTTACGTTTCATGGGCCTTTATCAGGTAAATGAGTATTTTGCTAGTCATTCAAGAGCTTTAACCGAAGATTAGCAAGATTAAGGCACGAAGGAATGCACGCTAAATAAACCAAAGTAACTACATTAGGTAAAATTAAGTGAGTTCAAATTTCAATTAGCTGTGATAGACTATTGGTACATTGAATAACTTGATTATGACGAAATGGATTAATCATAAGCATGTTTGGATAGACTATATGCTAAAAATGTGCCTAAGGAACATATCATATGCTGAAGGATTAGACCATGACGTGCATAATTGGCTATATGTGAATTGCCTCGAAACTTAACTAAGACTCATCTTTGGATGGAGATCATAAGTGAAGTGACAAAATTAATGGCTTAAAGTAAGAAAAAAGCGAGATGACATGACAAAGAATATGGAAGAGAGGTTAATCTGTCAAATTATTAATTTTTAACTAGTGTTTTTGGTAGTGAATTTAGTTGTTTTATGTGTTAATTACCTATTAAAATAATGCCTAAGTGGTTAGAAATATCAACCAACAATTTAGGGTATTTGGTGGCATTTGTCTACTCTCTTTAATTATGAGCCATCAACCTTTTAAATGTTTATAAATATTTTATACTTGAGCAAGACTTTCAAGAGAGAGAGAGTAATAGCTATTGTAACTTTGTAAATATTGTGAGAATTAATAAAGGTTATCATTTTTGTTTTATCTTGGGTGAATTGTTTCTCTTTTGTTGTTTATTTTGTTTTGAAGTTAAACAAATTTGTTTTCTTTAATCTTTTATGTGAAAAACTTCTAAATACGAAGCAATTGGTAGTGGTGAGTTTAGTCGAGTGAACTTAATTGTCTTACAAAGACTTTAGTCCACCTTAGTGTGAATACAGTGTTCTTAGCGAAGTCTTTATAACAACCGATATTTGAGGCATTGTTGTGTTTAAATGATAAGAGACAATAACCTAAATGAGTTTGTTACTCAAGTGGAGATGCTCATCACATCTACGCCTACAGATGAAGAGGAAGTTATTTTTTACACATTTTAGTTTGAAATCTTGAAGACGAAATTTCAAATCTTGAAAGATCAAATAGGGAACTTGATGAAGGCATGAGAGGATGCTATCTTTGGGATTATAATCATCAAATATTTTGTTGCAAATCAGGGATAAACTCAAGACACTTTGCTTAAGGTGCAGGAGCTAAAAGATTTTTTTAGGGTATTCAAAATACTAAGGAGTTTGAGAACTCTTATAAAAAACATTGTCACTGCTAAGGTGCTCGACATGGAGAAGGTTAACATCAATACAATATACCTAAATGGTGTTGCTAATCTTGGGTAGAGAATATATAAGAACCTCTATCGAAATTGGTACTGGTTGATCTCATATCTACATATGAGATAAAAAGGAGTTAAAAGATCAATTCCTTCTAAATAATATTTCATAGCTTGCTAGATATACCTCGAAGTAATTAAAGCAAGATGAATCGAAAGGGGAATATATGGAGCAATTCAATTTATTGATGTTAGATATTAAGAACATATTCGATAATAAAGACAAACTCTTTAATTTCATTTTTAGTTTATAACCATGAGCGCAAATAAAGTTATGAAAAAATTTGATAAGAATATTGCGACTATTAATAATTTTGTGGATTTATGAGTAGTTAAGGAGAACAATGCCTCCTATTTTTAAAAAATAAAAGAAATAATAATTATCAAGACTAGTGTGATGAGAAGAAAAAGAAAGACTACGTAACCAGTCAAAAGGAGTAGGATCGTAAAGGGATCTCCAAGCAATATGGACAACCCAAATAAGGTGACAAGGTTTTAAAAGAGATTCAGGGATTTATATGCAATGGAACTCATTTTGCATAGGATTGTCCAAGTAGAAGAAATTGAAGACCTCGATAATAGAAGGCAAAGGCAAGAATGACCCTTCAAAAGTTGACCTTTAGTTGATCATATTAATTGCTTAATACATTGAATTTCAAAGTCGGTGACTTTGAACGATTAATATATGTAGGGTTATAGATCAATGAAAAGGAGCTCATGACCATAGTTGATCCTAGTGTCACTAATTCCTCTATGGCACAATGAATGGTGTGAAGATGGATTTAAAGTTAAGAAAAATTCTAATGAAGATGAAAACTCCCATGGTACAAACTCAATAATATGGCTTGTCTGTAATGTTCTCATGAGTATGAGAAATTAGTAAGAAAAAATCATTATGATGGGAGACACTTTTCAATGATTTTGACTTCTTTTCAATATTGACTTTATTAAGTCAACAAAGGTGGTGTTATATCCATATTTTGGATGTATAATAATAATGTATGATCAAAATTATATTACATCAATTAATATAAGTTTAAAGGAGTGATGGACAGAACAATAAAGCTGAAATATATATTGTCCATGAGCATCGAAAAGAGTCTTAAGAAAGACATATAAACATACCTTATAACCATATGGTGGAAGTTCCAGATGCTGCTGCAAAAGTATTAAGAGAATTTAGGGATGTGATGCCAAAAGTTACTAAAAACGCTTCTCATTCATAGAGAAATCGATCATAATTTCAAATCATTCCAAGTGCAATTCCTCCTCCTCATGTTCATTATCAAATTTCTCCATTAGAGTTAGCGGAGTTGAGGAAACAACTTGGTGAATTATTAGAGATGTCTAACCTTTCAAACCATTATGATTCTTCTATTCTTTTTTTTTTAAAATTAATATAAAGTTCGACACTTGTGTAGACTATTAGACCTTAAACAAGGCAATAATAAAAAACAAATATCTTGTAACCTTAGTTAAAGTATTGATAAACAAATTATTGAGGGTTACAATGTTCACAAAATTAGACTTAAGAAGTAGGTATTTACAAGTGTGGATTACCAAAGGAGATGAATAGAAAATAACATATATGACCATGGTTCCTATAAGTTCTTATTCATGTTGTTTAATTTAACAAATCCTACCATTATTTTCTATAAATTAATGAATGATATGGTGTATGACTTCCTTACTAATTTTTTATGGTATACTTATATGATATTGTGGTGTATAACACTAATATGACAAGTTATGTATAACGCTTGAGACAAGTGTTTGAACAATTGCAAAAAATATAAGCTCTTCATGAAGAACAGTGAGTTTGCTAAGCCTAAGACTAATATTTTAGGAAACTATTTTAGTAAGGACTAGGTGTGAATGGATCTAAAAAAAGATATCGGTTATTATTGATTGGAAGGTTTGTACAATAGTGTGGGAACTTTTGAGCTTTATAGGTTTCAGAAACGAATATTATTGATTTATTGTCGAAAACTTAAAGAAACATGCTTGTCCTACTTATTAAAGGAGAAGCAAGTGTGGTAGTATTCAGAGTCATGCTAGAAGGCTTTTGAAAAATTGAAGATAGCCATTTCAATTAAACATATCCCAAGATTGGCAAATTTCAATCTTCAATTTAAAGTGAAAATTGTTACTTTTTACAAAATGATTGGCAATGTCTTGGTGCAAAAAGGTGAATATATAACCTTAAAGAGTCAAAACTAAAAAATGTTCAACAACGATAAATGGAGATATTAGAAGTAGTACATTATTTTGATGCTTGATGAGTTTACCTATTAAGATTCAAGTTTGTGGTCTGCATAGATAATATTGGTAACACTTTTTTTAGGATCCAAAAGAAGTTATCTATAAAGTAAGCATATTGATAAGAGTTTCTTGTTGAATATGACTTTTTGTGTGAGTTTAAGGCAGAAAGACATAACAAAGTGGCTGATGAATTGAGTAGAAAGGAAGTCTTTGTAACTTTGAATATTGTCACTCGAGTATAGTTACATTTATTAGGGAAAATTATAGCAATGATGCCTTTATATGACACCTATAGTAAGATAGTTTAATAAGTGAAAGATGATGTTATACAAAGACTTTGGTTAAATGATGATAGGTCGTTGATCAAAAAGATAGTAACGAACTGTATATGTCAAGCTTTAGTATCTAGCAGAGGCAACTTTTAAAGGAGATACATAACTTATAATTGGTTGGACACTTATTTCTCATTCATATTATTATTTAAAGATTGAAGATGGTATAAATTACATGTGAAACTTGTTTTATTTATTTGATGGAAGGAAAAAAAGCAAGAAAATTGCGAGCTTTTCCCCTTCCTAAAAGGTCTTGGATATTGTTCTCACAAAATTTTAAAAGTTGATAACATACCTTCCATTATGGTGGTGGTTGCTTGATTTTTTAAGTATATTATATTTGTACTTACATCATCTTTATGTTCCTCCAATATTGTAATAGAATTATTATATTAAAGTATGGTGAAGCACTTTCGAGTTAAAAAAATCATAGTTAACGATTGAGATACCCAATTTAATGACCAATTTTAGACATCTTTTTTTCATATAGTAAGCGTAATCTCAAGTTTTCCACTATAAATCACACATAAATTAATGAACAAATGGAGAGGATAGCTGGCTTATTAGAGGATTATTTGTGGCATTATATAAGTGCAAGTCAATAAAATCATTTGATTTACTTAATACTATCCAATTTATAATTCAGACAAATCTTTGACTATGGGATGATAGCCTCTCATTCTCCTAAGGATCACTTAACAAAATTTAGGTATAAAATACCTAATTAATTATCAATTTACGAGAAAAATAGTAGTTATTTGATAACGTAAGGAACAATCTCTAAATAAAGCTTCCAAATATGTAGATCAAAGATAGATGCCTCTTGAGTTCGGCATATGTGATAAATTCTTACCAAAATTCGCTCGTCATATATAAAAGAAAACTATTAGTAAGCAAATGAATCAGGATTTGTTGTCGAAGTATGATATACCATTTAGAATACTTGGTAAAGTTGGGAATATGACATATATATTGAAGTTACTTGAAAGGCTAAATATATACCCATTTCACGTTAGTTTTCTCAAAACTTACCATAAGGCTACTGTAACATCCCCTCACCAATAGGAGTGTATAAATGTATAGTGACATATACATGCATTCATATATGCACATGCATAATAATGAGTGAATTTTGCACATGAAATGTTTGTACATGCATACATGACATT
>JANIIA010000192.1:22555150-22570635 GCA_027478495.1 Erythroxylum alaternifolium
ATCATTAAAGTTTGAGGTAATTATTGAGTTTGAAAAAGTTGAATATGAGACTGAGACAATGGATAGAGTTACTTGAAGATCATGATGTACAAATGAGCATTACCCAGTAAAGCTAATGTTGTAATCTGAAGCATTAAGCAGAAAATCCAATAGCAGTGTAGCACAAATTTAGATATTGAGGTTACCAGATCTAGTGCAATGAAGAGCCTAAAATGATTCAGTTAAAATTGGGCCAAAATGAAGTGTCATTAGCTATATTGAAATTAAGATCAGTTTTGCATAGAAGGACTAAAAAAGCCCAAAGTGAGGATTCAGAACTTGTGAATCTTATTGAGAAAGTGAAAATGAATCTGAATTTGTGTTTAAATAGGAAAAATGACCTTATGATTTTAGTAAAAAGTATGTGCACCAGATACCGATGATTGAGCAAAGAGATTATTAGAGAAAGCATAAATAGCAACCTATACTATACATCCTAGTAGGAATACGGCAAAACAGTATTTAGCCAAGGATGAAGAAGCAAAATGATGAAGGTATGATCAAATGTTTGATTTGCCAACAGTCTTAACTATTGGAAATATGCTAGAGCTCATATTTTGGAGTTCCTAGGAACATGAAATCAATATATAGTTCTGATTGAATTCGATTATAAAAATCATTATCACAGTGGTATTGGTAAGACACCATATAAGGCGTTATATGACAGAAAGAGTCGTTCGCCCTTAAATTGAGATGGAGAGGGCCTAAAAATGGTTGAAGGCCAGAATTGATTCGAGATGTTGTTGATAATTAAATTTGAACTGTATTAGAAATTAATTGATTCCAGAAAGGAAAACGAGTTAGGTGGATTAACACTGAAGATATGGAATATAGAGAGATAGATAAAGTGTTTCTGAAAGTATCACCTTGGCAAGATGTGCTAAAGTTCATTAAAAAGGGTAGCTAAGCCCGAATTGTATTGGTCCATATGAAGTTGTTGAGAATATAGGACCATTGACTTAATTTAGTCTTACTAACAAAGATATATCATATCTATACTGTGTTACATGAGTCTAATAGATGTATTGTCGACACAGGAAGAGAAACTTGCGAGTAATATGAGATATATTGAGTAATCAGTTAAGAGAGAAGGATATCTGAATAAGTCATTGAAAGATCGAGTAATTCCATCAATTATAATCAATTAGAAGAAATTATTCGAGTGATGAAGTTAAATGGAAAACGGAGGAGCGTATGAGGAAACAATACGCCTGCTTTTTTGATCAATCAGATAAGAATTTTAAGGACAAAATTTATAAAAGGGGGAGAATTGTAACATCTTGTTTCCATACTAAGGGTTAGAACCCTATATTTCAGTAAATGAGAAATAGCTATGAGAGATCAGAAAAATGCATTTCATACTCATGCATAATATAGCATACATACAAGTGAATATGATTCTTGCACACACATTACAATAATTTGTCCATGCACTCATTTGACATTTTCTAGTTATAAATGATTGTTTTAATGTGATTATGATATGGATAGTGAATATTTTGCCTAAAAAATTGATTTGTTGAATTATATTATTGATTTATAATTTTTGGTAAAATTTGATGATTTTATGAAAATTTGGGTATTTATGGATTAGCAAAAAAAATGCAAGTGGCAAAAAAATTGATAAATGGTTATAAAATTAAGTTTCAAATGGCAGTGGAAATTTTTAATAAATGACATTAGGATTTATTAACAAATGTCATAAAAAATTGGGAGACAATTGAAGTAAAAAATGGAGAAAAATAGATTAGTTATTGAAAGAGGCACAAATGGAACCATAGGGAGGTGACAAGTGGCAGTGGCAAGTGTCACCACCCCTCACCACTCATCCCACACGATTATTTCAAGTGAAAGACCAACATTTTTGTTGTCTTTCACTTGTTATTTTGTCTCTCCTTCATAAATGCTTCTCTTCTTCATTTCTTCTTCTCTACGATTTTGTTTCACAACCGTCCTCAACATTGATTTTTGCCTAACTCCTTCACTTTGTTTCTTCAAGATTCTTGTTGTCTTCTTCTTTTGTCACAAAATACCTAACCCTTCCACCTTGAATGATGATAATTGAATGATGCTTGAGAGGCTAGGGTTAAGAGTGATTTGAAGATCTTGAAGCATAAACATGTAAGTAGCATGATAATTGAGGTTATAACTTAGTGAATGAATTGTTGATATCAAAGTACCAAAGGCATGAGTATAGTGGGAATGAAGATGTTCATATGATTGTAGTTGTGATTTAAAGGAGTTGAGTAATATGTATTAAGTAAAGGTGAATAAGAATTGGGTATTATGAGAGCAAATAATGCTAGAAAAGAAAATGACGAGTAATTGATGTATGATATTAGAATAACCAAGTGTTCTTGAGGTGTAAACCTAAGAATAAGTTAGACACATACAAATGATAAGGTTTGAATGATCAAAAGGTGTGATTAAGGAAACATACCTAAAATAGTCAATTTGAGCATGCATTATACATTACACATATGCATATGTCTATAATTGAATGTTTATGTGATTATGCAATTAATAATGTGTGTGCAATATATGTATTGCTTGATGTTAATATATAGGATAGAATGTTCGCATCCAGATATTTCTGGATCATGAAAGTAAATGCTAATTTGGAGCGTACTGTGAGTAACCTAAGATGATCTCACATTGAATTATTGTTTGCTTACATTCTGTATTGAATTATTATGTGATATGAATGTGTTGAATCCAAACAATAAATGTCTGTAAAAATCATTGGAAGTGCTTATTGAATGTGAATTTGACTGAATAACTGATTCTCAACTTAAATGTTGAATGTCAAACCAAGGTCTGATGATAAATGTGAACAAGAATGTGGAAATGAATGTGAAAGTGTAAGATTGAGCGCAATTGCTTGACTGAATACATTTGATGCATTTCATTACATGAATGTATGACAACATAAAGGTTGTTGTGACCGGAGTAGCCACCGAAAAAGAGTTTAAAGTTTAGAAAGTGAAAAAGAGCTTAAAGCTCAGAATATGGTAAGAGCCTCAGGCTTACTATATAAAATTAGCCCTGTATCCCCAAAGGATAAGGGACAGTTATTAATGAGCTCGGTATCCACAATAAATATAGGACAGTTACAGGAACTCGATCATAATAATAACAATTGAAAGTGAGTCTCATGAGCATTGCATATATAATTGATATGTATGTTTAAATGATTAAAATGCACTGTTTGAATTGTTTAAATGTGAAATGTGAAATATGAAATAAAGAGTTAATTGATGCTACACGATGATAAATCAAATAATGTAAATTATGTGATTATATGAATTGATGTGTTATATGATATGAGTGAACCATCAACGATGGTTAACTCACTGAACTTGTAAAACTCACCAAAATTACAACGTTATTTTTCAGGCTCAGAGGAGATCTCCAGTTAAAGAAATTGGAGTTTAACCACTGCATTCAGATAAAAGATAGAGGTTGGGATCAATTCGCGTCTGCATATGTATTTTATTATTTTGTATTAAAGTGTGTATTCACAAGTACTATACAATGTGTATGTGAATGATTCTATATTATAATGACATTATGATGTCATTATAACTAAAAGTGTTTTGTATTTGTAATGGCCCCAAGTGACTACTGAAATTATGATGATATGTATATTAATTGTAACATTTGTGATTGAAAATGTTTATGAATAAAATGGGCTGAAATTTATTATTGGTTTTTCGAAATATGCATGTGATGAGTGAAAAAAAATTTAATGGTTATGATTGACTGACTGTCCTAGCACACCACCCTTATAGAGTGTATTCTTGAATACCGTCTGTGAGTTCAAGAATATGCCCTATGAGAGTGGGGTGCTACACATAGATGATACATATGACATATAAATATGAACCTACTATAACAAATGATCCAAGATGCCATTCCTTATACCATAATTCTAACAAACAACACATTTAAATTCCATAGTTGTTTTATTCATCAATAGGCATGCATGCTTAGCTTAAAGTGTTATCCGATCTCTATAATTCAACTCAATAACAATGTATAATAAGAGTATCTCGCCTAAGGTAGAATTGTTATTGTCTTAATATTGGTACGATTCAGGAAACACTTCAACTCCCTACATAAAAAAAAGAGAGGTTAGACATATAAATAGGAAGGTGTAAAATCATGAAACAAATAACTACAACCTACCTATATATGTATACAATACTTAATTCATTAACTTCATAAAAATATTAAGTTCATTAGTAAGACCAAATGACAAAGTTAATTAGTCTTATGAATCCAAATTAAATTCATTGTTTCAAATTACGCAAGCAATTGTCCTAATTGTAGTAATTATACAAATTAAAAAAGTAGCGTTATTGTAATTATACAAGCACTCCCATAATTCATATGTAATCTATTTATACTTAAAATAACCTAAAACATTCATTAGAAATAAAAACTAACAATTTAATGGCTAGGACAGTAGCATTGGTCAATTAATTCTATTACAAACTTGCAGTACATGTTATTAAAAGATCAATACGAGAAAACATAAAGGAATAAAGTGTATTAAACCTTGAATCATTCAAAAATACACAAAATTAAAATATATTATGAAATATTAACAAAGACATAAATACTAATGAACTAAATATGCATTATAATCTAAAAAGGAAATAATTATGCTAATAGAAAGAGGAGAAGCCAACAATCTTACTTGCCAAAGAAAACTGATGTTATTAACTTAGGAAGCTTATTCTGTCACCTTAAAATTTTCCCAAAGAAACAAAATCAATTATCAAAAACCAAGAACATCAATTTAAAATAATAAAGTAACTTTTAGATGGAAAAATAATAGTATCTCTAACCTTTTAGATAGACAAATGAAATGATACATTTTCAAACAGGGTGGCTTTTTTAAGGTTAGAAACTAAATTATATGAATTAAGCTATTAGTTGAAAGGTTTATTAGATTAAATTAAATTGATAAGGGCCCATATATTATCATGTGGGACCCATGTTAAAATGTTAAAAGGTGATAATAATATATGGGCCCTTATTAATTAGAAGGGAGAAGGAAGTTCAAGATAACTATCTATAAACTATGTTTATGAATGGTGGTGTAACACTAAAGAGTTGCATATAGGTGTCAACTTTATTAAACCCCACCAATAAACATGAAATGTATTTTTATCCTTGTGTTATAATTCCCGACTATGATAATTAAAGTTATAATCCTAATTTTTCTACTACAAAAAGGGAATCGAAGCACGCGAAGATATAAAATGAAGATGTAGAAGGAACTGAAGCACACGAAGGAACAAGATGGACACAGCGGGAAGAAGATGGAAAGAGATAAGGGAACCGAAGCATACACGAGCAACGACGCCGATAGAAGAGAAAACAAAAGAGAGGAGAAAATGAGCATCGACAAGGGGTGGCCTTCGTGGGTAGGTTAAACGCTTAAGCAAAATGACATCGTTTAATGTTAAACTAAACGACGTCGTTTTTGATTTATTAAAAACATTGAAGTCGAAGCTAATGACAACGTTTAGGTTTTAATTTTACTGACGGAATAACTCTTTTGTTGGTAAATCATCAATAGAATCTTGTCCCGTTGGTACACCCAGTGGCTTATTTTCACCACCAAGCATTTCAGGCAAATTTACCGATGAAAATGGCTATTCTGTCACTATATTCTATTAGAAAATTTGTCAGGATAATTTTCCTCCATCTTTACCGACGAAAAATTTGTCCGTCGCTAAATGTAATTTTTCCTACAATTTTTCCGACAAGAATTGATTTTCCATAGATGATTGCCTATGATATTTTTACCGTCAGTAATTTATAATTTTCTTGTAACGCTTTATAAATCTCTAATCTAGCATTAGACTTAGCATACTAAGATACAACCACTTATCACTTAGAGAAATTTACCTCAATCCTTCTTCATCAGAACAAAACTCTTAAAGTGATAAGAAATTAGTTACAAATCTTATAATAATAGGATGACACAAATTCCTACCATTGGTTAAATCATTGCTTATTAAATTTATGCCCTATGCATTTTTATGGATGAACTTAGTTACTTTTTTTTCTTTTTGTACAGTTTCAAAAATGATAAGAAAGTATCTATAATCTCCCATATTTTCCATCATTAGTTCAATGCAATGTACAATGTAAGGTATCTAATAAAAATAATTATCCCTACTTTGTAATCTTCTTCCAGCTACTTTGTTAGCAGAATTATTGTTGGTAATGAACTAAACAATATTTTTTGGCTCAACTTCATTCACAACTTCATCAAGTATTTGAAATAGAATACCAAGGTTTCTAACAAGGCCAAGCATATCAATAGACTTTAAAACATTGTCCCTTTTGTAGAATAAACAAAAAATTAATAATAGGCTCTTGTCTTCTATTTATCCAACCATCACACATAATTGAACACCCTGTAAGTAGTTGAAGTCACACCATAACAAAAGGGACATTTGGTTATGATTTAGTTAGTAACGGAAGACAAATCGTCACTAAAAGGCAATTATTAGTGACGAAAACTAAAGTCGTAGCAAAAGAAATCATTTGATGACGATCTTTTGTGTTCGTCACAAGAGGAAAAAAAATTTTGACAGTTCATACATTTCGTTGCTAGACTTTAAACTTTGTACAACGGATTTTCTTTTTCTCTAGAAATGTGATATAATTTAGCGACAATTATCTTAATCTTTGATAGACTTTGAACACAGTGAAGACTTTTTGCGGCAATAAGTATAAATCGTCGCAAAATATGCAACTTTTTATGACTTATATTTTTTTTCATTAGTAACATGGCAGAGTTGTTTGACGATTAAGTAAATCACCATAAAATGTAGGGCTTTTAGCAACGAATTATTGAAACGCTATCAAAAAGGCAAACTAAAAATTTCATGTTACATGATAAATTCTTTGGGAAATTTTAGTGAATTATTGAATGTGACAGTATTCTTAAAAACAAAAATATTGAAAAGAAAAATTTTCAATGCTTAATGTAGTTATTAATCCTAATTATATTTGAGGTTTATATGATTTTTCATACTTTTTCATTTGTCTTGTGTATAAATTTGCTTAAATAACTAATGCATTCAGGTTATATAACTATATACCATCCTATGGATTTATACAAAAATGATTCTTTAATGATGCTTATTATATATAGTAGTACTACACCTCTGTCCATACAAAAATTTGATGAAAATAGAATGGAACATCTAAAAATTGTAAAATGATTTGAAAGTTTTAAACATGTTGTTGAAAAACACATGGTAGGTTATTTAAATTTTGGGAAGTAAATATATTTTGGACATAAAAGATAATCATACCTAAAATTTTAATGTTGTATAGGACCAAAATATCATAAATTTAATAGGACCAAAATATCATAAATTTAAACTACTATTATTCTTAATCATTAATATTAATTAACAATAAAATAATACTACATATAAATATTGAAATATGGTAAGCAATATAATATAATGAGATATATATGATATGTAGTTCTAAAGTTTAACAATTATTATAGACAAAATAATAAATAAAGTTCAATGCTTAATATTCAATTGAAAAGGAAAAGAAATAACTATTTGTTTAGATTCCCATTGACATTAGAGTCGGTAAAAAAGGTAAAGGAGTTTCTAATGTCTGGATTCCCATGAAGCCTCCTTGCACGCTCCAAGCCATCAATTGAAACAGTTAATGATCGTCGAACCTCATGGTCTGGTGAATTGGCACCCTCTTCCAACAACTTAATTTGCAGAAGATACAGTAAACAATTTCCCAAATAGAGTATGCACGACAGTATTAGATGAACCGCACATACTAAACATTTCAACTAATGAGTAAAGAGAATAGAACAATCAAAGCTACATCAAATGGTATTAGGAAGTCCAATTTGAACACATACATACCTGACTGATAAACTCCATGATTGTCAAGATGAACAGGCATAGTTTTTGCAGTCGACCACTGTCCCAAAACAATCAATTTCCCTAATAACATATGAACCATTGGGACATCACCACTATCTCCATTTCCATCTATGTTGTCTTGAATATTCTAAGAAGCCTAATGCAACATATAGTATATACAATAAGATGTTCATATAATTGCTTCATAACAAAAAATAAGATACTGATAATAAAGACAGAGAGGTAATAGTTAGATGATACTAAAAGCCTTAAAGAAGAAGATCGATAAGGGAATGCAAAGGGTGATTAGTGTTTGATAAGGAGATTAGATCTACATTACTTTGTTCTTGATATTGTACAATTTTGCCACATTCCTCCTAGCGGAACTCATTTCCACCATCAGAAACTAGTCGCCATGTCGACATTTCACGATGAATTGATGGTAACAAGTTAATTATTTGAACATTCCAACACTCTAGAAATGTATTAATTTTATGATCCATCAAGTAAGACTACTTCATATGATAATAAGGTTGAGAATCTTAAGTGTGTATACTATGTTTAGAGGATTTAACTTTAAATTAGCTTGCTAATTACTTCATTATATAAGGATGTGATTTAGCTTTAAATTATCTTAATAATCAACTTGTTAGTTTTGAGCAAGTCCATTATATATATTTTTTCAAATGTTTGTATGCTAAAAGATTTGGTCTTTAAGAATAAGAGTAATAGGTTGTTAGTTTTGAGTTTTAATTGTAATGTCTAACACAAAACACAATTGACCATATTTTTGGTTTGATCATTTAACTTTTAAGTGTTACATGTAATCACAACTTCATTTCACGTTTAAATAAAGTCATTTTGATAGATAAATCTGTGTACTATAAGCTGTACAATCAAATGTAAATATGTACATAAACTTCTATTACAAAAGTAGCCTTCATTAAAGCATTTCACCAAATAGTTAGGAGGCTTTTGTCAAACAAACATGGAAGGTGGGAAAAAAAACATCGGCTCATACACATCCAACATAAAAACACAAGAAATTATCTTCAAAGCACGCAAACACAAACAAAAACCCATACACCATGAACAGAACACAATAATCACAATAAAATATTACACAAAGTAGTAAAATAGAGCATAAGAAGGAAGGGTTGAAAATAGAAAAGAAGAACAATACCAATATAGGCAACGACGCTTCTTCGACAGTGACAACCAAAGCACAGGAGATGAGCACAATAGAGAGGACGACATTTATTAGACAGTGAACGAAGAGGAATGTTGACGATTAACACAAAAATGAAGAGATTTTTGTTTTAGTGTTAATAACCTAGTAGAAAATAACGTCATTTCTTGTTAAACAAAACGACCTCTTCTTTGATTATGCAAGGAATAAATTTACCATTTGGCGTCAATGTTCATAACCTTCACAAATGGTAATGACATAAAGATAACATTATATTAATTACCATACATAATTATATGTATTACGATGGAAATCATTATTAAATATTAATATGATATTCTTAATAATATAATTAAATATTATTGACAATGATTGTAAGTGTAAAACTAAATTTAGTTAACAATAATGTTATTTTAAAAATTTATATGACAAACAACAACATATTAATTTTTATTACATAAATAAATTTTGGTTATTAATGTCTTTTAAAATATATGACTTCACAATTTTATGTGGTATGACAAAACTCTAATTACTAATTATAAATTGAGTTATATTTTTTAGAAAATTTATATTACAAAGGGAAATTTCTATAAATATAAAATTCAAAATAAATTAGTTTTTCTTATTAACATCTTTTAAAATATATGATTTGACAATATATAAATGGCGTCACAAAACTCTATTTACTATATATAAATTTTAAACTATTTTATATTATTTATATATTAAAGGAAAATAGAAAATGTACAAAGGATAAAGATTTGGTGATTATTTTATAAATTCATCGCCAAAGCTTATATTTAGCGATGAACTACTTAAAAGTCGGTAAAAGAATGATGGGGTATTAACATTTGGCAACTATTTCAGAAGTTTGTCACAAAAAATGAAATTTATCGACGAATATGTGTAAGAGTCACTAAAATTGTGACTTTATACACACATATGATGACGGTCGTAGAAAGTGTCGACAAATGTGTTGAACGTTTTTAAAAAAATTAAATGTCATCGTTTGTCCATCAATAAACGACATTTTTCTTAATCTATTTACAGATACCCTAACTCCCCCTCTCCCCCTCATTTTTTCCCATTTTTCCCTCTCTTACTTATTTATTGTGTTCTTCGTTCTCTCCCTAGTACTGACGACCTTCCATCTTCTTTGGACGACCTTCTTCTTCGAGGTTGATTCTGTCTTCTCTGGTGTGGTTCTTTCTTCTCTCCCTTATGTAGGTACATCATCAGGTGTTTATTTTTGGTTTATTTTGTGCTTGCTTGGATGACCGTGTGATGTTGGATGTATTAAGGTTTAATATATTGAGTTTTATTCGTTGGTCTGGGTTGTCTATGATTGGAATTTTTATTGAATTAATGTTAGTGAAGGAAGGGAAAAAACATGATTTTGGTTATAACGCTGGGATGAATTTTTGATGCATGTAAGGTGTTTGATGAATTGCCTTTTGTGTTCATTATAAATGATGGGAGTGTTCTGCTTGTGTAGGTGTATTAAAATATTTGACGAATTACCTGTTATGTTGACTATAAATGATGGATGTATATGAACAATTTCTGATGCCTAAAATGTTTTAGCACTTTAAAAAAATCTTTTATTTATAGAAGTGTTTAATAAGCATGCTTTAAAGTTTACTAGTGGAATTCATCATCTGAAAATAACTATAGGCATTATGAATGTCACAATGATTTGAGGCATAACAAACCCGTAGGTTGGTATATAGGTTGGAAACTCATGATGTAACTCTGATGAGGCTTATCGGTGAAATATTCCACAAGTCTAAGAGTCATAACGAGAAGTTTTTTTCTCGATTCATAAATCTACATACCTTAGTTTTGTTTGAATTGATTTATCATTATGTTATATAGAACGAGGATTACATTTAGTGGCTCAATTATTTACTTTTATTTGTATATCTAAATGGATAAAAGTTGGATATCTCATCGAAAATGGTCTACTAAATACGTAAAAGGAGTTGAGAGTTTTATGCAATTTGTACAAGATCAAATGGGCAATGAATGTCATATTCGTTATCCATGCATCGATTGCGTAAATGTCAATTTTCAAAGTCAAGATGTGGTATATAATCACTTGCTAATCCGAGGCATAGATAAGTTCTATATTCTATGGCTTTATCATGGTGAATGTGAGGAATCAAGTTGTAGTAAAAACGTTAGTATAAGTTATGATCATAGTAACAATAACAATTTAGAAGATTGTGATATTAATGATGATGGTGATGATGAGATCGGTGAGATGTTAGACGATTATGGGAATTATTTTGGAGACTATGAGTGAAACTGGTATACCTAACATAATTGGTAGTATTACAAAAGATAATTTTGAGAAGTTATTGATAGTTGCTCGAGAAGAATTATATCTAGGTTGCTAGAAATTGTCACAACTATCATTTATTGTCAAACTGTTGCATTTAAAGGTCAATAATAAATGGAGTAACAAGCCTTTTGACATGTTACTTGACTTGCTCAATGATTGACAAGATTGAGATAGTCGACTTAGAAGCCAAAATCATGGGGTTGTTGTTGAGGGATGTCATGAGGATGATTTTATTGACTTCTATAGTGTCATCTCTGAAATAATATAATTACATTATATCAAGGATAAGAAGATTGTTCTATTTAAGTGCAAATGGTTTAATCTTGCTGACATGAAAGTGAATGGGAATATTACTAGCATCAGTGTTAGTAAGACATGGTATGATAATGACCCTTATGTCCTTGCAAGTCAAGTGAAGCAAGTTTTTTATCTCAACGATACTGTATTGGGCAGTAATTGGAAGGTTATTCAAAAGTTTCAACACCGAAATCTCTTCTTTTTTTGTGAAAGGGATAATGGTCTAATGACTAAGGATGGAGATGAAGTATACCAAGAGATTGAATCGGAGTTGAATAATGAAGTCATTCTAATAGAAGATGCAGATATATCATCATTCCATAGGGGAGATGTTGATCCCAATATAGTACAAGTGGATGAAGTACAAGTCAATCTTATCGTAGAAAGAGATGAAGACTATATTGAAGATGAATTATATGACAATGATGATACTTTGGCCGAATATATTAGTTATGAAGAGTCTAATCATAATGTAATTAATGATGATGATTTTCAAGATCTTTATCATAATGATTGAATGTAAATATATTGTTCGTATTGTTTCAAATGTATTGTTCATGTTAGAGTTATGTTAATGTGTATTATTGATATTTCACTTATACTAATGCCTATTGTTGGCTTATTTTAATGCGAATGTTGTCGTTTGAGTTATGTTTATGTAGAATGTTCATGTTTGACTTATGTTTTGTGGAATGCTCATATTTGATTTATGTTTTTACAGAATGTTAATATTTGAGTTTTGTTAATGCAAAATGTTGATATTTGAGTTATAGATATTCAATATTAATGGCACTTGGTAAAAAAAAGGGAAAGAAGGTAGCAACTGTCAAAATTGTTCCTCCCCTCCAACAACCAGATGAATCTGACCATATTCAACAACAAACGACTTCAACCACCATTGAAGTCAGTCAATAATAACCTCTATCAAACCCAACTAATGCTGAGGGATCTTCAGGTCTATTAATCTTTACCACATATAATTAGACTTCTACTCAAATATATATTTACATGTTTAATATGTTTTATCTTATCATTTTTCTTTTGTTGTCAAGTTCTAATATCGGTATCAGAAAAAGAGGTAGAGGTATCACTAAAGGTTCTAAGTTGCAACGTAATGTTGTAATGAACAGTAAGTTGTCTTTTCATATTGATACCTCACAAGGTCATTCTGTTGACAAGATTCAATTGACAAAGCTGTCTAGTGAGTTAGCGGTCATTATGAGGATTGAATTATCTTGCATTCAGTATGCCAAGCAGTTGAAGCAAGACAACTTGATAGAGAATGCTTTGGACAAAGTTTGGGTAATTTTTCAATTTAATTAATTATATCCAATTTTGTTTTACTTATTTAAATATTAATTTAACTTTTACTTGTTATTTACAGATGAAGCTCAATATCGTCGATATTGACAAACCTGAAGTTTCAAGCTATGTGACCTCATGGTTGAAACAAAAGGCCAAAAACCATCATTATTGGCTGCATAAATAATACATATCTTTTCCTTCCAATGAGAAGACAAAGAGACATATTTCTGAACGGATGTTTGAAGAAAATTGGGGTAAAATGTATGATTATTGGGCATTTGCTAGTGTTAAGGTTTGTCTTCTTTCTCTTCACATTTGCTTCCATTAATATTGATACACAATTTAATTAATATTTCTTTTTGTTAGGAAAAGTGTGAGAAAGCCAAGGTCAATAGGGCAAAAATGAAAACTTCTCACAACATTAGCTCCAAATCATTTGTTGTCGTACAAAATGAATTTGTAGGTTCTTTGGTTAGAAGTCATAATTATAAAAGTAAATACAATATTATTTATTATGTTTTTAATTTATTTTTCACAAAATAGAGTGAGAAGGAACTACATGGACAAGAGTGTGATAAGATCGCACTTTACAAACTAACACATGCAAGGAAGGTAAAGGTTGGACATTTAAAGAAGCACAGAATAATCATGTAAGTATAAAATTTTATTTCATTTTAAGTTTATTTGTACTCACTAATTATATTTGAATTAAATATTGATTTTATTTTTAAGAAATAGAATAAGATGCAGGAATTGTTGCAAAGATCATTGTCTGAGGTAAATGAGCTAAAGATAGATGACATTTGCAACAATATCCTTGATATAAGATCAGGCTACATCAAAGGTCTTGGCTTTGGCCCTAAGCCAATTGATTTTTCCTCATCACCACCAGCATATATAACAACGCTTCAAAAGGAGAACTAGTTGCTTAAGGCTAAATTACAACATAATGAAGAAAAATTAGATCGTAGTGAAGAAAAGTTAGAGTTTACTGAAGAAAAATTAGAACGTAATGAACAAAAATTAGACCATACTGAGTGACAGTTGACCAAGCTTAAAATAATGGTCAAACAAATACTTGGGTCAAAGTATGTAAGTAGTAGTGACGATAAGGAGGAGTCTTAGTTTATACGTAATTTTATTTTAATATAAAATCCTTTTAAATTTTAATTAGTTGTATTTTTATGTTCATTTACTTAATGATAATTCAAACAATGTTGCCAACAATAATTCAAATAATGTTAAATATAATTCAAACAATGTTACAAACAATAAGATGTATTAAAAATGTTACCAAATATTATAATTAAATGATAAATTATTAAAGTAAAAAATCAAAATTCATCACCAAAACTTTTTAGCTGTAATTACAAAATTGTCACCAAATCTTTTTAGCTACATTCCCTAAAACGTCGCCAATAATATTTAGCTACGTTCTGGAAACGTAACTAAATATATTTTGCTACCAAAAGCAAATAATCTCTAAAAATTATTACCTATGCATACATAAATGAAGCTAATAATGTTTAGCCACTAAACTAAAATGTCACAATAAATCATTCACGACAATTTCTTTTATCCTTACGTATCCCTTTTGGCGATGGATTAATGATCAGAGCAAAAAATTGTTAGGTGATGATTTTTTGAAAACGTCACAAGTAATATTTTCTGACCTGCTTTGATGATCATTTATGCAACAAATTTTTTTTGTCGTCAAAAAATTATTGCGACAACTGTTTGTCTTTCAACGACAAAAATTTTCGTCGCAAAAAATGACTTCTATTGTAATGTCATTTTTTTCATCTAAATAACTATTTATTTCATAAACAAAGCAGCTGAGAAGTTTACCTCTGTAGTTATCAATTGAATGAGCATTATATCCTGGACCGTAAGAGGCAACAGCATCCACCATAGGTTGGTAATAATAAGACAAGGAAGTATTAGATGATATACCTAAATCATACCACCATTTAGTCATTGTCATTTTCACATTATGAGCCACTTCTTTAGATCGCAAGACATTACGAATTAAAAGCTGAACTTTAAGAATTACTCATGGTGCAAAAAATTTAGACACTTATCTTCTTCTTTTCCTAACATCAAGTGTAACATTCTTTTCTTATTAGGTAGAAATACCACCTTCAACATCCTTATTCTCATCCTGACCATCGCAAACTGAACTTTTACTATTAATTTTCTAGTCCAGTCTTTGCCTTATATCTTTCTTATGTTGAAATTCTTCAAACAAAGTTTTCATTTGTCATTTCACATCATGCCTTAGTTTCTTACAAGGCTCTAAATGTAACCCCCCATTACCCTAGAGTACATACCGGAACGCCCGTGGGTCATTCCGACACATAACCTAAGATAATGGAGT
>JANIIA010000192.1:22581972-22592881 GCA_027478495.1 Erythroxylum alaternifolium
ACGTGTTCTTGTTAATGCAGAGGGAGGAACAAATTTATGTGGGTCCCTTATGAAAAGATAGTGGTTTCCACACGTTTAAAAAAAGTAATAAAGAAAATAGACCAATTTTATAGTAAATAGGTGAATTTATTACTTACTCATTCAATTTTTTATTATAAAAATTATTTAATATAAATTGGATCAAAAATTAAATCAATTATTTATTTTAGTTGGATCGGCCGTTCAGAACCAATTTTCAAATTTTTGCTTGTAACAGTCATCAGCTTTCTCACTTAATAGTCCTAAGCTTTTCTTAATCCTTATACAAAATTATCATATTAAATTAAGAGCCGACTTCTCTTGTTCTTACGGCCAATGTTAGAAATACTGTATCAGATTTGATACCAGATTAAGTTCTAATACGATATTATATCAGTACCGGTCAATACTAGATATTGTTTCAGGTAATTTTTAAAATTTATAACATAGTCCCTGAATTTTTTTAAAAATTACAAAATAGTCCATTGTCATATTGTATAGTTGTACTGCATATTTTTAACCATGTCTTCAAAAATTAAAATAATAAATAACAATCATAATTAATATAAAATAACAATAATTTTCAGATATTTCACATATAAATAATAACCATAATTTATTATAAAAAAGATAATCATTAACATACAAATATAAAATTAAGAATAATATAAAGTTAAAATATTACAATTTAATTTAATTTATAAAACTAATTAAATAATTATTAATAAATATAATTAAATTTGAAATTATTTTTAAAAAACATATTTCAAATAAAATTTGATATAATAATTAAAAATATATATAATAAATGTTAGTTTATAAATAATAATTTTTAAATTATTTATTTTTAAAAATAAAATATTTTTATTAATACTTTATTAATAAATATTTTATAAAACATTTAAATAAATTTAAATAAAAAATTTTTATTAATGTATAGTTATTATTGGTAATAAAATATTTATTTTCTTTTAAAAATAAAAATCAACAAATCACAATAAAAGATTAACTAAATAAACAATTAAAAACTTTGAAAAAAGAAAAAAGAGTGGACAGGGAAGATAAAATATTGTAACTTTGTTCTTATATTTTTCAAAATTTTTAGTACTGACCAATATTATCAATATTAACTAATATTTATACCCGATATTAACCTATTTTAATTTCGTACTGTTTTTGATCGGTATAATACGAAATTCAAAATGTTATTCCTACTTGTTTCAACTGGGCCTTTGTGCACACTGCCAAACCATGACGCCTTGGTTTTTGTTGGTATGTGCGCCGGCGGCTTGTCTTGGTGTGAACAAAATGGTAGCTTTCACGGAGTTACATTATTAGCTTTAAATTTAATACATCCTTCTTCCTTACGTACAAGCCTCCACTCAAATCATAAATAACAAATTCAAAAGACTCAAAGTCAGATTGTTATGACGTATGGACTTGTGCATGATGAACCAAGTCTAATTAATTAAATTTGAAATATATTTTAAAAATATGATCATATAACAATTTGAGAAAAAATACTCTCATTTAATAATTTTCATATTCACTTTTTAAATATTTTTATTCTCATTTGGCATGTTTCAAATTTTATTTTCTATAATTTTTTACATTATATTTTTAATTTGATATTATTTAAACATTGTTCTTGTCAAGCTTATGTTATTTTTCAAATTTGAATTCGGAATTTATGCAAGATAATCTATTAACTGTTAAACCTTGAAATGCTAACGGAGCGTCTGAGACTGTTGGTCCCAGGCCCAGCAGTGAACAAAACAAAGTTAACAGTGCAAGGATTAAATCTCGTGGTAAGGAATGAACGGCTTATGATATGATAGGCAAGCTCCTGGTCGAGGGCACAAATATTAAAAATAGTCGTTTGACACGCTATAACAATCTCCGCTGTCCTCCCACGAATGGGAAGATCCAAACGGACCAAAACCCTCTGTGTTTCAGTTGGCAATAAAAGATGTGAAAGGAGGACGGACATTCCTCTGCTTCCCAAGAGCTATAGCACCTCCATGCTGCTTCACTATTAGAACCAGAACACGTGACTATTTGCTCCATTTTTTCCGCGTCTTGCTTTTTTGTTTAGCTTATGATCTCTTCTTCTCTTCCGACAACGGTACTGTACCGACGAGTCGACTCGTCAATAGACCACCACGTGGCTCTGGTTTGATCCGTTCTGCGAATCATTGACTTGAAACTTGTATCTAAATACACATAAAAGCGTCACGCGAACGGCGATGAGAGGAGGTTCCTGGATTAATCGTCGCGGTGTACAAAGATTTCGGCAAATAATGAAAACTACCGCTGGATCGGCGAAGATCAAGCTGCTTCTTTTGTGTTGCATCGCATTTACGCTTCTTGTGCTCGCCGGCCGAGCGTCGGAGTTCATTGGATGGACCAATAATAGCGTATTTTCTTCTGATCCTCTTGCTGTTCCAGGGTAAGTGCGACTTCTTTGGACTTTTCGATCTCTTATTAACCTCGGTTGTTATCCAATTCTAATTGGATATTTATGTTGCAATTTCTCACAGTTCTTAAATTTCATGTGTCCAAATTTGGTAAAATTATTGTCTGTTGAATTTAATGAAAAATGAACTAGAAAAGTTTGCTGACTATGTTTGATTCACGATGTGCCGGTTGATAGGAAGCGCATTGATAAGGCCATTCACGTTCCTTATAACCTACAGACTTGGAAATATATGTTTTTATATTTACTTGTATTGACTTATTTATTCACATAAATGACTTTAATTTTTCATTTTTGGGATTGGCGCTGCCTCAGATTTATTAGATTTGTATACAAGTTTCCACTTCAAAAGAATCAAGGAAAAAGGAAAACTATTCTGAGGATGTCTATTATGAATGCTACTTGGACCACTTAATGGACATAAAATTTCTTTAGTTTAGCATTTGTACACTGGTGCAAATCATTCCGCATCTGATCAGCATGGCTTGGATTGGGGCATCATTAGTCGGAAATATATGCAGATGAAGCTCTATCCTACGAAAAGGAATAATTGATTGGCAAGATTCTTTCCTTCTTTCCTCTTAATGGAGTCTTGATATTTTTTATGCAGGAAGAGTTATGCCATTTTGATGAACACGTGGAAGAGATATGATCTGCTTAAGAAATCAATTTCTCATTATTCATCATGTCCAGGGCTTGATTCCATACATATTGTCTGGAGTGAACCTAATCCTCCATCAGAATCTCTTATCCAATTTCTAAGTGATGTTGTACAGTTAAACTCTAGAGGTGCAAGGAAAGTAGATTTGGTATTTGATATAAACAAGGAAGACAGTTTGAACAACAGATTTAAAGAAATCAAGGATTTGAAGGCTGATGCTGTGTTTTCAATTGATGATGATGTCATATTTCCTTGTTCCTCAGTGGAGTTTGCATTCAATGTCTGGCGAAGTGCCCCAGATGTGATGGTGGGATTTGTACCCAGGGCACATTGGGTCGATCAATCTGTATGTCTCATCTTTTCATTTGTTCTTCTTGCTGCTGTTAGTTCTGTGATGTTCTCACTCACTCATTTTTTTGCTTATTCATATTTTAGATTCTTCGATGGTCCTCAATATTTAATATGTTAAAGGACGGCGATGAGGGGAGGAATTAATGGCACTTATTGGCCTATGTGGGGCATAAACCCATGTTCTAAACCTACTATAAAGACTGCAAAGCTATTTTGTTTCTATGAGAATTGTTCTTCTAGGGCCTGATTCTCATGCCCATGCATTACATTACATAGCCATGGCACATAGATTTGAAAGATCAATATAGAGACAACTTTAAGAACAGCTAGCTGATGAAGGACTTTGTCATCTCTTGTTTCAGTCTTTGTTCTGCTAGAAGCTATGGCTCTAACCATTGATTGTGTATGATTGTTTTCTTAAACTAACCAAACTGTTAAAAATTCTGTGACTTCTGTATCAGGGGGGAAAGGAATACTACAGATATGGTGGATGGTGGTCTGTCTGGTGGACTGGTACTTACAGTATGGTACTTTCAAAAGCAGCTTTTTTACACAAAAAGTATCTCAGTATGTACACGAATAAGATGCCGGCATCAATCAGAGATTATGTCACCAAGAACAGGTGCTTCTGCTTCATATGTACCTATTTGTTGTTTCTTCTATTTTCGTTTTAATGTAAGCATGATTGACTGTCCTTGATCGTTGATATTGACTATTAGGAATTGTGAAGATATTGCTATGTCTTTTCTTGTGGCCAATGTGACTGCTGCTCCCCCTATCTGGGTGAAAGGTATCTACTTTATGTTATATAAATTGCCTTTTTTTCGTTTACTGTGTCTCGTTCCTTTTGGATCTGCCGTTATCAGTCAGTGAGATAATGCGTGTTTTATTTACGATTTCTTACTTGTTTGATATTTGTAGGTAAGATATTTGAGATTGGTTCTACTGGAATTAGTAGCTTGGGAGGTCATAGCGAAAGAAGAACAACATGCGTCAACAGATTTGTTGCCGAGTTTGGCCGAATGCCTCTGGTATCTACATCTGTTAAGGCTGTTGATAGCCGTAGTGCCTGGTTTTGGTGATTGTCGTAGTTTTCAACAAGTCGGCCACTGATTTTTCCACTTTTGGGGCAATCTATTTCAATTTTTTTCGTAGCACTTATGATGTATAATATTTTAGGTTCGTTGTTCTTCACGTCTTCTTCAGGTAGAAGCTAATTAGCATGCTCTAATAGAATGAATTCTTGTATCCTCTCCAAAGAACAACAAGGCTGTTGTTACTGGATATCAATATTTTCTTTCCTAGTTATGAAACATCATCACGATAGTATTCATAAGAGTTCTTAGTACAAATTTGTAACGGGACAGGAAAATTGCATTTGTATATCTTGGACAATGTTAACGTGACAAATGTTTGGAGAAAATTTATGGGAACTTCATTTGAAAACGATGTTTATTTGAGGTGTATTTAATTAACAATTAAATCATAAAATTAGCATCATTATTGTAATTAGGGTATGTCTTAAAATCGCCCAAAGGAGATATTAGATATACACTAAATGTTTTGTGTGAAATAATTGTTTTGAATCTGATTTAAGTATTTTTTTTATGACTCAAAAGAATTGATGTGTGAGCATTCTGTTATGTTTTGCAATTTTTAAATGTGTGAGCATTCTATTATGTTTTGCAGTTTTTACTCCTGTTAACTTTAATTTAGTTGTTTCATCTGTTTCATTCTTTAATGGATTAAATCACTCTAGCTGGTGTGAACAAACCCAATTTCATCTTGATTTATTAGGTCTTGAATTGGAACTTTAAGTTGAGAAACTAATTGCTATTATTGATGCAAGCACAGTTTATGAGAAATCTTTCTATAAAACTTGGGAAGAGTTAGTTTGTAAGCATAATTTATTGCATAAACATAATCACAATAATTCTTTAGCCAGATTTAAAAATTCTATGTTTACATGAAAATATAAAATATAAAGTACATACCTTAATCCATAAGTGTAAGTTTAATTGAGACAAACCCTTCCAAAAGATTGAATGTGAAGAAACTTATTTCTCTTCTCTTTTCTTCAATAATTCTACTTTTTTTATAGTGAAAATAAACAGAAGTGTATATAGATGATAGAGAGGACCAGTTTCAAATTAAATAAAGATATCCTGAACCATTACCATCGAACGGTATATTTAAAATAAAATCTTATCTTAATTAATCAACATTATCTTACTTCATCAAATTTACCAATCATAAGTTAGCATTTAATATTATTAAAGTCATAATTATTTAATGAGCAACATATTAAATATATATAGGTTTTGCATTCTCCCACTTAGCTCATTAATTGAAAACCGTTATATTATGGTTTAATAATAAATAAACATTCTACGCGTAAATTTGCTTAATGCTTTCATGTTTATTATATTATAAATCATAATCAAATAAAGATATTAATAAGACTCGTTGCAGTTTCACATCTTAACAAACAACATAATTCCTTCCACTTACTACAATATTAGTACTTTATTCACTATGATCCATAAATAAGAAACATATTAATGGTCCAACAATAATTTCTTAGTTAAAGAAAAATCCTATGAAAATAAGTTTTTCATAAATGTATACTACAAAATAGGATTAACGGAAACAGAAACATAAATGAGCCCATAGTGTCAAAATACAAACATCATAAATCTCAATAATGGTATCTCATAATACCCATTCTTCCAAAATGTTCTTTAAAGAATTTTGGTGCCAATCTTTTCGTCAAAGGATTTGTAGTCATATAATTAATGCTAATATGTTGAATTGACACTGTTTGTTTTTAGCATCTTCTTTAACAAACAAGTATTTTAATTCCATACATTTAGCACTTTTTGAATACTTGTTGTTCTTTGAAAAGAAGACTGTTGTAGAATTATCACAATAAATTTTCAATGACCTAGTCATAGTGTCAACAACTCCAAGTCCCAAAATAAAGTTCCGCAACCATAAACCTTGAATTGTAGCTTTAAAACATGCTACAAATTCAGCTTTCATAGTGGACGCGGCAATGATAGACTGCTTCGCACTTTTCCAAGAAATAGCCCCTCCAGCAAATAAGAAAAGGTAACCAAAAGTGGACTTTCTAGTATTAATACAACCGGAAAAATCTGAATCTGAATATCCAATCACTTGCAGATGACTAAACTTTGTAGATATCTCAAAACTTTCTTTGCAGCTTTCCAATGATCCAATCCAGGATTACTTCGATACCTACCCAGTATACTGACAGCAAAGCTAATGTCTGGTCTGGTGCAAGTTTGAGCATATATTAGGCTTCTAACATTTGATGCATAAGGAATATTTGCCATTTGCTCATGCTCCAATTTATTCTTTGGACATTGATTTAAACTAAACTTGTCTCCCTTATGAATTGGAACTAAATTTACAGAACAATTTTTCATGCCAAATTTCTCCAAGACCTTATTAATGTAAGCTTGCTGAGATAAGCCTAATAGTCCTTGTCACCTATCACAGAATATTTCAATTCCTATAACATAACCGACTTCTCCCATATCTTTCATTTCAAAATTCTCATAGAGAAATTTCTTGGTGTTGTGTATTAAACCAAGATCATTAGTAGCTAACAAGATATCGTCAACATAAAGTACCAAAAATATGAACTTACTCCTACTGATTTTTAGATATATACACCGATCAACAAAGTTTTCTTTAAATCCAAAGGTGGCAATAGTATCATTAAACTTAAGATACCATTATCGGGAGGCTTGCTTAAATCCATACATTGACTTCTTAAGTTTACACGCCATATCTTCCTTTCCTTTAATTGAAAAGCCTTTAGGATGATCCATATACATGTCTTCCTCTAAATTACCATTAAAAAAGATTGTTTTCACATCCATTTGATGTAACTCTAAATCGTAATGAGCCACTAGTGCCACAATAATTCCTAAGGAGTCTTTCTTTGAAACAGGTAAAAAATTATCCTTATAATCAATGTCATCTTTCTGAGTATAGCCTTTGGCAATAATTCTAGCTTTATGTCTTTCAATATTGCCGTAAGAGTTACGTTTGGTCTTAAAAACCCACTTACATCTGACTCTCTTACAACCTTCAGGCAATTTGACTAAATCCTAAACTTCATTATGCTCCATAGAATTTAACTCTTCTTTCATAACATCAATCTATTTAGTATAATTAACACTTTCAACTGCTTATGAAACGAAACTAGATCATCCTTATTTCCTATGTCAACCTCTAACTCTTGTAGGTATACCACATAATCATTAGAAACAACTGGTTTTCTAGGTCTTTGAGGCCTTCTTAGTGCTATTTCCTGTGGTTGTTATACAATTGGAACATTAATTATCGGTTCAAAAGGTTCATTAACTACAGGCTCTTCAGAAAGTATTTGACCATTTATTTGTTACCCTTGTAAATTGTCAAACCGTTCAACAACTATAGGAGTAACATGTATTGAAGAAATCAGTAAGGGAACTTAAACTTTTATTTATTCAATAACTACATTACATGGTCTTTCAACACTCCCACTGGTTTAACCATTCTCAATGAACCTAGCATTTCCAGTTTCAACAATTCTTGTTGTATGATTAGGACAATAAAATTTATACTCTTTAGACTTTTCTAGATAACCAATAAAAAATCCACTAATTATTTTTGGATCCAATTTGGATTATAAATTCTTACTTCCTTCGAGCAACCCCAAACATGTAGGTGCCTTAAACTAGGTTTCCTTCCAATCTATAGTTCAAAAGGATTCTTTAGAATTGCATTACTAGGAACCCTATTTAACAAGAAAACAGCGGACCTCAATGCATGCATCCACAATGATAAGGGTAAAGACGAATTACTTAACATACTCCTAACCATATCCATTAATGCAGGATTATGCCTTTCTGCCACATTATATTGTTGTGATGTACCTGACATTGTGTATTGAGCATATATTTCGTGCTTTTCAAGAAATTTGGCAAATGGACCTAGACATTGTCCTGACTCATTATATTTGCCATAATATTCACTACCCCAGTCAGATCTACCAATTTTTACCTTTCTATCTAACTGCCTTTCCACCTCATGAATAAACACCTCTAACACATTTATCACTTGAGTCGTCTCATGCAATAAATGGACGTATCCATAACGTGAAAAGTCATCAATAAATGTGATATTTCTCCCCTAAAGGATGGAACATCAAAAGGTCCATATATATTAATGTGTATAATTTCAAGAAGTTGTGTGCTTCTTATGGCTCCTTTCTTTGTGTATTTGTTTTGCTTTTTCTTAATGCAATCCACACACACACCAAAATCAGTAAAGTCCAAATCTAGTAATTTTTCATTCTTTAACAGTCTTTGTAGTCTTTCTTTGGAAATATGACCTAAACATTTATGCTACAAGAAAGTTGAACTTTCATTAATTAAACCATGTTTAGTACCAACATTATGATGCAGGTTAGTAAGGTTTCAGCAAAAAGGATACTAGGATTCAACTTAGATAGGCCATCGTAAAGAATATCAGAACCAATAAGGCAAATTTGTTTAAGTAAACTGAAACATCCATTCCCGAATTTGAAAGTATAACCAAAAGAATCAAGTTTAGATAAAGGAACTAAATTATAGGAAATAGAAGTACATAAAGTGTTTGAAATAAATCTAAATGATGTCCAGTATCTAAAATCAAATGATAAGTTCTTATGGCTTCAACCAGAGCTTTGACACAGTTCCCCATCAAAATAAACTTTTCATTTGGGTTTGTGGTTTGGGTTGTAAGGAATCCTTACAAAGTATTCGAAACATGAGTAGTACAACCAGAATCAATCCACCAAGTATTATAAGGAACTTCAACCAAATTAGATTCGAAACATACTAAAGCACTAAGTTTCTCTTGCTTTTAGAACCAGCCTTTACATTTTAGACAATCTTTCTAATAATGCCCATGTTTCTTGCAAAAATGGCATATATCACCTTTATGTTCCTTCTTATGAATTTAACTAGAGGATTCATTAACTTTAAGTGGTCCTTGCTTGCCTTTGCCCTTGCCATAATTACTTTTGGGCTTCTTTCTAGCTCCTTGATGGCCTACCAAATTAATGGAATGGGTCCCTTGATTCTTAAGCCTTGTGTCCTCTTTGACAAGCATACTGGCCAATTCATTCACATTCCACTTATCCTTTATAGTGTTATAATTCATTTGGAATGGCCTACACTGCTTACGAGGCAAAGAATTAAGAATGAACTGTACTAGGAAAAATTCATCAATATTCATTCCCAGTCTTTAGCCTTGCTGCTATATTTGTTATTTCAATGACATGTTCATGCATGCTTCGTGAGCCATCAAACTTCATAGTGGTCAACTTAGCCATTAATGTCCCCGCAAGTGACTTATCAGCAGTTTGGGAACGTTCTTCCACAAATTTCATAAATTTTTAGCAACTTCAATGTTGGGAAGAGTTGTCTTAATGTTGTTAGCAACAGTCATTCACATAAACATTAAACTCAATTTGTTTGATCTTTCCCAAGCTTTATAGAAAGATTTCTCATCAACTGTGCTTGCATCAGTAATAGCAGTAGGTTTCTCAACTTGGAGTGCCAAATCAAGACTCAATACACCAAGGTGAAATTGGACTTGTTCACACCAGTTAGAGTAATTTAATCCATTAAAGGATGGAACAGATAAAGCAAATGAATTAAAGTTAACAAGAACAGAAACTGCAAAACATAATAGAATGCTCACATATTAATTCTTTAGGTCATAAAACTTAACACTTAAATCATATTCAAAACAATTATTCCACACAAAACATTTAGTGTATATCTAATATCTCCTTTAGGTGATTCTAAGACATACCTTAATTACAATAATGATGCTAATTTTATATGACTTAATTGTAAATTAAATATACCTTAAATAAATATGCTAGCTATCTTTGGATATACTAAACACATTCATTCTAAGCACATAAATTAACACTTCATGTTCACAAATTATAAAATTAATTATTTAGCCTTTAGGTAATCTTAAAATATTTTATAATTAGTGAACTACAAATACTCATGAATTCATTATAACATTTTTCTTAATTAGCATCCATAAATCATGAGTAATTGAATTAAAAGATTTCATAAATTAATATTAACTAAGCATTAAAGTTTGGCCACTTTGGCGACTAATAAACTATCATAAATATGAATATTAAAATTATGCATATACATAAATAAATTATACTTTTAATCATATATGCTTATGCCCACTTACATCATCTTAAAACAACAACAACAAAAACAACAAAAACAACAAAAACAAAATAATAATAATAATAATAATAATAATAATAATAATGATAGTAACAATAATAAGAACTACTAAATCCAGCT
>JANIIA010000192.1:22592981-22607664 GCA_027478495.1 Erythroxylum alaternifolium
TGTATGTATGTATGTATGTATGTATGTATGTATGTATGTATGTATGTATGTATGTATGTATGTATGTATGTATCTATGTATGTATGTATGTATGTATGTATGAGTAATCGCTTTTCATGAATCTATGATTATCTATAGGTTCATGAAACACGACAGAAAAACCAATACCAAAAGAAAATACTGTGAGTCCTGCTTCTTTTATTATCAAACTTCTCTCACTTTTTCCAAGATAATAACATTGACAAAGCTTTAGGCATCAAAAACTAAATGCACAGATTAAATCATTACTAAGGTGAAGTTGCACTCGAAAAACTTTCTCAATCACACTTGTGTTTGAAACATAACCAAAACATATATGTCGCTTCATCTAGTAACAAAGAGGAAACAAACAGAAGCATGAGCCAAAAATTTGAAATATGAAGAAAAAATTTAACAAGCAATTATGCGATATTTTTAAGAGAAAACATAGGGTTTAGATCCAGGCTCTGATACCAAATGCAAGCTTAATTTATTGCATAAACATAATCACAATAATTCTTTAGCCCAGATTTAAAAATTATATGTTTACATGGAAATAAAAAATATAAAGTATATACCTTGATCTATAAGTGTAAGTTTGATTAAGACAAACCCTTCCAAAAGATTAATTGTGAAGAAACTTGTTTCTCTTCTCTTTCCCTCAATAATTCTGTTTTTTTATGGTGAAAATAAACATAAGTGTATATAGGTGAGAGAGAGGACCAGTTTCAAATTAAATAAAGATATCCTGAACCGTTATCATCAAACGGTATGCTTAAAATGAAATCTTATCTTAATTAATCAACATTATCTTACTTCATCAAATTGATCAATCATAAGTTAGCATTTAATATTATTAAAGCCATAATTATTTAATGAGCCATATATTAAATATATATAGGTTTTACAAATGATACTAGCAATACAATTTTTTAAAACAAAATCGTTAAATGAAATCTTAATATTTTTATTAAAATTTCATTTAAATTCAAATATTTTAGAAAGATTATATGAATTTTAATTTTTAAAATTTTTTAATTTAAACGCTAATTAAAAGATGTGTCAAATTTTTATAAAATAATTTTAGTTTAACATTTTTCTAATATTTATTTATGAATCTTCTTGCTAATTAAGCATTCTATTTGATAAGAGGAGTTTACAATCAGAACTCCTCTTACCTAGGTAACTAAGTCTAAAAAATTAGAGATTTGAATACTTAATTTTCATTGTCTTTTCTGTTGTAATTCCTAATTATATGTCACTCTTATGTTCCTCTTTGCTTAGTGCTCTTTGTTACTTTTATTCATCTTCGCTTAGTCTGTTACCAAATTTCGTCTAAATACCCTCACACAGTCTATTTTATTATCGTTAGTTTCTCTTAGCTTCATCTAAGTTTCATCTAAGTTCTTCTCATTGTGTATGTGATACTATTCTATTTACATGTTAACTCTTGTATTAATTGATTTTGGTTTTCTTGTCTAGGTTAAGGAGACAGACTCCTTGTTGATTTATATATTGTGTAGGCCAAGAGATCATAGTTTTGGACGGCTCTCATAATCCGACGATATGGAACGCTTTCTCAGGTGACATATTCTCTTATTTGAGTGACGTACGAGTTATAGGTACGTGGACTCAGGAGCTCCCCTTGCGGAGAATGGAGAAGCCCCCGAATTTCTTTATATTTGGAAAGAATGGATCTTTACAATTAATACAATTTATTTATGTGGTCCTAACATGTTCTGATAATGTTGCATGTGTTTGTCTGTAAATTTTTATTGGTAATTTAAATATAAATACTTTGTGTCACCCATATGGATTCTTTAATGATGTTGATAGTTTGAATTAAAAACTTATAAAATTTCATGTAGTAAAGTACCTCAAGAAGAAGTACATAATGAGTTTAAAGGATTGATAAAAGTTTAGTGTCTTCCATCTCAATGTCAATAAAATTTCTATTTTAAAAAACTTCTATTTTTTGTTAATCATGTATATCTGGAAGATGGTCTCTTCAAAAGATAACATGAATTAATATAATTCTTAATTTACATACCTCATTTACAAAGATTGCAATTATTTTTGTATTACATGGACTCAACTTAAAAGAAAGGTGTAGAAGAAAGAAACTACCATTCCTGAACCAAATTAACATATATCATTTGTCGTACTAGGTTAGTACTAATATTTATTGTATAAGATTCCTTTCATTCAATGGTCAGTAACAAAGATGTCAACATGCTGAAAATTATGTATGAAAGTTTTACTTTGTATATGGTTCTTGACAAAGTATTGATTACATGTTTTAAGATATGCACATTCAACAACTTCATTCTCCTAGTTTGTCCATATTTCTTTAGTGGGGTGTCTATCTATATTTGTATATGTTCCCAAATATGTATATGTTTTTAAAATTATATATGTGCCTATATATGTATATGTTCGTAAATGTGTATCTTCTTATTTATTTGTCATTTATAGTACAATGGCCCAGTATGGAAGCTTGGAGTTATATTATAGTGAATACTTTAAGATAGATCCTAAGTTAAGTTATGATAGTGGGTCATCAAACTATATTGATAACATTGACCTTAATTTTGTCAATTGTAAATAAGTTTGTAAGATGGGAAAAAGAACTTGGATACCAATAGGTTAATAAAACTTTCCAGGGTTTATATTCCATGAATCTTTAATATCATTAGATCTAATAAAAGTTGTAATAGTTTAATTAACCTTTTAAAAAATACATGACATAATTAAGGTGCATATTGCACATAAGTTTGACATTCTAGTTTTGGCTTTAAAAATGATGGGGATGTTATGCATAATGAAGTTAATACAGATACTCTTGAAGAAGAGAGTAGTGCTAAAAATCATAGGAATGTATGCCCTAATAGGGATGATGTACATGATGAAGTTAACGAGATACTTTTGAAAAAAAGAGTAGTATTGAAAATTATGGCAATAATGAAATTAATTCAATTAGTGGAGTTGCTTCACATAATGAAGATCATAATGAAATTGAAAGAAGATATGATACATTTGAAGTGTCAAGTCTAAATGGCCACTAACCAATAGAGATTGCCTCTAGTTACTATAGAAGCTTCCTTAATAGTGATGAGTACCCTTATAGAGAGGAGCTTGGACAGACAATTAGAAAATCTAGTAAAAATGTTGGATATGAAGAAAGTGGTGGAACATCTGAATAGATATTGGTTAAAGAATTTAGCAATACGAAAGAATTCAAAAATGTTGTTGTTAATTATGTAATAGTAGCATGATTTAATGTCAAATAGAAAAAATAAGTCTAGGCCAATTAAAATAGAACACATTAAAGGTTGCAAGTGTATCTGAGATATGATAGTAAAGAAAAATGTTTAAAAATTAGGACATAGAGGTTCGTACGTACATGTTTCATAAGAAACAAGCCTAAAATGGTAGCCAAGGTTTGGAGTAGACACTTCAAAGACAACATTTTAGAAAAGCCTAATATAACCACTACTAATATGATTGAAGAATGTAAGGAAAAGTTGAATATATTTATGAATTCAACTATTTATAGGGTTGTGAAGATGAAGTAAGGAGAATATTTAAAGCTTCAAGGTTATATCCATAAGTTGAAACTCAGTAATCATGGTTCAACGATGGAACAAAAATTGTCAAGGAATTAAGAAACCTTGTTGTTGCAATTCAAGAGTTTATATATTTGTTTTGAAACTATAAAATAAGGATGGAGACACCTGAGACCTATACGTATGATGAATATTTATTTCTTGAAGATATAATTATGAGGATAACTATTCAATACAGTTGGAAAGGATGGATATGGAGGCATATATCTTATAATATAGGTTATTATGGAAGTGAAAAATACTAATCTATAGAGTTAGTTCATGTCACTCTTATTAGTTGGTTTGGAGTTGGAACATGGGGATGGAGTCACAATAATATATAATATGCAAAATGTATTTCAATATATGCTTTTATTTATTTGTTATATGAGATAATATTTCCTTATTTTATTTGACTTGTTTTTCTTGACTCATGTATGGTTAGATTAATAAGAGCTATTAAGACCACATCACTAAATACATGCCACATAATATATCCCAAATATATTTATTACAATTAACATAGATATTGAAGTGGCAAAGACTTAAGGAGGCAAGTTGGGCATGTGCATAATCTATATATGTCGAAGACTTTAATGAGAAACTAAAGAAATTGGATAGAATTACACTTGGGTATGTTTCTGTATTACTTGAATATCAGTAAGAGACTTAGTCTAGTTCCTAGTAACCATTTAAGTCAAAGTGTCTAATTATTGATAATAACATGAGTGAGACTTTCAAAAATGAATCTAACCAACAGAGAGTATGCTATAAGCCATAAGGATAATAATCATGAAAAGACATACTGAAATAGGGCTATACAAATATACATGAAAATTAAATATTGCACTTGCAATTGTAAGAAGCTTAAAAAAAGGAACAGTATAATAAAGGATTGTGTGGAATGAAGATGGAGCATATAAGGTTAATAAAGGGGATGGAAAGCATATTGTTAAACTAAAAAGAGACAATTATTTGAAGAATATAGGACTTATATAGTTATCCATGCAAACATTTTATTAATGCTATCAATCAATCCCAAAAAAAAAATGAAGCATTTTTCAATGACTGCTACAAGAAGATCACTTCTTTTGGAGTGTATGATCAAGTGTTGCAACCTATTAAAAGAGTGATGATCTGGAAAAAAAAAGATTATAAGCATATACATTCACCAAACAAAAGGATGATTTTAAGAGGAAAAAAAATAAAGAAAAGGAGATAAGAATGAACCTAAAAAATTTGCAAGTGTAAGAAAAAATGTCACAGAAGATTTAAGCATAGAAATTTAGGAAACGTGATAATTCTGGATATAACATTAGAAGGAGTAATATAACGTTGACCTAATAAACAACTTGTCAATGTAAGTAACTACTAGTTTGAGTATCCTTTTTTATCTATTTATCAATACTAATGATATCCATATTATTTATAGATCTTAATAACTTCAACTGAGGGGCCAACAATTAGAGAAGTGTCACAAGGAAAAATATATTGCTTTCTTTCAATGAAAAATGTTTATATGAAATATTCTTCTACTCCTTTAACGAAAATTATGCTTAATAAATTTATATTTTAAAAAAATTTAATAATGTAGGAATCAATACTTAATCAATAAAGTATAAATATGAGTTTAACAAGTACTTAAATACTTTGATTGATTATTAATATTCATTAGTCCCTAATAGTGCCCAAAAGAGGGGATGAATTAGATGTTTATAAAATTTAACAAACTTTTATAATCAATATACTCAATTAAAAACAATCAATATATATAAGGATGAGAAAATTTCTTAAAGTATATTAAGCAAACAATCGAGCAATAATTTAAAAAGAATAGGCAAGAAAGAATGCAAACCATTTTATAGTGATTCAACAAATAATCCTTGTCTATGTCCACTCTCAAGACTCTTTTTAGAATTCCATTATAACTCTTATTTAGGGGAGGGTATATTTTGAGAACATTGGTCGACCATACTAAGATATTGGTTTATCAGTTGACTAGATAACTTGTTAAAACATCAAAACACTTAGTAAATCATAGCAATATCAATCAAAAGCTATCCCAAACATTAGGGGAGACTTTAAACATATAGAATAATGCCCAATTATATCCTGATATCATCATTCGTTAGTTTAGTACAGTTATAACCTAATTGGTCTAATGTATCAATAAATGTTAACTCAAAATCCATATTTGCATATAATGTCTAAGTTTAGTTCCATAATATATCAAAGAAATGTTTAATTTCTAATTCATAATGTTAATTTAAATATTCATCACCAAGAATTTAAACTGAAATTAACACATTAATGTAAGATGTTATATATTTCTAAATCATAAACTAATAGTTACCTTTTGTTAAACATTACCTATGACTGATTTTAATGAAGATTCTTTTTGAGTTTTAAATCTAATGGAGGCAGATAATCCTTTTGAACATTCTCACTTAGTTAAACAATTGGTCCTTTTGAAGAGTCTTTAATCATTCTTATTCTCTTTAAAGGTTAACATTTTTCATATTCTACATAAATATTTTTAAAACTTTCTTTCACATTAGAAGATTAGATTCATGGAAAAAAATGTAAAATCTTAAAAAATAATACTGAATTTATTAACTACCATCTCTAATACATGTCATTTGCTCTTTCTTTTCTAAAAGCCTTATAAAACAAGGTAATCAAAGTGTTTTAGGTACCCAAAAGAGCCTAGGTCCTTAATTGTTAGTCTCCTTCTTCTTTTCAACTTACTTCCTTAAGGGTTTGCTTACCATTCTTTTTTTAATAAAATAAAATCTATCAATATGTCCATACTTACAACAAAAATGACATACCATAAAATAATGATGCATAAATGCATTTCTTGGTCTTTTATATAAGTATGCATAATGACAAATCTTTTTTGGATATAAAAAATGTTGAATGTTTTCATGCAGTAGTGAAATATCATATCATGATTATATATATGATACTTACTATGAATGGAGGCTTCATGCTTCCTTCTTTGATGTCTAAAGGAGCATAAGTGGGTTTATATTTTATTATAGAAGTTAGGCCTGTTCTTCCCTTAAAAAGTATTGAACTCTATGCTTAAATTATAAGCCTTACATGAAAGCATAATGCTTTCTCTTAGAGTTAGTCATAGTGGATATTGCATATATATGTATATACTTATATGTAGATGCTCCATACTCATTTGTTTCATTAAGCAATGATTCTTTGCTATGCATATAGTTTTCATATATAAACGAGGTTCTAAAAATTGGCTTCACTTCTATAGTTGTATCCTATTATATACCCATCATTGGAATTCTTTTAAGCGTCTAGCATATTTTTTAGTTTTTTACTCCCCTTAGTGAATTTGGTTTAATAATCTTTGAGAACATTGATCGCTTTTTTTACTTTCTTAATTTTTATGTTTTAATGTGTCTAATGTATGATTGTCAATTTGTCATCAATGACAGTATTTTTGGATGCTTTAATGATATGTCATTTACTTTTCATCTTTTCATTCTCATTAATGCTTGCTTCCAACTATTTTTGAACTTCCTTAAGTTTGAAAGATAATTTCTTTCTATTTCTACTCATTATTTTTAAACTTTTGACTAGTTTATTATATGTTAAATCACTATCATTATCATACAAATTGGAGTTAGATGTTACCTCATCATAAGTCATAGCGGTAAAACATATGTGAGCTATCTTTTCTTTCAATGGCTCATTTTCATATTCACAGGTGTCATCCAAAGTTAAGGCCTTAAGTGCTTTCTTCTTGTGTTTGTTCTTCCTCTCCTTCTTATTGTTTTTTTTATACTTATCGTCATCCTTACGTAGAGGGCATTATGATTTCATATGATCAATTTTTTAAATTCAAAGCAACTAATTTTCATAAGTTATATTTTGAATCTCCTTTAACTTTCTTGAAATCCTTTGTTTTAAAGAATTTCTTCTCCAAAAACTTCTTAAATTTTTTAGTGATTAAGCCAATGTCTTCTTCATCGCTTTCATTAGTTAGTGTCTCTTCTTCTTTGCTTGATTCTTCCTTTGAGACTTTGAATGCTTTTTTTAAATATTTGTAAGTGTTGTTTCTTTGTATGTCTCTCAAAACCTCATTTTGTATATAAGAAGAGATCCAATAAGTTCCTCCAATTATTGTGTTGTTAAACTCTTGGCTTCTTCTATGACCATCACTTTAGCTTCTCATTTCCTTAGACCTGGCCTAAGTAACTTTCTTACCATTTGAACACTTAACACGCTCACTTTGCTCTCTTTTACTTAATTTGTTCCCTCATGTGTAACTTATAAAGTATACAAATTTCATGAGTAATTTTACATATAGATTGAATTTGTTTCTTTATAATGCACCTCCACTAATACTTTATCTTTCTTGGTTGAATGATGAAGATGAAGCTCTTAAATATTCTATAAGATCTTTGCCATATGACCCACTCTAATACTACTTATTAATCCCTAATCGCACCCAAAAAGGGGTAAATTGGATGTTTATAAATTTAACAAACTTTTATAACTAGTGTACTTAATTAATGGCACTTAATATAAATAAGGATGTGAAAAATGCTTAGTATAAATTAATCAAATAATTGAACAATAATTTAAAAAGGATAGGCAATAAAAAATGCAAACTAATTTATAGTGGTTCTATATACAATCCTTGCCTATGTCCATACCCAAAACTCTTCTTTTAATTTCACTATTATTCTTTTTTCAAGGGGAAGAATAACCTTTGTACATTCTTTCTTGACAAAGAGGAACCCTTTTATAGTCTTCTTCCAAAGTGAAGAGAAACCTCATTCCCATTTAGAACATCTCTAAGTTAATAAAATAATGACCCAAACAAATCTTACATCTTAAAATACATCACTTTATCACTTGATAAATTCAAAGAGGCTTATTCATACTTCTATGAGACAATGATGCTAATGATTAAAAAATACTTAGAAATGTGTATAAAATATACTCAAATGCTTACTAAAACTAATGAAAAAAAGACACTTATTTATATATTTTTAGGACCTTTACTTGTTTTTGGAGCTAACTAGTTATAAAGTAGTGGTCGAAAATTATAATATATCAGTTAACTAGTATGCATTAAATAACAATATGCACTAGTCGTTGAGGCATTGTTTAAGTAATAGGCATATTGGTTGACAAATATGGCACATTCATCTACCAATATATCAACCAATATTATAACAAACTCTCAATATATAAAATTTAATAACTTTAAACTATATTAGTCGACCATTAACCTATATAGGTTGACTAATCACTCTAAAAACATGATTTTAACAACTTTAAATGCTAAAAATTAATTTTTTTAATGTAATTATGATTTAAACACTTCCTCAAATATTCTCTAAAGAGTATTCAAAAGATTAATAGGATTTTTTCTATAAAAAAAAGCTTTAATACCTCTTAATGAATAAAAAGAACTATGCAATGAAGTAAGATGGAATGTTTATACATGGTAAGCCTTTGAATTATCAAATTGACAAAGTAATATTAAAGTTAATAATATAAAATATAAAATACCCTTAATGTGCATTGATCTTAATTTGATGGTTAAAAACTTCAACTTCTTTTTATCAACTGCATAAACTATTTTCTTAATTTTATCGTTTCATTTTGTTCTTATATTGCTTTTTAATCACAATAATAAACTCATTAGTAGTAACTATGTTTTGTTATCATCAAAACATTAATTAGAATCTCTCTTGGTTCAACAATATTAAACTCACCAACATATTGATTAACTAGTGATATATTCACAGGTTGGTTCACATGTTTCTAGTTCTACAAATACAACAAAAGGGAAATATGGCATATTGATCCTAGATCTTTCAAATTGGCTTTTGAAATCTTAAGTTTAAGGATGAATATACTATTACTTTAAGATAATTACAATTTACATCAAGCAAAAAGAAACTAATAATTGGGACCAGTGGCCAATAAGTTGACAAACCAAACATCTGAATAACTTATGAATGAATATGTTTATTTTGTAATTAGATTTTCTTAATTAATCAAATGAGTGATTAAGTTTATTTATTAACCAAGTGAACGATCATGTTTATTTTCTTATGAAATGGATAACATATTGTATTACACAACTAACCTGGTTATGGTTAACATAATGTTTGCTATAAGTTTTTGTAAACCAAGTGACTGATCAAGCTTATTTGTTAACCAAGTGAATGATTTTTTGTTTGTTTGTAAACTATATAACATATCAAGTTGACAAAATAAAAAAATTTTGTATTTCTACTATGGTTAAAAAACCAAAACTCTTGTAAGGAAAGGGACTATTTAACTACTGCTTACTTTCAACCCAAAACGTTTCACAATTTTGATAAGAAAATGACATAATACTATCCTTAACAAATCAGGTGGTAAACTAAAAAGAATTAAATTCCTTTCAACAATTTAACTATTTCAAACTTTAAAAAACTTTTGTCCAATGATAAAAAATATAAGTACATTTATATTAGTCAATTTTATAATGAAATTTAAACATGAACATGTAGTCAATTTCATACTAAATCCATTTTTCAACTATAAAGAATATGAACAATGAAACAAAAATTGAAATAAATTCTACATTTGTGATGAATAACATTAATCTTAACTCTTTCTTCTCTCTAATCAACATCTCAATGTCTTGCTTCATAATTTTTAATTACTCATCATAATTCTTTGTTTTAGTTATACTTCTCCTTGTTTCAACCTCTTTCTTTAATACAAATACATTTTTATTTAACTTTTGAGAGAGGAATATAATTTTATTTAACTTTTAAGTACTATGGATATCTCTATCATAAAATTGCTTGTCTTGTCATACCATTGGAAAAATTCACAATTATCAATTAGGTAGTCGAGACATCCAAAAAATCTTTTATCTAAATTATTATCGCTTTATAATATTCTTAAAGCAATATTCCACTCACATAAACAAACCACTTTATTAATATTATTGTAATTAGAACTACTAGATGCTTAAAATTTTATATGTGAAACTAAAAAAAGATTCACAGTTAAAGCATGCCAATAGAAAGGAATGTGATATAAAATACACAATGAATAGTATATTATAATAGATGTATTTATGATTATATCAAAGATAATTTCAAGTGCTACAAATATTTTAGTCCCTAACTTGATACATCATAACAAAACAAGATTTACAGCAAACAGATTGATTCATAATAAATGTCTAAATTCTATACGAATAGCAATGCTCTAAACATGTTATCCCCAACTTGAACCATCCTAATGAAAATCAAGAAAGAGTATATATAAGAGATAATAAGAGAAAAGAAGTGAACTCTAGAATTCTCTATGAAGAATTAAGACTTCGGTTAATGCTCCATGGTTAGTTAGTGGTGACTTTAACACCATTATATTCAGATCAGGAGCGAAAGGAAATTGTAACTTACTCAACTATTATTTTGATATGTTCGCTTGTATGTAGGAGGTGGAACTTATATATTTAAAATTTGAAGGCCATAGGTTCACTTGGTCAAACAAACAAAGTTCTATTTGGCACATTAGGAAAAAGTTGGATAGGGCAATAGTTAATATGGAATGGCTCAATACTTTCTCAAGATGCTTAGCAAATTTTCTAGACCTTGGAATTTTGGACCATACTCCTATAAGGATTAATAACTTATTTACTACTACTAGAATCCATCATCCTTTCAAGTTTAACAATTTTCTGATAAATATGGAGGGGTTTCAAGAAGTAATAATGAAGGGTTTGGAGTGTAAGTTTTATCAAACTAAACAATACATTTGCTTTCAAAAGCTCAAGTCTATTAAAAAGGAATTGAAGACCCTTGACTTAAAGAGAGTTCAAAATATCTCTAAGGAGATAGAAACAGCTAGAGATAAACTTTTAGTCATATAGAAATAATTGGAAGATAATCCCACAGATGGTACTCTAGCTATAGCAGAAAAGGAAGCCCTTAAGAATGACTTACAATTGGTGGATAATCAATGTTCTTTATTGTAAGCAGAAAGCTAGAGTTAATTGGATAAAGGATGGGGACAGATGCACTAAGTTCTTTTTTAATTTAGTATTAACTCGAAAGAATGTAAAAAAAATGACTTCCATTAAAACTGAAGCTAGTGAGGTTGTGTTTGGACAAGATGAAATTGCTAAGGAAGCAATGAATTTTTACAAAAACCTCCTAGGTTCAGACGTTTCCCCACTAGGATTTGGAGCTGATCTTAGGTGGTTTATTTCGGTAAGAATTCCTGAACATGAGGCTTCTTTGTTAATTAGACCAATTTTCAATCAGGAAATAGAGAGGGCCGTTTTAATATGAATGACTCTAAGGCACTAGGACCTGATGGTTCCTAAAAGGTGTACTGCTTAAGGAGATTAACAAGACATTCCTCTATTTGGTCCTTAAAAACTCCAACCCGACCTCCTGGAGTGAATTCAGACCTATTTTTTGTACTAATTTCCTCTATAAGATCATCACAAAGATTTTGGCAAATAGACTGAAGGAGGTTTTACACTTACTCATCAGCGAGAATCAAGGGGCTTTTATAAGCAGCAGGGATATTGGGGATAATATTCTTTTAGTGTAGGAGTTTTTGAAAGGGTATAATCATAGCAAAAGCCCTCAAAACTGTACTATTAAGGTGGACTTACAGAAAGCTTCTGATACTGTGAACTGGAGTTTTCTGCTACGAACCATGAAGGTCATGAAATTCTCCCATAGTTTTATAAGGTAGATTCAAGAATGCATTACTATTTCTTCCTACGGAATATTGATAAATGGGAGCCCCACAGAGATGTTTAAAGGCAAAAAAGAACTTAGGCAAGGGGATCCTCTATCCCCTTGTCTATTCCTAATTTGCATAGAGGTTCGTACTCAAATGCTGAAGCATAACACTTCAAAGGACTCCAGATTCAGATACCATTCCAAATGTAAGAAACTTTCTCTAACAAGCTTTTGTTTTGCAGATGATTTTATTCTTCTAAGCAAGGCTAATGTTCACTCAGTCTCTCTTCTGATGAGTTATTTTCAAATCTTTTAAGGAGATGTCAGGTTTGGGTATCAATCTCTATAAAAGTTATTTCCATACTCTCCAAAATTGCTTCTCACCATTCTAATGCCTTGTCTCTAGCTACGGGAATGAAAATCAAAGATCCTCCTATTTTATATTTGGGAATTCTTATTTCATCCAAGAGGCTAAGGTTTTGTGAATGTATCCCATTAATAGAAAAAATCCGGAAAAGATTGGGGTCATGGACTAATAGAGCCCTATCCTATAGAGGGAAACTTCAGCTTCTGAAGTCGATTATTATGTCAATGCAAAGTTACTGGTGTTCCTACCTATTTCTCTCTATAAAACAATTGAAAAACTGATGAAGTAGTTTCTACGGGGGAAAGGAAATGGTAAAAAAGGAATAACAAAAGTTAGTTAGAAGACTATCTGCCTACCGAGAGAAGGAGGAGGATTAGGATTAGAGTCAACCAGTAAGAAAAATAGTTACTTATAACTAAGAGGATTTAGAGAATCCTGAGTGAAAAACAATCAACGTGGATCAAACGAATTCACATCTATTTATTAAAAGGTGAGAGTCTTTAAGCTCTAAGAATCAAAGACAGTTATTCTTGGTTCTTTAACCAAATTCTAAGAATGAGGGAAGAAGTTCAGCAGTACATTACTTGTCAAATAAGGACAGGGGAAAGAATTTCCTTATGGTATGACAATTGGCCAGGGCAAGGAGCTTTAATTCATAATTAGTTGGTAAGAACTCTGTTGGAAAGGTTCCCTAAGAAAACTAAGCTCCACGAAATAGTTAGAAACAGAATTTGGATGTTATCATCAGATGAGATTAGACTCTTGCCCATTCCCCAATTTAGAAGCCTCAGAGAGAGAAATATTTATTTATGGAATGTGATTCCCATTTTAGAAATAACTATAAAGGAAGCTAAAAAGTTAAGTGATGGGACAAGTAATAGAGTAGGATGGTATCCCCTAATTTGGAACAAGGTTCTTATAACTAATGTTATTTTTCTTCTCTGGCTACCTATGTTGAACGGACTCAACACTTTGGATATGTTGAAGTTCCTATCCTCCTCTAACATGTGTATTCTTTGCAACTTAGAGTATGAAACTAAAGAACATCTCTTTTTCAAGTGTGTTTCCTTTAAAGAGATTTGGGTTAAAATCTCTAGACTATGTGCCCCTAGATTTAACTATTGCAGACTCTCTAACATCCTACTAGAGTTATCTCATCTGTATATTTCTAAAAATGATAGGGATATTATAATGATTTCAATTGCTACCTGTACTCAAGCAGTTTGGAATGAGAGGAATAATAGAAGGTTTAAAGGGAAATTAAATTCTCTATTATCTTTTATAGAACTCACTATTGCTAGCATAAGGAAACAACTGATTATAAATCAATTGAACCTGTAATGTAGCAGAGAAATAACTCTTACATGGAGAATATAGTCCTCGTTGTCTTTTCCTAATTCAAGTTACTCAAAAAAGTTTCATACAACCTGGGTTCAGTTCAGAAAAGTAGTGATCTCATATGCATAAAAATCCCTAGATTCTAGCAGATTATTCATTCACCTACTCACGAAAAACTACTGAAGTATAAGTGGATCTGAACTCAATTGTTAGAAAGGAAAGGGCTTTCTCAGATATGCTTTTCCCTTATTCGAGTCATGCTTGAAGAAACACCATTGTCCCACTAGATCCCTGTTATAAATATATAGTTTGTTATTTTGTGGAGATTCATGTATATAAAGAATGGAATCATATCGAGTTGAGAAGCTTACTGAGTTGAGGCGGAATCCCCAGACCTCCAAAAGAAAGCAATGTTTGAAGACTCAGGAAACAACATTGTTATACCTTAATGGCTAAAAGTCATCGCAATTCTGAAGTTGAGTATGTTTGCTGGAACCCCTCCCCGGGCGGGTCCACGGCCCGACGTCCTAGGTGACATCTGGACCTGTGGCCCACGGGGGAGGAATTCCCCACCAGTGATACTTAAAACAAACAAATTTATTTAATTT
>JANIIA010000192.1:22609626-22625329 GCA_027478495.1 Erythroxylum alaternifolium
TTAAACCAAGTACTAACAAGTTGAGTGCGACGCTTAGATCGGGCATTCTCCGACCGGACAAAGCTAACGATCACCTACCCAAAGACAACTCTGATCACCAACCCATCCCAATTCAACATCTTCCGTTTATCTGACGAAAGATCCGGAGCTTTTTAAGGACAAATAGGTGAAAGTTGAGCAACACCGATCTATAGTTTGACAGACCAGTTAGACCCGTTCAAAAAAATCGGCCAGTTCAATAATAAACCAGCCACTTTTTATATATAAAAGTTATTAGGTAAAATCCAAACTGACCACTGTTTAGTTCAAATATTTCCAATTCGGTCCAGTTTTTAAAACCGTGCTCAAATTTAAGAAGGCTTGCTAAGAGACTACGATTCCTTCATCCCATTGGCAACACCACTCAAAAAGAAACAAAACTACCACATGAGAACTAAACAATTTATACATTTTTTTTGCCTTGTCATGTTTTGCTATTCTTTTGAAGTTGTTGAACTAAGAACAAAATGTTGGGAAAGAGGGATGAATAATAGTTGTAATTTCGGAATTGCATCATTTAGAACGTTAGGATATCCAAACTAATAATATTGCCCAATCCTTTGTTTCTTCATGACTTAGTTTTGGAGGCAAAAATTTTCTTTCTTCCATTTTTGGTACAGGAGCTACATTCGGTTTGCTCCGTCTAAGACCAAAGTTGCGGCCTTTGGAACAAAGGTTGAACGGAATATAAACAACACTTGGGCCTTGAACTTGATCGATACAACCTCTAATGCCCTGAGAGAGCATGGATTCAGATACAAAATGCCTGGTATTGGGACTTGGGAGTTGCAATGGCATACAAATGTCCTGCTAGGACCTCAACTAAAACTTAAGACAAGTGCGTGATTTTCTGATAGGTAGCATTTGCTAGGATGTTATGTTATGGTATGATTTTATTAATTTGTCCTCGCACTTCGAACTCAAAGAACATTGTTGTAATTGTCGTTGGAAGCTTGAAGTGGAAAACAAGTTTCTTCGCCCCCAGTGTTCCAAAGGAAATTGGCATACTTTGAAGCATGATAATGGTTGTTTGGCTCAACTGCCATTGCCTGCTGATATTTCTCTTCTGCACCCCACAAGTCCTTCCTTACTATCCACAAGAAATCTGCATAACGACTCAACACCTCCGCGTCCGGCGGTCCAGCCAGAATAGCCCTCTTGAAGCACTCCTCTGCCCTGTAAAATTCCCACCAAATCAAGTAATGCATACGATCAGACATGGAGCCAACTTTTGTTTTAGCAGGAATAAACTAGTGGTAAATACTTCACACCCGTGTAGAATATGGATTTTGTACCAAGTTCCATTGACTTTAAGATTGCTGGTATGATTCAATTATCCAACTGATACTTTTGGTGAAAACAAGCAAAAAGAACAGAAGAGAAGTCGATGGCTAGAAATCAAATGTACCTGTCATGGTCATGAGAAACAGCGAAGAGGAACTGGGCATAGTTTAACAACAGAAGTGGGTTATTTGGATCCTCAGCTACACCCATCTGATAAATGAGATCTGTCCTGTGATACTCTACATAGTCGTCTGATTCAACTTCCACAGAAAGAGATGACAATAACTGTTTCCTCGTCTCATCGTCAAGAGTGTATCTTGATTCTGTTTGCATCCCTGAAGCTTCCTTTACCATCAAGTCCCATAGCCTAACCTCCTCTTCTCGATGCAGCTCTTGATTTCCAGGCAAAGAAACCTCACCAATCTGACGTGGAACTATAGTATGATGATCAATTGAAGTTGATAACCTGCCCAACAACAAGTCCCTTTCTTGGCTCCTAGATCTATTTCGGCCAACTTTATCTTTTCTACTAATGAGATCTACCCTGTGATCTTGTTCTTGATTCATCTCTTCAGTAGTTAACACACTACAATCCATAATCCTCGGCGAAGGAGAAGCCATAACGTGAGTGTTTCCAACCATTGAGTGCACCGTGAAATTGGCTAAAAGAACCATCAAATAGATCATGAGAGTAGGCGTTCTTGAGAAGACTTGTTGGAACAGCCTCACGAAACAAGAATTCATTTCCATTTGAACGTTATTCATGACGCCTTGTAGGTCTTCGCTGTTTAGAGTCTCCCTAATGTTCAAGGCGTGATTTTGAAGCTCTCGAATCATGAAAACCATCGACGAAAATGCCTTCTTCACAGAGCAGCAAGCTAAATCCCCAGCATCCATAAACCCCACTTGCCTTTTTTGTTTCCTTTTTATAATCCTCAGTGATAAAGGGATATCAACCCTATTTGCCTTACGTTCAATACTAATCCTCACAAGCTCGTCTCTTTCTGGCCAATCTGGTGGCTCTGGTTCAATTCCCAGAAAATTTGGTTCAAGAAACTCCAGCTTTGAAGGCAAAAACGAAAAAAAAGGGTCGTTTCTTTCCTCACGAGGATCCTCTGACACTGCAAAAGCTGCGTCACTGCTGTCCGTAACACGGACATTCCGAGCCGAATCTTCAACCTTCTTTGAAAACTCCTTGTCAAAACAATCATTACGACTCGCACTGCACGATCGTTTGAAGCCAAAACTTCTGGGATAACTACAAAGGCCGTATAGAGACGACCTACGTGACACTCGACAAGCTTTCTTATGACTTCCGCTATTAAACGGTAACAAAGAAAATGTTGCAGCAGCCATTGGTGTATTACGATAAGATGGTAGCTAAGGAATCCAAAGGTTAAAACTTTGCAAGCTCTCTAACCCCATTGAATAAAGCTTTTACCAAAATCGGCTCAAATGAGAATGGGTATTGAACAAAGAACCCAGAAATTAAGTCCCGAAAACTTTCCGGCAAAAGAAAAGCTACACTAAGATGAGTGCAAGGGTGTAATCAGGTCAAAAGCCGCGTGGTTTCCGTGGAAAATCTTTCCCTTTTTCCGTCAAACACAAAAAGAAGTATCAAAAATTCTAGACAACTCGCTGCTTCTTTCAAAAATCAACCTTTATCTGAAGAAATGGATAAAGCCAACCCATCAGTCAAAAAATCTAATTTCGAAACAAAAAGGAGAAAGCAACTCAAAAGATTACCAGAAAATCACAGGATTCTTACAGGAACTCAATGTCAATTCAAATTGGTGTTTTTGTTCACGTTCATGGAACGTGGCCCGCTGATATTAGGCTTGTTTTATTGTCGGCGAGTAGAGATCTATATTTGATTGGTGGGTGAACTGGATACAAGACAGGCGGGTGACGTTAATGTGGGGAGAGTGGTACGTGGCAGTAGTTGTACCGAGTCAAGTGCCCAAGGCCAAGGTGGGGGGCTTTGAATCGCCTTTTTCGCTGGGCTTCACGGGCAGTTACAGACACATGTCACTATTTCCTCTAGAGACACCTGGCTATTTTTGCACAGTGAAAATATATACGTCGTTTGCCAAATTTAAAGTTACGGGCTTCAATGACCTGGTACTAGGCCTTTCAGAATAACAGATATGCCAGATTGGGCCGAGTTGAATTGGGTATACGACCACAAACAAATTTCAATATTTATTAATCAAACCTTTTACTTATTTTAATAAGGTCAAATCTCTCTTTCTTTCTTTTTTTTATACAAAGGAAAGAAACTCTAAAAGAGACTAACGAATACGTCTACGAAGTAATGCACCCTGTACGTCCTGTTGAGCAAGCTCATTACATTGCATTGGTATATTTTGAAGCACATAAGTGTCAGGACCTGTAAACGAAGCTAAATATGCCAATTTGTCAGCACATCTATTCCTTTCCTTATAGACATGCTGATACTGAAAGACCCAATCTCTACACTGGAGTTCCCGGATATCCCTTACCAAAGAATTACCATCAGTCAACATCCGCTCAGATGAAGATAAGATATTAATGACCTCCAAATAATTTATTTCTAGCACCACTCGACGATATCCTAGATCTCATGCCAATAGGGGGCCAGTATAAGCCCCCAAAAGTTCAGTCGTCAAAGACGAGCACACTTCAATATTCTACAGGAAGCTGCCATACCAATGCTCAGTATTGTTCCTAATCAAACCTCCAGTAGTTGCAATACCCAATCCATGCCTAACTGCCCCATCTGTACTAACTTTTACCAATCCTTTCATCGGCTTAGTCCATCCTAAATAGGTGTCCAGTGGGATCCCCAAGTCCGGAATAGCTCGGCCTGCCATAACCCTGGCCTGTTTTATCCAGTCAACGTAATTTAACACCTCCTTGGCTCCTGAGTCTGGCCACTAAAAATCCTCCTTGAATATACTCTTGTTCCGCCATTGCCATAGAAACTAACAGGAGACTCCAAAGATATTAACCCACTCAATCCTCTGCATTAGTTTTGGTTTACCAAGATTGACAGTCAACCGCATCTCTACATCCTGGTGGAAGAAAGAGGGATCGATTATCTCAAAAGGGAATTGATGCCAATAAGAAGTCGCCCTGCTACAATCTCGTAAGACATGCAAAATTGTCTCTTCCTGTTTAAAGAACTGACATTTGGAATCCATTGAAATATGGCAAACCACTTGATGTTGATTTGTGAGCAGTTTGCCCTTATCCAAAACCTAAAGAAACGAACAAATTCGCTAGGGTCCTGATCATTTCCATATCTTATTCCAAATCCTACTGTTATCTTCTACTGTGTTGTTCTCGATGAGATCATAAGCAGTAGCTACCGTAAAATTCCCATTCTTTACTGGTCCTCATATTATTCAGTCTTCCCCCATCTCATTTTTGGGTGGCTTAAGAGTCGCAATAGTCATACATACTATAAGAGGGAAGTATTGTTGGAACTCTGCCCAATTCCAATTGCTATTCGCATTGACCAAATCTCTGACTGAAGCAAATTTTGAGGGTTGAGAGATTGACACCAGTATCAGGGGTCCCCAATCTCCCGCCCATGAATCCCTCCAAAAAATTAATCCGTTGACCATTACCTATTTGCCACTTGATGCCTTGGCGTACAAAACTCCACGTAGCTGTGATCCCCCACCAAATAACTGAAGCCCCTTTCCTTTCCACCGATTGAGGTATCCTGTGATCATCGACTTGATACTTCGCACAAAGGAGCTGGACCCAGAAAGCATTAGGTTTGGTAAGAACTGCCTATCCCAACTTAGTGAGTAATGCATCATTAGATGGTCGAGCTTTTTTAATCCTTAGTCCCCCGACTTATTTAGGACGACAAATTGCCTCCCACAAAACCATATTCACTTTCTATTGTCCATTCTTCGTGCCCCAGATGAAGTCCCTCATTATCTTCTCTAGATCGTCACAGAGTTGTCTCGGCAATCTCATTGTTTGCATTGTGTAGATTTGAAGGGAAGAGATAACATACTATGTTAATGTAATACATCCTGATAGAGATAACTCTCGAGCACTCCATCCGGTAAGCTTGCGCTGTGCTTGGTCCAAAATGCATTGATATGTTTTCCTCGTAGTATGCTCATGTATTAAAGGCACTCATAGATATTTAACCAAATTGGTTGTACATTTACAATGGAATTCATGGCTGAGAAGACAAGCTTTGTCCCGACTGACATTCTTTGAGAAAAATTCTGGTTTTATCTTGGCTGACTTTTTGATCTAAGGCCCGACAGAAAGTTTCCAACACTCGTAAAACTATTTGTACCTGAGAGGGCGATGCTTCAGCAAAAAGAACCAAGTCATCTGTAAAGAAGAGATGTGAGATGGGAGGTCCGTTTATGCTAAGAGGAAGCGGTGTTCCTATTCCCTTTTTGCACCTCATTGGATATAAGGTAACCCAGTCTTTCCATACAGAGCACAAAAAGATAAGGCGATAATAGGTTGCCTTGCCTTAGACCACTTGCAGGTGTAAAGGTATTGGAGAGGGTACCATTTTAAGAGATTTACGTGGAAACTGTGGATATACACCTCATAATGAGACTGATTAATTGTTGTGGTAACTCAATGTCCCTTAATGTGTAGTTAATAAACTCCAAACTGAGTCGGTCATAAGTTTTTTCTAAATCTATTTTGATTGCCATAAAGCCAGTCTTCCCCTTCTTCCTTCTCATCGAATGGATTGCCTCCTGAGTTATTATAATATTATCCGTGATATGCCTGTCTGAAACAAAACTGCATTGTGTATTAGCCACCAGAGTATCAAGATGAGGCTTCAGATGATTCACAATTACTTTTGAGATTGCCTTGTATAACATCGAGTATGAGAGGTGGGAGTAGGAGGTTAATAAAACAATTTTGGTGTTGATTCCCAAAGCACCCTCTCTGACATATATTACTCAATCTCTCTTTCTTCTTTATACACCAGAAACCCCTTTCCTCCTCCTAAAAGCTTAGTCAAGTGTCTCCCTTTCCTCCTCTTTTTGATGCTTCTTCCTTCCTTATTTGTTCTTTTTTCCTTTTCATATTTCATATTTAATATTTAATATTTAATATTTCAACATTTTGTTTTTTGTCTAAAAAAAGAATATATATTAGTTTCTTTTAACCTTCTGATTTCTATAATAAATTATTAGGTCTTTTCGGGAATTATGTTTCTTATTAAGAAGCTTATAATTTTTTAAAGTGCCTACTTATGAGAAGCAGATAGACACAAGGAAGGAAACTCTAAGACCAAGAACAATGAATGTATAAAAAAGCGAAAAAGAGAATCAAAGAAAGCTTTGAAGGATATTACACAACAGATGATCTTATGTAAGGAAAAGAGAATCCATGTGTAGCAATTAAAGCAAAAACATTTAGCTAAATATAAAGTTATTTTTAATTCAAATTGAAAATATTATTTATTTATTTTTATAACCCATGGCATGCTGAAATTGAATAATATGTGGCGTATCATGTTAGTAAAGTTAATTATAAAATAAATATCAAATTATATTTGCAACAAACTATAAATATAGACATTTGATTCATGTAATTTTTAATTTTGATTATTTTTCAAAAAATATATTTAAAATATAATTTATACTTAATTTTATTGGTTTAGCTTTTATGAATAATAATTAAAATTTTGTGAATTAAACATATTTTATTAATTATATCATTATCGTTTTGTAACAGAAAAGATTACACAAACCAATTAAATTTAATTAAAAATAAAATATGTTTATTTTTAGATAAACACATTTTAAAGCAAATGATTACTGTAATGTAACATGGTATTTTAAAAATATACGGCATTAGCGTTTGGTAGAAAAAAGAGAATTACTAAGAAGATCATCAACAGGCTGACAAATAGCTTTTTTCAAATAAAAATTTTATTTTCTTAATTGGAAAACATCCTTTGATGCATATAAGATAATCTTATCTTAACAATTTCTTTAGTTTTGTAAAAAGTTATCAGTTAAGCTAGTGGTTCCTTGCTATATACTATTTTATATTTTAACATTTTAGCTAATGAATTTTTAGTATGAATCAAATGCCTACTCAAGCTACAAGGAAGAGAGATATAAAAGGGACTTAAATAGATTGCCAATAGCTCAAATCAAGTGTCAAAAGTTGCTAGAGATTTATTCAAGAATATTTAAGGACCATTAACAAAGAGTAGAGCAAAGAAGGCCAAAGAATCTTTTAATGACTTAAAGGTGCACCTTAATACAAGGAGTGAAACTTTGCTATTTCAAGAGACTGAATTCAAGTTCATAATATTGATTCAAATGAAGGAGAAAGCTATAGAAAGAAGAAATATAACGTAACTAATGGAAAATTAGAGAATTAGGTAACACGACACCTATATGAAATCATGTTAGACATGTGTTCCAAAATATGGTACTTTATTATTCATGTTTATTTACTAAAGAAGTTCTAGAAGCAAATTGGCATCAATAAGTGAGACTACACCATACAGGTATTGGACTTATGGAATTAGGTGTTTTAGTTTGTTTGAAATTTAGATTTTTTTTTAGATAGTGATTGACTTTTCAAATTTAATATAACTAGAATATATTTTCCTTTTAAGACTCCAATTCTTAAGGTTTTAGGCCTATAAAAGACTTTCTTATTAATGTATTTACAGTGATAGATATTAATAATTAATCAAAAATACTTGAGAAATTTTTCTTCATTCTTTGGTTAGAAAAACTCATTTTAAATTCTTTAACAATTTTTAAACTTATATATCTTGCTAGTGGGTATCAACTCCATAATCTTATTACTCTCTTCTAATTTTTTATATGAGTTTGGCGATAAATATCCTTCTTTTTTATTTTAAGTCTAGTTTTTGAATCAAATTATTCTTGATAGAAACATCCTTTATACTTATTCATATTGGTACCAAATTTCACTACTCATATTAATGAAAGTCTTATCCAAATTTAGTATTAGAGCCAATTTTATATTCAAGCTTGTTATAGATTTCTCCAGTTAATGTTTTCAATATTCTTGTATCTTCTTACCTAATATTTAGTACCCTTAGATGTCCTCATTATTCTTATCTCTTCTTTATTTTATTTTACGAGTAGAATAAAAAAGAAAAAAGAAAAAAGAGAGAAACTTTTCAAATTATATTAAGAGAACACTTTATTTCAATTACAAATTAGTTGTTGTAATTATGGTCTTAATCTAATTCCAATAAGGATTTATTAAGAGAAGTTCTTAAAAAGCCTTATTCACAAAAGGTAGGCAAATTGCATTATCCTTTACAAGTAAGGATTTTTATTTCTTCTTTAATAAGTTACTGTATACATCATATACAGTCTATTGTTCTTTCTTTGTATTGCAATTTCAATTCTTTCCTGTTAATTATTCTCCTTTGTCTCTATTTGATCTAATTAGGTTATATAGATCTTAATTTTTCCATTTTTGAGTGTTTTCATACTTTTCTTGTCTCTAGTTGCATGTTCTTTATATTGTTTCTATCTAATTTGCTTCATTAAGGGTTATTTGATAAAAGGGAAGATTAAAACTAGCTTTTTTTGGTAGATTAACTTATCTGCATAGAACCTTTAATCAAAAGTTTAAGTTGTGAGCTAGAGTGAATTTTGAGAGAAATATGTGAGGGAATACTTTTACTACTTCATTATATCTCGAAATCGAAGCCAAAACTCTTCCAAAGATAAGGAAGGGAGTTAAAAGGATAGAGTGGTGATAAATTACAAGTTTAGCATAAAAATTTTGAGTATATCATTAGACAATTTGGTGAAGTGAGGGATAAGATGGAGAAACATAAAGATTCTCTATTTAGTTTACATCCTAACTCACTTTTACCTACTAGAATAGATGATTTTGAGACTTATGATGATGTTGAAAGAATTGCCAACTACTTGAGAGTTTTATGCCTAAAGAGATATAGAGGAGAGAGAGGTGAAAGAAGAGGAAGAATAGGAAGACAAGAAGGAGGCAAATTTAGTTTATATTATGATAAAGGATATAAGGAAAATGGTGGATAACAATATACATGGTATTAAGATGAACATACCATATTTTATGAAAAAGATAAATTTTGATACTTATTTAAAGTGAAAAAGTATGTAGGGTAGGTTTTTGATTATTTCAACTTTTTGAATAAGAAAAGGTTAAATTGGCAACCACAGAATTTATTAATTATATTGTGAATCAGTAAGATCAACAAATCTTCACTAGGAGAAGGAACTGAGAGACACTTACCAAAACTTGGGAGGTTTATTAACGATTTTTGTATTTCTACTATCATCATAGAACCAATCATGGAGTAAAACGAATGGTAAAGTTCCAATAAAACGAATGGTAAAGTTCCAAACCTAAATATGACGTAACTAAACCAAAATGTAAAGACCAATTGGAACGAAAAATATAATTAATTCCTCTTCAACAACTAGGAATCAAGATATCGAGTACTTCAAGAACTTAAGAAGAGGGAATGTAGCTTCACAATATCCCAATAAGAAGTTGATGATATTTAGGAAGGATGAAGAGTATGTGTCTGAGAGATAAGAGGATACAGATGAGGATATACTTAGTTTAATATATGATAAAGATGATGAGAGTATTAAGAGATTTGAAGAGGGAAGCATATTGGTCATTAGGAGTACATTGAGTATGTATATTGGAGAAGATGATGTGAATGAACAATAAGATAATCTCTTCCATATAAATGGATGAAGTTGTGTAAATATATCTAAAGTTAACAAAGAATTTAAAACTATCAACTACAAAACACCCTAAATCGTATACTTTACAATAGTTAAAAGAGAGTGGGAAGGTTAGGATAACAGAGAAAGTGATAATTTCTTTATTAATTAGGAGGTACAAGGATTAGGTATAATGTGATATTATGCCTATGCAAGTTAATCACATTCTTTTAGGGAGTCTTTTACAATTTGATATGAGAGCCATATATGATAGATATAAGAATAGTTACTCCTTTTCAATGAATGACAACTTGATTACCTTGACTCCATTATTACAAAAGAAAGTTATAAAAAGATCAACTAAAGAATTATAAGAGTGACTAATAGAGATTAATATGAAAGAAACCAAAATAAACATATGGGGATAATTTAAATACTTTTGATAAAGTACATATGAGATATTAAAAGGATGGAAAAGGAGTGAGTTTGGTAGCGAGAGTGAGGGATGTGATAGATGTATTCTTGATTGAGCATCAAATGCTCTTTATTATTTACAAATAATTTTTATTTCTTTTAGCATTGATATTGATGATACTTTACTTAATACTATTGTTTCTTTTTTGTAGGAATCTAATGATCTTTTTTAAAAGGACATTATAAGTGGATAATACTTATAAGAGAGTTAAAGCACCAAATTGATTTCATTCCTAAAGCTCAAATTCTAAACTGGCTAACATATAAAACAAATTCAAAAGAGATATAAAAGTAAGTGGAAGAACTCTTGAAGAAGGGTTATATGAAAGAGAGCTTGAGCCTTTGTATCATGTCTATTTTGTTAATACCAAAGAAGGATGGAGCTTAAAGAATATGTGTGAATTGTATCACCATCAATAAAATCATTATAAGCATAGACATCATGTCCCTAGGTTAGATGATATGCTCGATGAGTTATATGGTGTATATTTGTTTTCTAAAATATAAAATCTAGTTACAATGAAAGTACATTTGTAAATGGTAAGGATATATTTTTTATAATTATGGATATGTTTTCTAAGATAAAACATTGAATCGTATTTCATAAAATCAATGATACATCCTATACTCCTAAATTATTTTTGCTAACATGGTTGGATTGTATAGAGTTCTTAGAACCATTATTTTGAATAAGGATATAAAGTATTGACTAACTTTTGAAAAAATTTATAGGGAAAGTTATGAATTTAAGTTGTTTTTTTTTCAACTTGTCATCCACAAACTAATGGAAAAACTAATGCAGTTAATAGGACTCTAAATACTTTAGTACATGTAATTATTGGTAGGAATTTTAAACTTTGAGAAGAGTCATTGTCTTTCATTGAATTTGATTATAATAGGAATGTCTAAGGTGCTACTTGTTATTCTTGTTTTAAGATTGTATCTAGATTTAACCTATTATCTCTTTTATATCTTGTATTTATTCCTTTAAGTGAAAGAGATATCATGGATGGGAAAATTCAAGTTAAATTGATGAAAAAAATATGTAAGGAAGAAAAATTGAACAATAAGAAAATGACCTAATAATATACAAAAGCAAGCTATCAAGGGGAGAAAGTAAGTGATATTTGAAATTGAAGATTGGGTTTAGGTATACTTGAGAAAAGAAAGGTTTCCAAGAAAGGACAAGTCCAAATTGCACCAAAAAGAGATGAACTTTTTAAATTCATAGAAAGAGTGAATAATAATGCTTACAATAATAGTGCAAGGTGAGAATGTTGGTCATACTACCTTTAATGTTGTTGATTTATCTCCTTTTGATTTTGTAAAATGAAGATGTTGATTTAAGGACAAATCTTTTTTAGGAAAGGAGTTACATAGGCTTATAACTAAGGGAGACATGAAGAGGGGATTTAAAAGATTGCTAATAGCTTAAATCAAGCATAAAATGTTGCTTAAGATTCATTAGAAAATATTAAAAGACCATTGACAAGGAGTAAAGCAAAGAAGGATAAAAAACTGTCAATGACCCGATAATGATCTTTATATAAGAAGTGAAGCTTTGCTATTTCAAGAGACTGAATTCAAACTCATAATGTTAATTCAAGTGAAGGCGAAAACTATAAAAAGAGGACACAGATCATATCATGCAAAAATTGGAGAATTAGGCAACATGACACCGACACAAAATATTATTACAACTATGTTTTACATCATGATATTGTGTTAATTATATATCAATCATGTTTGTTTATAAAAGAAGTTTCAAAAGAAAAATAATACCAAATATGAAGTGAGATTGGTGTTGGCCTCGACTTTGTTAAGCACATGTAAAGTTTTAGAAGCTAACAAACAATAGTGTACTTGAACAGACATCGAATTTGATGGAATAGGTATTTTAGTTTTTTAAAATTCTATATTCTTGTTTAGATAGGGATTTAATTTTTAAAGTTATTTAGTTATTTTCTATTTAGATTATAACAAGAATGTTAATTTTTAAAGTGATTTAGTTATTTTCTATTTAGATTATAACAAGAATGTACTTTTCTATTAGGTCTCTAGTTCTTAGGATTTTTATGCCTATAAAATACTTTCTTATTCATGTAATTAAGAATATTATCATTGATTAATTAAAAAACTTGAGAGATTTTCATCATTCTTTAATTAAATGAACTCTTACTTTAGGCTCTCTAATAACTTATAATCTCATATAGCTTGCTAGTGGTGATCAACCTTAAAATCTTTTCACTTTAATCACATATTTTTTGTAATTATGGTGATTTATATCCTTCTTTTATGTTTTGAGTTTATTTTTGAATCAAACTTGTCTAGGTAGAATGATCCTTGGTCCTTGTTCATTTTAGTATCGAATCTACTTGTTTTAGTAAGGTTAATATTAAAATTTGGTATATAGAAATTCAGCATCGACTTAAGTTAAACAAGCTTTTAAGTAAGGAAGACATAAGAAAGGCTCAGATAGATTGTTAACAACTCAAATCAAGCATTAAAAGTTACTGGAGTTCCATTGGAGAACTTTAAGAACCATTGAAAAATAGTCGAGTAAAGAAGTCTAAACAAGTTCTCGATAATTTCATAATGGATCTTAATGCAATTAGTGAAGTTTGCTACCTCAATAAACTGAATTCAAGCCCATAATATTGATTTAAGTAAACGAGCAAGTTGTAGAAAGAGGAACATGATGTAACTAGTAGGAAGTTAGATAATTATGCAACGTGACACCTACATGAAACTATGTTAGATATGCATTCTAAAATATAATACGATATTGGTCTCACATTAGTCATGTTTATTTACAAAAGAAGTTTTAGAAGAAAATTGACATCAAACATGAAATGAGATAGGCGTCAAAGTCATCTTTCTTAAGTACTCGTAAAGTTTTAATAGCTAACTAACAATAGTGTGCTTTTTAGGCAAGGTTCATATTTGTGGAATTAAACATTAAACGAAAAAGAAGGGCTTTAGTAGTATTCAAAAGATAGTCATTTTTTTAGTTACACTTTTTTTAGTGTATAGATAAAGATGATTCGAGAATAACTCCTTCCTTTTTAAAATATGATCAAAAGGGGTGATTAAAATGATCATTTGTATTGTTGAACCAAAATTTCTTAATTTTGGTACCATAGTGATTTTGTATGATAAGAGCCTAAATATCATATTTAATAAGAAAGGAAACATGAATTATGTCTTGCAAATTCATACACATCAAAATGAACCCCTTTAAAAAAAGTAGGAGATATGATTCTTAAAGTTTGTAAGATGAATGACCACAATAAAAAAAAGATGAGACAAAAAACTTATTTTTCATAATGATTAAATTGACAAAGATAAATCACTGCAACTATTAGGTAATTTATTTTAAGTCTCCATGTAGTATAATCCATCTTCACTTTAATAAATTTGATATTCTCCTTAAAACTTTGGTCATAAAATTCAAAAATTCTTAATAGTTTATTTCTTTGTTTAAATTATGTATGATATGAAAGATATTTTTTAATATGAATCAAAGGGTAAGTTGTATGTCTCTAAGGCATGCTATAGTAACAAATGACTCATCAATAATAATAACTTTTCTATTGCTAGGACATGTATTATAAGTTATAAATTGATTGGATAAATAGGTCATATGGTCTATAGTACCATAATCAATAATCCAAATGCTATGAAAGGAGTTTTTGGAGGCATTAAATCCAACTGAAATGGAAGGATTACTTATAAGTGTCAATCAACAGTTAAAAACGTTACTTAAGAGAGCCAATGGAATTACATTTGATGGATTATCAAGCTTACCAAATATATATTTCAGTTTTCCAATATCCTCATCATTGTAACATATTAAACCTTACAACTTTTTTTTTGCTTATTCTGTATCATATACACCAAACTTAAAGGTTTGTCTTATAGCTTATTGTAACAAACTTAAAGGTTTGTCATGTAGCTTATTGTAACAAACTTTGGTATATTTCAGCTTCTTACAATATTTACACTAAAGGCCCTACTTACTTTCTTTATTTTATCTCCTTTACTTAATACAAATCTCTCATAATTTGAGAGTTGATACTGGTGGTTCAACTAACACTTTTCAATAGTTTATTAGTAGCATTTAAAATTAACATTTTCATTATTTTTGGTTAAAGCATTATTGTTCACCTGCTTTTTCACATCCAACATGTGAAATTATTTAATTTAACAATTAGATTTCTTCCTTTCATAAAATTTAAACACTTAATTGATCAAATACATGGTTTAATCTTGTAAGAAAACTATCATTTTCAATAAAATATTTTATTTTGAAAAGTCATACTATATGATCACTCAACAACAGTGTATTAGTCTAATAACATATTTTCATATTTAGTGATATTTTACCACCTCTTTAATTTGTTTTTTTCGTTTTAGTTTTTATTTCACACACTTGGATGACATCATTAACCTTGGAATAAGTTTTATAAATAGCCTCTTAAATCCCTTATGCTATTAGGAGAAATATGTAAGTATCATTAATCTCATGTGTCATAGAACTCATAGCTATGCCATGGTGTGATAATTCTCTTTATCTCGTTCTCTATATCTTGGTTCTCCTTTCTTCAGGGTAATTTTCAACACGTGATGAAATTTGTCTTTACCTTTGATAATAGTTCATATTTGTTGAGAGTACTTTAAAAAGTTTTTCATTCAAATTTTATGATGTTAGAATGTTTTAAACTTTACTTTCTAGTTGATCTTCATCTAGTTTAGGGGCCAAAATTTAGGTATAGTTGGTTTCCATGATTTTTAATATAACTGTTGTGGTTAATGTTTAAATACACAGAAGGTTGTGAGGGAATAACTAAGGTTACATATCACTAAAATAAACTATAATAATGGGGTAATGAAGGCTACTAAGCGATCAACAAATAATAAGACAATAATGAAGGCTATAAAGTAAGAAAAAACAAGACTGTAGTAGAAAACATGACTAACCAAAAGAACCTAAGATTTTAATATCATATTGCAAATTAAGTGATGGTTAAATATTAGACAATTATATGTATAAATGTACATATGTGTGTGCATATACTATATATATAATATATGCACACACATATATACATATATACATATAATAATAAACAACTTTTGACATATATCATATGTCTCAAGTAATTGACCAACAATTATATGTATAAATGTATATATGTGTG
>JANIIA010000192.1:22692185-22712687 GCA_027478495.1 Erythroxylum alaternifolium
CTAATGATCTTCAATATGTCTATCATATGGATATTATGGATTCATTTGTGCAGGATATGTTTAATGAAGAAAATATTGAAGATGAGTTGGAGTTTAAGGCCAAATCAGAAGTGAATGAGCAAATTGATGAAACTTGTAAAGTTGTAGAGTCATTATTAGCAATGCAAATAGATTTGAAAACTTTGAATGCTGAACTTACTATAAGTCATAAGAAAATGCTACGTTCTGTTTGTAGGCTCCGAAGATTAAATTGAAAGCCCTACTTGATCATATTAACAATGTCTATTTGATTGATGGAGAGGCATTACCAATGATCATTTCAAAATGGTTGACTGAATGGAAAGAGGAAAAATTGGTGACACTACTTAAAGATTACAAAACTGCAATTGGTTAGACTTTAGTGGACATAAAAGGAATCAGCCTGACTATTTGCATGCATAGGATTCTTTTAGTTGAGAGTGCTAAACTAAAATGGGAAACCCAAAGAAGATTTAACCCAGTAATGAAAGATATGGTAATGGAAGAAATTTTAAAACTTTTGGATGCAGGTATAATTTATCCAATCTCGAATAGCGAATGGGTAAGTCCAGTGCATGTTGTGCCTAAGAAAACTAATATGATAGTAATACAAAACCAGAATGATGAATTGGTACCAATGAGGCTACAAAATGGGTGACAAATGTGTATAGACTTTAGAAAGCTTAATTTAGCTATTAGAAATGACCATTTTTTGTTACCCTTTATGGATCAAATGTTAGAAAGACTTGCTAGTAAATCATGTTTCTGCTTTTTGGATGGTTTTTTAGGTTACTATCAAACAAAAATTGCTTCAGAAGATCAAGAAAAACTACATTCATGTGTCCTTTGGAATGTATGCTTTTAGGAGAATGCCAGTCGGTCTCTATAATGCTCCAGGTATATTCCAAAGATGCATAATAAGTATATTTTTTGAGTATATAGAGAACTGCATTGGATGCTGCGCAGTATAATTATTCTACAACTAAGAACGAGCTTTTAGCAGTTTTTTTTGCTTAAGATAAATTTAGATCTTACCTGTTTGACTTAAAATTATTGTTTACTCTTATCATGTAGCATTGAAATATCTTTTGGCAAAGAAGGAGTCCAAATTGAGGTTGATATGATGGATTTTGATACTTCAAGACTTTGATTTTACAATAAACAATCGGAAAGGTGCAAAAATTTAGTAGCAGATCACTTGAGCAGGTTAGTAAGAGATGAAGATATTTTACCTATTTCTGAAACTTTTCCTAATGAGCAATCAGTCCAAAAGAAAAGTATGGTTCTATAGTAGGCTAACTTGGTTAATTATTTAGTTACTAGAACTTTACCTTATCATATTAGTAAGTCTAGGAAGGAAAAGATAAGAAATAAGGAAAAATATTATGTGTGGGATAAACTGTTCTTATGGAAGTTCTGCTATGATCAAATTATAAGGCGTTGTGTGCCAGAAAAGGAACAAAATTCTATCTTAGCTTTTTGTCATAAATATGCATGTGGTGGCCACTTTGAATCCAAAAGAATTACTAGGAAAGTTTTGGACAATGGATTATATTGGGAGACTTTATTTAAAGATGCTTATGTGTTTTGTAAAAGTTGTGATAGATGTCAAAAGATAAGTACGTTATCTTATAGAAATGAAATGCCTCAAACCCCAATTCTTATAGTTGAAATATTTAACGTATGGGGTATTGATTTTACGAGGCCCTTCCCTTCATCTTATGGATTTTCTTACATACTTTTGGCTGTTGATTACATTTCTAAATGGATGGTAGCAAAATCCACTAGAATTGACAATTTTGCAACTGTTGTAGGGTTTATAAAAGCTAACATTATTGATACATTTGGAATCCCACGTGCCATCATTATTGATCAAGGAAGTCATTTTTGCAATAAAGTTGTGGCAATGCAATTTAGAAAGTATGGAGTGCATCATCGAGTAGCCACCGCGTACCATCCATAAACAAATGGACAAGCAGTAAGTAAAGTTTCCAGCATGATGAATATTGATCTAGAACTTCCACCATATGAAGAAGATTGAGAAGAACCAGCCCCGTCGAGCATAATGACGTTAAACAATTGCACTTTTTGAGAGGCAACCTAAAGTATGATAATTTTATTTTATTTTGTTTTAGTTCTTTCTTTGATGCATATGTTTGTTTTTGAAACAGAAATTTATTGGCTTAAAGGAAAAAGAGGTCTTGATAAATTTGTGCATAAAGATGATGAGGACACTTAGGATAACTATTTTTTGACCTAAACAAACCTACCTCACTTTTTATCTTTAGAAAACCAATTTTAGCCTTAACCTTTCTTTTTGCATAATAACCTTGTTACTGTTAGATTCCGATCATGCATCTCATACATAATATATGTTAAATATATGCAGAAAAAATAAAAAAAAAACTCAAAAACCGGATCTACTCATACATATAGATATAGAAAAACAAAAACAAGAAATGTAAAATGTTTACATACCTTTCTGATGATCTCTTTCGTTCTTTAATCTTCTGTACGTTGGGTTGTCGTAAACTATAGCGATCAATGCAAGCCGTCTTTAATGAAATTCCTATAAAGATAGAAGGATGAAACCTCACTAAGAGATGGTTAGAATTCTTTCTTTGTGCTAGCAAAGACAACAACTCTTGAGAGAGTTAAAGAGAAAAAGTGTATTTGTAAGAAAAGAACCTATCTTTTTCATTTTATATCTTACACAAGATGCATAAAAATCATCCCAATTTTTTGCATCATTTGGCCTTCCACAACCTCCATCACTAATGGAAGTTATGGGAAGTTAATGGTCATGAATAACATGCATTAATGGAAGTTATGGGAAGTTAATGACCATGAATAACATTCGTTAATGGACACTAACAACACTTGTTTCTAATCCATTCCACGCAACGTTTTCTACTACGATCACATCGCGATACAATCCCGAAACACTCTCTCGTATCTTGAATCACCATCCAAGATCATTTTACTCATCCTTCAGATCTCTTATATGTGTGACCCATTAGGTTCCCGGTTATGTTGGCCATTTGAATTAACACTTAATTCAAGTAAATCAAGAGCGATATCTAGCAACACATCATGACCTCCAATTGACCGAAAAGTTAGTGATTTGACTATGAACCCTTCTATACGTAATGTTGCGATGTAATCTGTCCTTTTACCATCGATACCCCACTTGGTTCAGAGTATGGTCAAAGTGTCAGCTCTCACTAGACTAATTATGTATCATTGAAAATCTCTTCATAACACATATCTGTTTTGGCCAGAGACTCCTGAGTAATGACCCAGACAGGAGGCCATGGGTATCATCACCTTTTATCAAGAGTGGTGAATCCTTTATTGGATACTCAATTACCTCCGAATACCTTAAGTTGTACCCAATCACCACCCTATGAGTAACCCTATGAATGAAGTCAAAACACAGGATCTGTATCCAAGATATCCTTGAGCACCTCAAGTCAAAGGATACTTGCACCATTGCTATGATGAGACTATCATTGACACTGGAATAAAATATCCATATGATTGTCTCATAATAGGTCAATCCAATGTATTTACTACCCTTAGTAAGCATCCACATGTTAACTCTAAACAACTAATGTCTACAGCTTATTAGATCTACTGCTTGATCGAGTCAAGGAGTATGACATGCGCTAGCTTATCCAGATTAATGATATCTCATCTTATTAATCCTATGACTAGGGAAAGTTTAGATACTAACATAATTACACATGATAGGAATCTTATTATAATGATCTCATCATGATTTCCTCCATGCTATGTTTTGTATCAAGGACTTTATTGAATCAACTTAACATCAACATCAAATCCATAAATGTATGAACATCAAAATAATGAAAAATGCCTTTATTAATCATAAAATGATTTGTACAATAAATGCTAAAGGTGGTTGCCTTCAGAGTACTTCTCTAACAGTAGTAGCATAAGAAGATTCGAAATTTGGTAGTGAAGATCCATTCTTTTATAAAGATTCTTAACTGAAATGTCATCTATGTTTTTCATTCTCTACATTATACAGATAATCCACAATATTTCAACATAGAATAAATTTCATTCTTGTGGGGAATTACCTAAGAAGAGAAAGGAAGGGGCTTTTAATTAAGGCACTTAATATTTTAGACATTTGTGGCTTCTATTGGGGTCTTGGCCTTGCTGGCAATAATTTGCTCGAAAAGATCCCTTATTTTCAATTCTTTGATTATTTGGAAGAGACCTGTTCCATTGCTACTTTCAGGGAAATCAACATGCTTTAACACTTATTGGGTCACTTCACAAAACTTGGTGGAGATGTTACTCAAGTGGGTTTCAACATAGATCTACTTATCTAATCTATCAAACTGTCCATCCATCTCTAAAACAAACACCTAAGATTGAAACACAAGAAAGGAAAAAAAACTTACAAAAGTTTAATTTGTTTTAGTTTCCTCTGGTGCCAAGAAAAGAGGAAGCCCAAACTTATTCAATATTTTAACTCGAAACACTTTTCACATGGCTTGTAATGTAGATCAATAAAGATTAATGTTAAGAAGTTTTAAAGCAGATACCTCATGTCCTTAGTATCGGTTCAGTAATAGAATTTGATGCCTGGGTATGAGCAAGTAAGCTTCCTTCCACATGGTATCCATGAGAGGGTCAAGCCTTAATCAAATAGATAAATAGGGCTAAAGAACTGAACCTCTTCTTTCATTGTCAACTTAACTCTTAGGATCTTCCCCTTATTGTCATATGGAATTAGCTAGGTTGGCAGAACTTTTATAACAATATTAGCATATTGCTTTTGTGGATCTGTAACTAGGTCATATATGAAGAAGCATAACTATGTCATACACCATTTTCATAAACAACATAAGAATCTATATAAAGTTAATTACGAAGCCTTCATCTGGAAGAAAAAATGTTATTAATATCAATCCACTTCAATGTTTAGGAAGAGCCAATTATTAGAATGATATCAATATAAGGATCAAATTCTAGTTTATGAGCTTTAATGCTAGCTTTGTTAGAATCATTCATTTCGATTTATGGGTCGATTTTTCTAGCTAGAATCTGACCAGAAAAAAACATTTGTTTCGTTGAATACCCATGTGAGTTTTCAGCCAAAACAACAAGAAGGAAAGAGAACCCAAGTGGACAATTATGCTAATCACGAAATCTCTAACAGATACAATGAGCTAAATTAATCAAAAACTTAAAAAACATACACTAAACGAACAGGTACTTAAAAATCAAAGAAAAAAGGTTAAGCAATAGGAATGGGGATCTTTGTTTTTCATGAAAATCAAATGAGTAATGAAACCAAAGGCCAAAGATGTAGTTGGCAGAAGCCTGAAATCTGCAATCAGAGAGGGAGAAAGAGAGAACTAAGAGGGGGCTTAAGGGAATAGTAACAATGAAGGGATTCATAAGGATGTTGTAGAGGAAAGGAAAGGAAAGGGTTGAATAAAAACAAATCATTTTCTTTTTTTTTCTAAAAAACCACGTGGAATCTACCTGGCCTCTTCAAACACTTTTTTATATATAGTAGCGGCGTGTGTATGACACTTCCAAATTTTCATTCAAAATAGCCTAATGTTGGGTGGACACGATAACATTTAGACCTTAATTAAGCAAATTATAATGTTAGACCCTAAATTGATCAAACCCAAAAACATTTGGCCCAAATTTGGGCATTTAGCCTTCAATTTTGTGATGATTATTAGTTAAGGAATGATCACAATTTTAGAATTATAATTTCTAGTTTGAAAGATTTTATAGATTCGATGATTCTTCACTTCAAGAATTGAGATGTGGAATTATATAAACTTGAATAGGAAGGACACATACTATGTTAAATGTTGTCATTAAGTTGTTTGTGTTTTGGAGGCTACAGATGAGAACTTGAGATTAAATGAGAATCAGTCGTATCTTTGGATGTTGAATATCTATACCAAAGTTGAACACTCCATTTAGAGTTTACTTCATAATTGTCTACCTACGTGATCAAATTTGGTATGCGTGGGTTACAAATTAATGGACTCTTGCTATGTTTGTTGCCATGTAGAAACTAAAGACATCGTTTATGTATTTTTTTCAATGTTTAGGTGCAACAAAGTTGCTTTGATGTAGGTTTTACATTGGATGCTAATGTGATTGGATTGGTTTAAAATTGAATTTTTGGTTTAATATCTTTATCCTCTTTGAATTTGATAACCTATGTATGTATTGATCCTATAGGGTATTAGAAAATTTTAAAATGATTCCCTTTAGAAAAATGATTCATTTCTTCATAAGCCACAATCTTTAGTTTTTAGAGTAATAAAAGCCAACTCTAGTAGGTAGAAAGTGTGACCAGTCTTTAACTCACTCATGTGTTTTAGAAATTCATCGACAAATTGTAATTAATTGATGTTTTAAGATGCAATTTGGACATTATGATGTTTATTTCACGTGTTTTAGAAATTCATTGACAAATTATAATAATTGATGTTTTAAAATGCAATGCAGACACTACGATGTTTAGATTGTTTTAAAATTATTAATGTTTTCATATAAAAAAAGAATAAAGTTAATTTGTGATAGATTTCACAACTATCCTAATACTCTTCTAAAAAAGGCTAAAGATGTAGCGTTATGGTTAGTTTGTGGTAAAACACTTAAATAAACTATGAATGACCAAAAAATTAGATTGAATTAAATTTCAATAAGTTATGTATTAATTCAGAATTGACTTGATGCGAATTTTATATTTTTCTATATGTATAGGTTTCACTATGCCATGTGACATCCATATGGTCTATCTACCTTTTAAAAACAAAACGCAACTACCATTGGTGTTTTAAGCATCATTGACCATCATCTTCTCTGTTACTGATAAGAAGGGTAGCACTTGATGGGACATTGTTGGTAGCGATACCATAAGAAGAAAAAAATGTATTTAGTTATCTACTTTAATTTTTCCAACATTTTTGAAGAAAAAATGCATTTATTGAATTGCAATCTTGGAAAAGAATCAATATGATGATTCTAATGGTGAATCAAAACCAAAACTTAAATTAGTTAAAAGGAGATTGTCTAATGTAAGTGAATATCATGTTCTTGAAGATAATTACAATGTTGGAAGTCCACTAAAGTGGCCTAAAGACGTGAAAACTCTAATGATAATGCTAAAAATCACTAAAGCCACTACAAAAAAAAAAAACAATAACCTAGTGAAATTCCACTAATGCGCGGGGTCTAGGGAAATCTTGTAGCACACAACCTTACCTTTAACTGGTAGAGAGATTGTTTTCAATAGACCCACATTACAAAAAAAGAAAAAAGAAAAAATATATTTGCATGTCTATATTAAAAATAAAATAAAATAAAATAGATAAAAATAAAATAAAAATAAATAAATTTGAATAAATAAAAATATAAAAGTAAAATAAAATAAATAGTAAAATAAATATAGAACAAGGGAAAGAGTCAAAATAAAAGATAAAATAAGTAAATAAATACACAAACAGAAAAGAAGACAAGTTAATAAAAAATTGAAGAAGTCATACAAGAACACTAAAGCCACTACCAAGTTCTGAAAATGTTGATGTAAAAATTTTATCAAGTGAAGATAATGACAATGAATATGATAATGAGGAAAAGGTGATATATAAGATTTTGATGCATTATAGTTCAAAAGGCTTGTCCATTAAGTCGAACAGAGCCATGATATGTAAGAAACCTCCTTCTTCATGTCAAACAAGTGATGGCCCAGGTGAAATAGAACCTTAAGAGTCATAAATCTAATATACTTGTCTATGCAACTCCTAGCAAATTAATAATAATACATGCAAGGACTATGTTAATTATATTAAAACCATTTGTTAATTCCAATCTATCTGGATGTGACAATCTAACAGACAAAATATCATTTTCTAAGGGAAGATAAATAAATATGGATATGTTTTCAGATGTTGGTTGGGATTGAATTGTAAAAAGAAAAGCATATCCACTCGGATTTCTATTTCCTTTAAAATTGTTAAAGGATAAATTTTAGCCCCTTAGAATATGAAAGCATTTCACAGTTAGATGGAAATAGGTCTTAGGTCAAAGGTTAGTTAGACCACATGTATAATGGTGGCATGCGAAACTCTAAGGTAACTTAGCAAGTTAAATCAAGCATGTGTGAGTTTTATTAGAGTTTTAGACCCAGTATAGACCAACTTGACTAAGGATAATTTTTTGATAGACTAAGGACTTAGCGTTTGCTCAAATGAATGGATGATGACTAATGGACTTGACATAGGTAAGCATTGGACCAAACCAGTGTATTAATAAAGACTTCGGGCTTGGATGACTCATCATCAACAGATAGAGATAGTGGAAAGATCTTGGATGATGTGGCAAATAAGATCACAGCAGATAGACATCAGCTTTAAAAGATAAAGAACATGTGGGAGGATCATTTGAAGATAGTGGAGATCTTCGTAGATATAGATGTATCTTTCCTAATTAAACATAATCTTTTATCTTATTAGTTGGGATGTAAATAAATCTTAAGGTTTAAAAAACCTTATCGAACCAGCCGATTAAACTAGGAATAGTATGAATCGACAAGTTGTCTAATGCAATTTAGTTTAATATCTAGTTTATATAAAAATTGGCCAGATTATGAGTGAACCACTTAGTTTACTAATGAAGTGGTCAGAACTAATTGTTTCTTTTACCATCCTCGCTTTTACTCTTTACCATCTTCTCTTCTTGTCATCGTTACCTTTTTTGAAAATTGCTAGTCCCTCCATAACCCACAAATAAACTTTACTACCATCATGAAGCAGAAGCAATAAATGTAACTAATCATGAATCGCTAGAAGCCAACCAACCACACACAACATGATAACATAATTGTGACCATCTTTGCTGTGAGAGTATTTATGAGGAACAAAGGAGCTCTAAGGGAGGTTGAATACTCAACTTATAGGGAGAGCGAGGTGTGAAAAAATGAAATAGTAAAGGAGATAAGAGAAATCTGGAAGAAGATGAGATGACATGAATACATAACATCATGACTCTTAGAGCAATTCTTTGAAGCTCCCGATAGAAAGCTATGAAAGAAGATGAGATGAGTTCAGGAAGAAGCAATAAAGACAACTCTAGATTAAATCAACTTTCTCTTTTGATCATAAACGTGTTCATAATCTACCTTCTCTCTTATATTATGTTTTGTTGTCTTCAACTTTATTCTAAATAATTTTTCTGGTTGAAATGACCCCTCACTCCGCTCTACTTTACTCTATTTAATACTTATTGCATTTGGTAAATTAGTAATTGTAGATTCCCTAATCTTAATTCCAAAGGGAGTTAATGTAATTCTTCACCACAATTCTATAGATTTAAATTTCACCATTAAAAACAATAATTATTAATTAGTGACAAAATTAGTAATTTTGTCTTAGATAAATAAACTAATTGAGATGTAAAAAAGTTATAACATTGTCATATTTTGACGATTTAAAGTGCAATATAGTGATATTTCAATTTATATTATTAGGAAAAAAATATTTTACTATAAATATTTTTATAAAAAAAGCTACTTTCTTGTTTTGCTTTCTCTCATATCTAGTCATTAGAATATTTTTTGCTTATTTAAATTCCCACTTCCAACATTTTTTGTTATTATTTTAAACTTCAAAGCATCACCTTTAATTAATTGTTTGTAAGAATTTATGATTTTGCCCCAACTATGAGACTATTATGTAAATTGCAAATAGCTATTCCACCTTTTAAAACTATTTCATAAATTGAGTTTACCCAAAAACGATTTTTGGATCGAAGAAGAAGAATCATGACCTGATCTTGATTATAATGAACTTAAAAAGGCAATTTTTGAAGAAAAATGCATTTGTCACAATAAATGAATTAAGAACATCTATTGATGGTCAGTTCATATCTTATTTTGATCTTATTTAGGTTAAAAGTATAATATATTACAAATTTACAATTGAGAATAATTTCATGCATTACTTAATTTATCTGAATGCAGTAGAAGAAGTTTATGCAAATACTTTGGATGAAAGCTTAGTTTATAAGTCTTTAGAGACTGTTGGAGAATTTGGAACTTTTAACGATGATGAGATACAACCTCCTTTAGAAATACAAATTTGATTTTTATTATTATTTTAATTTTTTATATTAGACTCAGATTTATTTATTATTATTTAATTATATAATAATAGACATTAGTGTATTTTTATTTCAATAAAATATTTTATTTTTATTCTTATAACTTTTAATTCTTATTTATTATATTCCGATTTTATAGTAGTTTAACACCAATTAAATCTCTAAACCTTAAACCTTTTCTTTGATCGATTCGATTTTCGGTCTAATTTTTAAAGTATTAATAAATCCTATTAGATAGAGTTCTATTTAGATGAAGGTGTCATCTTATTGAATAATATGATGTGATCTAATTAGGATAAGATGTGATCTAGCTAGTTGAGTTCAATTAGAATTCTGATTTAGCTATCAAGCTAGAGGTGCTTATAAATAACTCATTTAAGCCTTACTCCTCACATTAAAATGAGAGAACATTCCTTTGTGTACTTTAAGGGAAGTAATAAAGGTTAGCATCTGTTATATCTCTTTCGTGCTCCTATTGTTGTCATTATTAGTTTAGTGCCTTCTCAATAATCTTCCAGAGTGTGAGAGTTAAACACTCGAGGGCTATGAGGTGTTTGAAAATAAGTTAGTTTGTTAACGATCACGTGGGAAAGGCTGAATCCTTTTTTTTTTAAATTTAGGAAAAGGCTGAATCTTGCTTAAATAGACTTAAGTAAAATTGTCTTGTAAAGGGGTAGGCACAACTTGCTATATAAGTTTGGTGCTTTAAAAAAGCTTTGCAACAACTGGTATCAAAGTCACACTTTGATATGACAGGAGGCAATAATTTGATAGAGCGTGTCAATAGAATAGAAGCACCTATAGGGCCAATTCTTTAAAGAAAGGAAGAGGTCATGTCTTATAATACTCTCGGTTCTAGATGTTAGAGTAGCAGAACCAACAGTTGCAACATCAAATAGATTTGATCAGACCACAAGAGGAGAATAAGTTCAAGATGACAATCCTAAGGTGTACTATTACAATTCAGGATGTTAGGCATGTTGAGAGCACCTCAGTGAAGGTGCTTGAACCTAAGGTTTTTGGGGGTGTGTTGAATGCGAGGGAGCTTGAGAACTTTCTGTGGGATATGAAGTAGTACTTTGAGGTTACTAAGGTACTTGATGTTGAAAAGGTCAATGTGATGATTATGTACTTGGATGGAGATGTGAAGCTTTGGTGCAGAGAGAGGACCTTTGCTGAAATTAGTGCGGGTAGGGCTTCTATCCATAGGTAGGAGAAGATGAAGAAGAAGTTAAAAAATCAATTCCTTCCCATAAAAAATTTTTGGCTTGCGAGGGATGCCTTGAAGAAGCTAAAACAAGATGGATTGGCAAGAGATTATGTTAAAAATTTTAGCTCTCTAATGCTGGATATTAACAATATGTCAGATAAGGACAAACTCTTTAACTTTTTGTCTAGGTTACAATTATGGGTGAAAATGAGGTTGCGGATGTGAAATGTAAAGGATGTGGTTGGTGCATTCTCAACTGCTGATGCCTTGGTGGAATTTCAACTGACGAAGAAAACTAAGGCAGACTCATATACTTTTTTTAAGGGCAAAGGCTTAGCCGAATAAGAGAAGAGCAAAGGGAAAAAGAAGAAAGAATATAAGAAAGGAGATTTTAAGGAGAAAGATGAGAAAATGTTCAAGAGTGGGGTGACATCCTCATATTATCTATGCAACAACCCACATTTTGAGAGAGAATGTCTAAAGAAGGAGAACCTAAACTCCTTGATTGTCGAAAAAAAGGAAGAAGATTCAGAAGTGGCAATGAATCCGAACGCTTTATTGAATAAGGTTAAAGGTGAATGCAATCCTTTTGGCAAGCTCATGTACGTGAAAATATAAGTCAATGGAATGAAGGTAACCACAATGCTGAATATGGGTGCAACAAACTCTTCTATGGTGGAAAAGATGGTGTGCGAGTGTGGGCTTAAGGTATCAAAGACCCTAAAAAACATGAAGACCCCTATGAGTAAGGCACAAGCTGTGGTTGGAGCTACTTACAATTTCCCATTGAGTATAGGGAGTTGGCATACCAAGTTCAACTGCATGGTCATATTATTTAAAGATTTCAAGTTAATACTGAGGATAAATTTCTTGAAAGCGGCAAAGACGGTGTTGTATCTAAGTTTAGAAGGTATGCTGATCATGCATGAACAAAATTCCTTCTCTGTTATCTGTTTTAGATCCGGTGGTAGAATGACAAATGATGCAATAATAGTAGCATATGTATTGGTCATAAGCATTGGAAAGGGTTGAAGAAAGATATGTAAACTTCTCTCGCTACCATTTGAGAGAATGATGAAGATCACACGATGGAAATCCATGATGCGATTGTAAATTTATTGAGGAAGTTTTGAGATCACATGATGGAAATCCCTGATGCGATTGTAAATTTATTGAGGAAGTTTCGAGATGTTATGCCAAAAGAGTTGCCTAAGACCCTTCCTCTTTGTTAAGAGTTATATCATAGGATCAAGTCAGCTCCTAGACTCATCACACTTACACGTGCCCTATATAGGATGTCCCTGTTGGATTTAAGGGAGTTTCGAAAATAACTTGGTGAATTGTTGGAGGCAGGATTCGTCCAACCTTTCAAAGCTCCATACAGTACCCCGTTATTCTTCCAAGAGAAGCAAGATGGAACACTTCGAATTTGCATGGACTGTCGAGCCTTGAACAAGGTAAAAATAAAAAATAAGAATCATGTTCCCTTAGTTCAAGATTTAATGGACAAATTGTCAAAAGCTGGGATTTTCACAAAGCTTGACCATCAAATTAGGTATTGGAAAGTATCGATAATTGAGGGCAATGAACAAAAGACAACATGTGTTACTCGATGTGGATCACACAAATTCTTAGTCATGCCATTTAAATTGACTAATTCCCCTACGATATTTTACAACCTGATGAACGACATGTTACACGACTTCCTTGACAAGTTTGTTGTGGTGTATCTTGACGACATCGTAGTGTATAACATTGATATGGCAGAACATATAGAGCATTTAAGGAAAATGTTCAATTAGCTGAGGCAATACAAACTCTACGAGAAGATGGACAAGTTTGAGTTTGCACAGTTGGAGATCAAATTCTAAGGTTATTTAGTGAGTAAGGGTCAGGTCAGAATGAATTTGAAAAAATTGAAAGCGATAGTTGAGTGACAGATTCCCACGATAGCACGAGAGTTACAGAGTTATCTCAAACTGGCTAACTACTATAGGTGGTTTATAGTGGGATACTAAAAACATTGATGCCATTGATAGACTTACTGAAGAAAAAGAAATAGTGGTGTTTGTCGGATATGCATTAGGAGGCCTTCAAAATACTTAAATTCGATATCTCAACTAAACCTGTGTTGAAGCTGCCTGAGTTGGGTCTTCTATTTGTGGTATATATGGATACATTAGACAAAGCTATTGATGAAGTCCTAGTATAGGAGGTTCATCTTGTAAAATTTAAGAGCCGAAAGCTCAACAGTGTAAAGCAACAGTACTTGACGAATAAAAAGGAGATGCTTGTAGTAGTGCATTGCCTTGAGACATAACGAGTATATTTGTTAGAAACTAGGTTCGTTGTTTGTACAGATAATGTTACCAATATATTTTTCAAGACCCAAAAGAAGTTTTCTGAAAAGCAAACCTGGTAGCAGGAGTTTCTTACTAAATATAACTTCATATAAGAGTATAAACTAGGGAGGCATAACAACATGATAGATGCCTTGAGTCTAAAGGAGGTGCTTACGACCTTATATGCCATTACTAGGGTGGAGTCTAACCTATTGGAGCAAATCAAAACTAAAGCTCCATTGGGCAATACATATTGTAAGTTAATCTCATAAGTTAAGGAAGGTGTTGTACACAAAATTTGACTTGACGATGATGGGCTATTGATGACTAAGAGTATTCAAGTGTATGTGCAGAGTTTTTGTGGTTTGTGGAGAAAAAAATATTGAATGAGACGCATGAATCACAGTGGCTTAGTCACCCCAAATTTCAAAGCATGATAACACTTGTAACTCGTTCCTACTATTGGTCGAATGCAGAGAATGACATCAAGTTGTATATCGAAACATGTTTTGTATGTCAATTGGATAAGCCAAAGAGGAAGAAGGAAATCGGTTTGCTACAGCCCCTATCACTTCTTAAAAGACCATGGATATCAGCTTTGATGGATTTCATTGGTGGGTTTCCAAAGGTGAATGACATGGTGACAATTATGGTGATTATAGATTGATTCTCCAAATATGCAATCTTCATGCTAGCACCAGTAACGTGTCTCTCGAATGTTGTGGCGGAGTTGTTCTATTATAAAGTGGTGAAGTATTTTGGAGTCTCTACGGATATTGTTAGTGGCTGATTTTGGATATCCCTTTTTAATATAATGAGAAGCAATTTGAAGTTTTCAATAGCAAATCACCTACAAACGGATGACCAACTGAAAAGATCAATGGTCTATTAGAGGAGTACTTAAGGCATTACATAAGTGCAAGCTAGTGTAACTGGTTGCGTTTACTTGATCCTGCACAATTTTGTTATAACTTACACAGATCTTCTACTACATAGAATAGTCTCTTTGAGATAGTATTGGGACAACAACCTCTCACTATACTTGAGATTGCATAACAAAGGATAAGTAAAGAGTGTCTTACAGTGTACAAGTTCATAATGGAGAAGCAAGAGTCGTTAGATGAGGGGAGGGATAGTCTTTGAAAGCTTATCAACAGATGAAGAAGTAAGCGAACCTACAAAAGAGACCGTTAGAGTTCAACGTGAAAGATAAGGTACTATTGAAATGTAACCCACAAATTTGGAAGTTCTCAAGTAAACAAGTAAATCGTGGATTGGTGCTAAATTACGATGGACCATTTGAAGTGCTAAATAAAGTGGGGAATGTGGCATACAGATTGCCCAAAAGATTAAAGGTACACCCTACTTTTTATGTAAGTTTTCGCAAACCTTATCATAAGGATGCATTAGATCCGAATAGGAGTAAGGTGAAGAGAACTTCAATAGTTGTGAGGAAACAGCTCAAGAATCAAGTGGATAAGATCTTAGATCATCAAACAATGGGGCAATATAAAAAGCATTGGACGATCGAATTCTTAATCCAGTGGAAGGGAAAGCTGATCATGAAAGCTACGTGGGAGAAAGATACTACCTTATGGCAGTTTGAGGATAAAGATACTACCTTATGGCAGTTTAAGGATCAGGTGAATGCCTATCTTCAAACTAGTTTTGCTGGACCCTATTTCCGGAGCCCAACTATCCGAATGTCATGAAAGCGTGAGCTTGTGAATTACCCTGTAGGTTATTTCCATGGGATCTCTCTAGCCAAAACTACTTTCGACAGTGGAATCATAAATTCACTTCTTCAGAACAATTGTAGCTCCATGTCTCTAGTTTATTTTAAAACAATAATCGTCTCATTCGGAGCTCTACAGGTCAAGATATGATTAAAATGCTGAAGTATGTTCGGTAAAACAATCAATTCATGCTCTTTGGGTCTCACTCTAAAATTTACCATAATGCAATCAGGCTCCTCCTGTGTCAAACTTATCCTCAGCTTAGCTATCTCTGTCAATAACGACAAATAAACTGTCTGAACATAGGCTATAGAGGATTTCCTACTTAAGGCATCCGTCACCACATTCGCCTTTCCTGGGTGGTATTCAATCAACAGGTCATAATCTTTGAGCAACTCTAATCACCTTCTCTATCTCAAATTTAACTCTTTCTGGCTTAATAAGTACTTGAGACTTTTATGATCTGTAAAAATCCTTATCTGAACCTCATGCAAATAATGTCTCCAAATCTTTAAGGCAAAAATTACTGCTGCTAATTCCAGATCATGGGTCGGATAATTCAACTCATATGGCTTCAATTTTCGCGAGGCATAGGAAATTACTTTGTCTCATTGCATCAACACACAACCCAAACCCTTGTTTGAAGCATCACTGTAAACTGTATAACCCTTATCTCCTATAGGCAAAGTCAGAATTGGAGCATTTGTCAATCTATGCTTAAGTTCCTCAAAGCTTTTCTGACATTCATCACTCCAAATAAACTTCTGATTTTTCTTTAATAGCTTCATCATCGGAGCAGCTATCATAAAAAATCCTTCCATAAACCTCCTATAATACCCTGCCTGACCCAGAAAGCTCCTGACTTCTACAACTGTCTTTGGTGCATGCCACTTCACCACTGCTTTAATTTTCTTTGGATCAACATGTACTCCATCCTTCGTGATCACATGCCCAGGAAAGATCACCTTATGAAGCCAAAATTCACATTTGCTGAATTTGGCATAAAATTCCCTCTCCCTCAGTGTTTGCAACACTATCCAAAGATGTTTTTCATGTTCCTCTTTGTTTTTGGAATAAACCAGAATGTCATCGATAAACACTATGATAAACTGATCCAGATACTCCTTGAAGACCCTATTCATAAGATCCATAAATGCAGCTGGAGCATTGGTCAAACCAAATGGCATAACTAGGAAGTCGTAATGCCCATACTGAGTCCTAAAAGCTGTCTTACTTACATCAGACTCCTTGATTCTGAGCTAATGATAACTTGATCTGAGATCAATCTTGTAAAAGAACCTTGCTCCCTGTAGCTGGTCAAATAGATCATCAATCCGAGGTAAAGGATACTTATTCCTAATAGTTACCTATTGAGTCTCTGGTAATCAATACACATCCGCCATGTCCCATCCTTCTTCTTGACAAATAAAACAAATGCTCCCCAAGGTGACGAACTTGTCCTTATATACCCTTTCTCTAATAGTTCCTCCAGTTTTTCCTTACGTTCTTTTAGTTCAGCTGGAGCCATCCTATACGGTGGTATAGAAATGAATGTGGTTCTAGGAATCAAGTTAATGGTAAACTCGATTTCCCTCACCGGTGGCAAACCAGGTAAGTCTTCTGGAAACACATCTAGAAATTCCTTTATAATTTGAACATCCTTTAACTTCTTTTCATTCACATCAGCATCTACAACATGTGCCAAGAAGGCTTCACACCCCCTTTCCATCATCCTGTTAGCTAGCAAAGCAAAAATAATTTTGGGTGCTGGTGCCCTCCTATCTCCTCTGAAAGTCACCTTCTCACTGTTGCCCAGATCAAACTCTACTTCCTTGAGACTGCAATCCAACTTTGCTTGATACTTCTCCATGACATCCATTCCAAGTATACCATCTAAACCTTTTAGGTCTAGATGTAGGAGATCCACTACCAATCTAGAACCTTCAATGAAGAGTTCACAGTCCTTATACACTTGATCGATTATCACATTCCTCCGTAAAGGAGTACTAACAACCAAAGGGTTATCCAAAGGCATCGAATCAACCTCATGTAATGTCATGCTTGCAGAAACAAAAGAATGTATGGAACCAGAATCAATCAAAACATATACTTCAGAATTTGAGTAACTGAGCCATACCCATGACAACTTCAGGTGCGGCTACAGCTTCCTCCCTTGTTATGGAAAACACCCTTGCTTATGCCTGAGCTTGACCCTTTGGCCTTCCTAGAGGAATAGTCTTCCTTGTAGCTCCAGAATTTCCCACCTCTGTGATTGGCTTGGTTCCCACTGTTTCTGCTTTCCTTGGGGCTTGAAATTGTGACCCCTCTTGCCTTGGTACTTGGGGACAATCCTTGATCAGGTGTCCCTTTTCTCCACATCGAAAACATGCTCTAAGTAACTTAAAGCACTCTCCCTTATAGAACTTCCCATAATATTCACATAGAGGGTTTGTGGCTCTGCTTCTCTCCATCCTGCTATTGCCTCCCACTGTTGAGGCTTGCACTGACACTGCCCTTGCTAGCTTGTCCTTACCCGAAGCACTACTTCCCACCTTACTCTATGTATGGAAGCTTTTCCCACTTCTCTCAGGCATTAGAGTACTCATCCCCTTCTTAGAAAACTGCTCCCAGTTCTTCCTCTTCCTACTCACTTCATTCTTTATGTTCTCGAGCTTCTCAGCCTGGAATGTAGCATTTACCAGCTGTTGGTAGTCACAAAAATTATGGATCAAGACTTTCTCTTTGATCCCCAAATGAAGACCTCCCTCAAACTTGCAGCACTTCTCTTCTTCATTCGCCACAATGTTTGCTGCATATCGTGAAAGCTATGTGAACTTCAGTTCATATTCACTTACAATCATGCTCCTCTGTGTGAGGTTTAGAACTCCCTATCTTTCTCTTACACATAGACCCTCGAGAGGTACTTCTTCCTGAACACCTCCACAAAGTCTCTCCATATCAACACTGGAGGCATAACCTGACTGTGAGGCACTGATTCCCACCAGTGGAATGCATCCCCCTGCAGCAAACTAACTACATAGTCTAGCTTCTCCTCATCCAAACACTTCATCTGAATTAGGACCCTCTCTGTCCTCTTCATCCATGCTTCAACTTCTTCAGGATTTGTAGTCCCATTGAATTTTACAGCTCCATACTTGAGAAACTTATCATATTGTCCAGTCCTCTCCACTGGTGCTTGTATCGGAACTTGAGACCTTGGCCCATAGCATATGAGAAAGCCTGAGCAAAGTCTTGAAAGAACCTTGGATCTAACGGATTAACTTTAAGCATAGAAGGAGGCGGTGGAGGCTCCTCATGTTGCACACTAGGTGCCTCAGAATCAGGAACAGAATGTGTCACCGCATCTTGTGGGATAAAAGACTCATCTGTGCTCCCTTGGCGAGAGCTGGACCGAGTCAAAGCTCCTTGAGTTCTCTTTCGAGGCGGCATAATCACTCCTGATATATAAAACCAAAGAAAATCTTCCGTTCTTACACAACGGTTTCAAAGGGGTGCAAAACAGTTCAAGTCATACAGAACAATTTCAATTCATAAACATGATTCAAAACATTGCAAGCAATTCACTTAAAATCCCTGCATGTACACTTCATATCTCCACCTTCCCAATTTATGCCTCGGATACTTCTAAACTTGGTCCTAAACCTGGACTTCAACCTAGTCACTCTGACACCACAAGTGTTGAGCCCCCGCCTCTTGTGAGATATATGGCCGACATCCTAAGTGACATCTAGACGTGCATCACACAAGGATGGAGTGCCCTCACCAGCACAAACCTTATCCTGAAACTTCATCTTGATCACTTCTTACCATCTTATCCCACGACTTGTACTTGGTATAAGTCTTTAACTGATTCTTGATCCTTGATTACTGAATTCTATGTTTAATTCCAAGTAAGTGACGGTTTAATAATACTAACTTAACTTCTTCTTTATATCGTCTGTGGTTAGCCCATCATCTGTGTTTACTTATGGCCTAAGTTCTATCGTCTGGGTTTTATCATCTATAGTTGACTTTCATCGTCTGGGATGACCCCTCTCCTATCGTCTGTCTTTCTACCATCTGCCTTTCTATCAACTGCCTTACTATCGTCTGTCTTATGATGTGTCATCACAGACGATTCTTTGTGTCTGTGTTATGACATGTCGCCTGTGTTCCTTGTGTTCGTATGTGACGTCAGCATAGACGATGCCTTGTGTCTATGTTTCATGTGTCTGTCTTCCTTTGCATCTGCGTCAGCACAGACGATACCCTTCGTCTATGTTCTTCCTTTGCGTCTGCCTTACTGAATGTAGACTTAACTCCTTCCAGACACCCTCATTTATCCAAATCCAAGGTCAGAAATACAAAAACCTAAACCTCAACTGCTTCCCAAGCCTCAAATTCATTGGATCAACTCGTGCAACGTGAAAACTTAACAGTTATCATAATCATATGCAGAACATACATATATTTCATTCATCCTTAAACAAATGTTGGTTTTACAAAGCTTTAATAACCTTATGAACCACAATACATCAATACACTTGAATCAGTAAAGCTTGAAAGGTTGCTAAAGTCTTAAGTTCTCCTAAAATCTAACTTAAGACTACAAAGAATATGTGCAGACTGGAGACTTGCCTTGACTCTTGACTATTCACTCTCTTATTCTTCACCTGAATGGGACAAAGTTGGGAGGGGGTAAGCTGAAAGCTTGTGGGTAGTAGGATTATCATCAAGAAATAAGCAGGAACTTTTTCAAAACTCATTCAAATATGCAATTTATAAAACTACTTGGAAGATCATAACTTTGTTGTTTCTCAAAAATCGTATTCAGACAAACAAATCATGTTCAGCTTTAAGGCATGTATGCATCAAACTTAATAACTCATAATCAAATCAAAATGGTCTGGAATGGTCCATAAATAGAATGAACTAACACAACCCACATAATGATCCTGTGAAGTCGTAAACAGAACGAACTAGCACAATCCCACTTAGTGGTTTTGTGTAGTCGTAAACATGA
>JANIIA010000192.1:22712787-22727670 GCA_027478495.1 Erythroxylum alaternifolium
ATAACGAGTGTTGCAGCTCAAATCTTTCAACTCTTTCCTAGATTCCTGCATCTATCAAAAACATACCAGAAGCAGTACAGTTCACAGAAATCATGACAAATCAAAGGCATAATATTAAGCATAATGTGCACAATTATCATCTTATCAACCAATGTGCTATAAAAGGCTTTGGGCTTGGATAACTCATCATCAATGAATAGAGATCGTGGGTAGATCTTGGATGATGTGGTGGATAAGATCACGGTAGACAGACATCAGCTCTAAAAGATAAAAATAATATGGGAGGATCATCTGAAGAGAGGAAAGATATTCATGAATATGGATGTATCTTTCCTAATTAAATGTAATCTCTTATTAGTTGGAGTGTAGATAAATCTTATCAAAGTCCTATTTAGATGAGGATGTCATCTTATAGGATAATGTGATATCATTTAATCATGATAAAAAGTGATCTAGCTAGTTGAGTTCAATTAGGATTCTAAGTTAGTTGTGCCTATAAATAACTCATTTAAGTCTTGCTCCTCACATTAGATTGAGAGAGTATTCCTTTGTTTAATTTTAGGAAAGTAATAAAGGTTAGCATTTGTTGTATCTCTTTCGCGCTCCTATTGTTTTCTTTGTTAGTTTAGTGCTTTCTCAATAATCTTCTAGAGTGCTGGAGTCAAACAGCCAAGAGTCGTGAGGCATTCGGAAATAAATTATTTTGTCAATGATCACGTGGAAAAGACTGAATTTTGCTTAAATGGACCTAAGTGAGATTGTCATACAAAAGAGTTGGCACAACTTACTGTATAAGTTTGGTGCTTGGAAAACCTTTGTAATAATAACCATCTCATCTTTGATGAACTCGAGCAATGAAATAAAAATTTAAAACTATATATGAACATTAGTGACGAGGATCAGTAGTTGTCCACTACTATAAAAATAAAAGTTAACTTAAATAAGGATATAATTCAGTTAATTACTTTAGTCAAATTATATTATAATTAAATTCAATTAAGTTCTATTAAGAATATAAAATTCAATTATTTTAACTTAAATTTCATGCACGTAACCTACGCTAAAAATTATAATAGGATCGACACAAATTAAAAAATATTAAATTCGTAATTAGTTAGTGTTAATGCGATATGTAATAGATAGAAATTTAATTGTCTAATAAATATATAAATATTAAATTTTATTGTAAGCGTTACGCATTTTGGTGAATCACTTGTTGGTAATATCATATTGATATTAAAAAGTTCACGTCCATTTTGTCATGCTCGTTAGTTCTGAAATGGAAACAAGACAATTACGATCATGGGAAAGAAACAACTAGTTGGTCACCTCCAAATTCCTAGTGCTAGGGTACAACATGTTCAAATACTATGTTTGTGGAAATCCTAGAAAAGGAATGGAAGAAAAGAAACAGGTATTTACTGAAATAGCTCCGAATTCATGTTGACGAAATGATTGACGTCCTTTGTTTCACTTATTAAAGATTAATTAGTTAAAAATTGACAATGGAAAATGTTTATAAAACTAGGTGACGATTACCGGAGAGGCCGCTAATGAGCTATGACCGCCTTTGCAACTTTGATGAAAACATCCTCCAAGGTGGTGTCAGAGAAACCCCAGGCAAACACTGGGAATCTACTTTTAGCGTTCTCAACTGCATGAAACACATCTGCAATTCTGACCTCATGTTTTGGGATCTCAAATTTCTGTGTTCCAGAGATATGGTAAGTCCTTTCAGCATTAGGAGAGAGATGTCTGATCATCTTCATAACTTCTTTCTCATGTTCCTCCGTTGTTGTCATAGTAAACACGTAAGATCCCCCATATCTAGCCTTCAACTGTCATGCATTAAAGAGGGTTACTTTCATTTTTGTGTAAATCCACATACTACTTGAGGGAGAAAGTAAGCAACTTACAGCATTATGTATAAACCATTAAACTGAAGAAATTAACGAAAAGGACAAATGTGAAGCAAGTTGTAGAAGTAGCAAGGAACATTTTTCGCAAAGTTACCTCTTTAGGGTTTCCTACGCATTGCAGGCTGCCATCAGCAAAAATTCCTAGTCTATCACAAAGGGTCTCTGCCTCTTCCATTGAATGTGCTGAAAGAGGCATGTTCAAGTTAAAACAAGCTCTTAACGGTCAAAATAGATCAACCATACAAAAGAAAAGATTATATGTACTTGTGAGAATTATTGCTCTATCTTGCTTTGCACGCTTCACTACATTCCATAAACTGTTTCTTGAAGCTGGATCTAATCCAGTACTGGGTTCGTCCATGTAAACCACCTAGAAAAGTTTTCAAATTATTAGGCAGACCATAAAGATTTTTACAAATGCAATAATCCAGTTTGATATATACTCACTCTGGGATCACCAATCAGTGCAATGGCAACACTTAGCCTTCTCTTCATGCCTCCACTGTACTTCCCAGCTTGTTTGTCAGGAACCCCACCATTAAATAAATCGACACTCTTAAGAGATTCTTCTACAGCCTATGTAAGAAATAATAATGTACAGCAGAAAAGTGAAACTTGGGAGTTGTTTCGTATATGAAATTATAAAACACGTCTTATTTATTCAAAACAAAGCCAAGGAAGAAATACATTATGATGTTTCCCATTTTAAAGAGTCGTTCAAAACCAGGTCTTTTCTGTGCAAATGCTTAATAGAAATGAGAATCACGAAACTTACTCGGTTCAATGCAGAGCCTTTTAGGTTCTTTAGTCTACCATAAAACAACAAGTGCTCCCTTCCCGTTAAAGATTCCCAAAGCAAGCTAAGAATGTCAGAAAACAAATAGGTTATGACTTGAAAGACAATGCTGAAAATGAAGTTGAGGATGAAATTGAGGTCTTTAGGATTCTGACTTACTCGTACTGGGGACATACACCAATGCAGGTGTAAATGCAATCCATCTGAGTCTGTAAATCCAGACCTGAAATGTATGCTGACCCTGAAGTAGGTTCTGTGAGCCCAATCATCTAATTAACAGAAAAAGTAAATGAGTGAGTGCCAAGTACATACAACCGTTTACATAATTCAGGAAAATGTTGACTGACCATACTAATAAAAGATGTCTTCCCTGCACCGTTGGGTCCAAGCATACCGAAGCACTCAGCTCTAGGTAAAGCAAGAGATAATCCTTTCACTGCAACTTTCTTAGGGTTTCCGTCCCTCCCTGGATACACCTTTCTAAGGTCATGGCAAACGATTCCATGGCTTGCGCTTGGTTCCAGTAGTAAACGCTCAACTTTCTCCCTCTGCATGCATTTCAGAAAAGAAAAAATAAATGCGAGTCTTTTGGCCCTTGGAAAAGAAACTCAACTACTGCTACAGATGAGATATTACTTCCCGAGCGACATCCGGTTTCTCCATATTAACAACTTCGGATCCCTGCCTCTGCATACTTTGCATCCGAAGGATCCGAAGAGATAATGGATTTTCCTTGGTAGAGTTCTGCAGGAAAAACAGAGGACTTTTCCCACTCTCAAAAACTTGGTCCATGTAATATGTAAGAAAAAGCGAGAATAACCACTCCAGAAACATGATAATCAATACATCTTTCATCCCATTTTCTGGATCATCCAAACTTTCCCATTTCATGCCACCAATCCCCGCCAAATTTGCGTTCATACTATATTGCCCAAATTCATATAGCCCTCGAAATAGAGCGAAACCAGGATATAGCTCCATTACAATGATCCAGACTCCTGCAACCAGCAGGAAATGAGTCACCATAATGAGCGAAGTCTACACACTAATCTGTAAAGATGTTTACATCTGCAAAACATCCATGTTATTCGCTTGTGCAGATAGCTGCTACTTACCAGGGAATTGTGAATCTTCAATGAAATTCTGGAATAGAAAAGCACCTAGGAGCCCAGTACCGAAGACACTTATATAGCCAACAACTGTAACCCATTGAAAGTCAACCATCATATTCATGAACATTAATATTGGGATAGAAGCCTAAATAACGTCTGATTTATTTCAAACCTGTGGCAGTCTTAACATTTGAGAAGAAAGTAGACATCAGGAAAGCCACGGAAATTTGCAGATTTATGTACATAAAGTAAAATACACATTGGATGCTGTAGGCATTCGTTGAAAAAAATTTCAAACCTGCAGTTGCACTGAAAAATCAGAAACTTAAAGCAAATGACGAACAAAGATAGAATGACTGGAAATTACCTATAACAACCCCAAATATTACAAAAACCAGCATGTACAGCGTGGATATGAATAGAAAATACATGTATGTAATCAACCAATAAGGCCCATCACCAAGTCCGTGCATTTTCATCATAATCCTCAGTTTTTGTTGTTTCTCGTAAACCAGAGACGTCATCACCACCTAAAGCATAAAAATATTAAACAACAGAATGGAAACATTGAAATATTAAATGTTCAGGAAGTTGTTATTACAGGGTTCAAACCTTAAGATAGATTAAAATGAACCGAGTGTTCAGATGCTTACAGGGAATAGTTGTAGAACAACCCATGTAAAGAAGATTGTCCCAAGAAGAGATGCAATATCTATGTTACCATTGGCAACAGGTTGATACATTCCTTTGATAAGTTCCAGTAGTATCTGTGCACCAGGCCCTTTTACAAACTTCAGGTAAGCATTTGACGCCTGTGGATGTAGAATTGTAAAATTCAGGCAATGCAAAACTGAAAGCAATTTGTCATGAAACATGAAACATGAAAGAAGGGAAATATTATGTCATAAACATATGCTCCTTTTAAGAAGGATGGACAACTTTCCAGAGAGGAAGTGTTTCAAAAATTTTGAGAAATAGTGGAGAAACAATAAAAAGCAGCCAGCAATTCCAAGAGAGAAACAAACAAGAAGGGAAAAGAAGGAAGGCAAAAAGGGGCAGTAGTCATGAAAAGTAAAAAAATTTCAAGGACTTTATGATTTTACAACACTTTCAGTAAGGAAAATTCTCAGACTAAAGCCTCAAACCCGGCAAGTACTAAATCAATATGAATAAATATGGAACATCTATATTTCCAGCTCATACCAGATTCACCGTGGCCGGAACAGAGAGAAAATTAATGCCCATATTGTTGTCTTTAGAGGTTGCGTTGTACCAGATGCTCAGATTGAACGTTTTGTGATCAGAGTTTAAGAAATCATAGGCTGCAGGACATTGAAGATGTTATATTCCTAAAGAAAGCGATTACAGTTCAGAGATAAAAATAACAGTCAATTAAGGTAGGTCCACCTGCTAGTATCTCATTAATCTTCCCCTCTGAATTTCCTTGGCTATAACCTTGGTACAGTTCTTTGTTCACCTCAGAAGAACTATTTCGCCACAAGTTTAAGGCTTGAGCACATGTTAGCCCTACATTTAAAGACCAAAACAGAAAAATCAGAAGTTACAGAATATTACATACAAATTGTCTGCGAAAGTAAGAAAAATAAGGTTTCGAGTAACAGTTCTCATATTTCAGATCCAGAATTGCCTAACGTATAGGTTATCTGCATTTAAACATTTGTTTGCAACAACTAAAGTTCCACCACTTGCTAGTTGGACAATATATATCATTACATACTTTGCATATTGTCTAATGCTGGGAACTGGATGAGAGCGCTGGAGTCGTTTAAACACTTCGGTTGAATATAATACATGTTGCCATCCAATACCGGACTTATGTTATTTAGGTCAGCGTCGCCATCGACACCCTGAACCATTTAAGGTTACAAAAGACATGAAATTAATCGTTGACAAGAGATAAGCAAGGTAGCCAATGACTATGGCATACAAGAAAATTGGAAAAGGTAGAAACAACTGACCAGCACATAGTTGTCTACCATATCTTTATAATTGGAAGGCCTCAAGTTGAGAGAATTTGAGAACATATTCCCAGCCAAGACTGTCAAAAAAGAATGAATTGCACATAATAATAGAGGAAATTCTTTCGTATCCACTTCATTTATCAAATTTAAAAAAAAATAAAAACAATGATGCAACAGTTGAAGGCAGGAGGACCAAAGGTATGCGTACGTTCTCCAAGTGATCGATTACTTCCACTCATAAGTATGGTTACAGGGCAGTAACCTTTAACACTTCTGCATGACTCATCTGGCAAATCTGTGAAGGGAAGAACATTGGTCTTCACAGCACGATAGTCGGTCAACGGAATTTGCAAGAGAGGAGGCCACTCAGGGAGCCTAGGCGCTGGACACCCAACTTTATTTGGATTTGAGAGACAGTTGCTGTCTTTGTCTCCAGGGGTGCTCTGCCCTTTGTTAATTAAAGCTTGAATGAGAGAAAGCAGCATGCAGAGTACAAATGGAAAGCTAATGAGCCGACAGTTTGTCATAACCTTGCGTTTCTGTAAAAGAGAAACAAAGGATACATGAGATTAGAACATGTGTGCAAGTCAACGCATTGTCATGCAATTCAAAATCACCCGTTTCTCTAAACCGTTACATCTCCAAGATCTCCACAATGAATGGAGAAATGAATGAAAACAAAAGCAAAAGTGGGTTAACTTACATTCACAGTGAGATCTGGAGAGAATTTTTACATTAAGCACATATATACTAGATTTTCATGTCATTTCATTAATTATGAATCGTGTTACCTACTACAAGAAGCACAATCAACCACAACTCTCAATTAAAAAGAAAAAAAAAGTCTCATATCGGAAAACAAAGCTTAGGAAATTCTAACTTGGCCCAAATAGTTTCCGTTCAAAAAGAAGAAAGACCATATAAAGAAAACAGATCAAATATTCTCAGGAATTTAACACAAGCATGTTCAACAACTGAAATCAGGTGAAATCAATCATTACAATCACCGTCACAGGCTTATAGATAATCAGAACCAAGATTACATACAAACACGAACACTGATATAGAAATATATAGAGCATAGAGCGACCTGGAAAGTCAATTTCTTTCGAAATAAAGCGTTGGCCTGAGTCCCGAAAGTTGCACGATTACGTGGCGTGTTCGCCATGGGAATACCAGGTAGGTCCGTTTGCGGCTTTGTAATCTAAAGAACACTCTCCTTCCGGACAATCTATATATATACACACATATATCAAACCCTATTAACTCGTCTCCACTGGTCTCCTCTCCGTCTGGATAGATATGAAATACAGAGTGATGAAACAAGTTGTGTAACAGACTCACTTTGTCTCTCCCACCGTTTCAGTGCTTTTTCTCCCCTTTTCCTAGACATGAACGCATGTTAAATGTCATGCAAATAGTACCTTCTTATGTCCTGGCAAGGGAAGAGAACGATGAGTAAGATACGAAATGACTTTTCTGCCCCTGTACATCACATTGATTAACCAAAAGACCTAATTACTACCTTCCAAATGGCAACTCCGGGTAGGGTATGTTTTTCGGCTGGGATAAAGCCTAAAGGTCTGTTTCTAGATACCCACATATGCCTATGCCCTGGTTTTCCATCTGAAATTCACAAATGCCATTCTCAAAATGTTGACAAGTCTCCATGCTGCAATGGAATGGACAGTCTTGATTTGTTTGGGTAGGGTAATGTTACTTTTAAGGGCACAATCAGATCCAATGTCGATTATAATTTTTTATACAGGTGTATGAAGAATTTGGAAGGTTTATTGGGACGAATCTTCAAAATGCTGGAATTAAAGTTCTATTTGGTGAAAGTATAGTACTCGATAATAACCGAGATCATGTTGAGATTTAACTATAAATATAATACAGGATGCAATCTAATTTTCACATTTTGAGTATCACAACAGATAAATCGGATGCAAAATGAAATTGATCTCTGCCTAATATTTATATACTTGATTTGATTGTTTTCATTACACGACAACAGTCCACTGTCTATTTTTGAATGCGTAATTTAACGCAACATTTAATGTACCAAACGGCCCTTTTTAGAGAAAAATCTCAACCGCAAATGATTCGGTACCATAATTAAATTATTTATACAGAAAAGGACATGCATTGATATAGGCGCCTGTACATAAGAAATCAGACGATGATCCAGGGATTGGGATTTCTGGTGGTACCGAAGAATTTTTGCCTTTAAAAGAAAATTCCTTTTTTTTTTTTATATCCGAAGGAAGAATAGAAAAAGATTACGTATTGAGACGAGGGAGATAAATCCCTGATAAATCTTTTAAAAGGACTGAGTGGCATCTAATGGGTGGAGTATCGAGATATATGATGCTGATATCAGAGTGAAATGCGTAGTTAGCAAGCCAATCGACGCTTCTGTTGTTCTCGAGAGAGACGTGGCGATGAACAATAGTTCAATTTCGAGTAAATAGCTCAGTAATGCCCAAGACAATAGGATTGAGAGCCCGCGCTCGGTTGTTAGAGGAAGAAAGGAGGTTGAGTGTCGCAACAGAATCCACTTCCAGCTCGATCCGGCGATAGCTCAGATTCCATGCAAGCGTAAGTCCTGTAAAGACACTTCAAAATTCTGAAGACACTACTGAGCACCAACCAAGATCCATAATGGAACCTGAGGCTTAGGATTAGTCCCCTTGGTAAAGCTCCTTGATCGGATCAATTACGGATGCCTCGCTTCCAGCGGCAGTGTGGGAGTTGAAGCTACTAGGAAACTTGAGGCTGTTGGGAACCTGATGCTGAGTGAGGCCAGCGATCAATTAGCAGTTGACCAATTGATGATCCTCTAGCCCCCTGGGTAAAGCTCCTTGTTCGGATCAATTACGGACGCCTCGCTTCCAGCGGCAGTGTGGGAGTTGAAGCTACTAGGGAATCTGAGGCTGCTGGGAACCTGATGCTGAGTGGGGCCAGCGATCAATCAGCAGTTGACCAATCAAGTATGTGACGGCTCTTTGTGCGCAGAAGTGTACAGGCTACGTAAGAACCTGAGAGATCTTAGAATTCTAGATTTATATCCTTTAGGGTTCTTAGGGTGGGGTCTTAGAGACTTAAGATTAGTTCGGCTAAATCGAGATACTTAATGTAATAAAAAAAAATTCAGAACGGAAGTGGAGATGCGTAAAAAATCCCAATTAATATCTTCATCATGTACAAACGACAAAACACGGTTTTGGAGATGGAATCCCATTCCGGATGTTGGGATCCTACTCCCAGCGTGGGAGGATCCTGCATGAATCATTTGCTAGCTGACGGTGGCGAGATGGGTCAAAGATCTCCGGAAAAAACGTTGAAATTTAAATAAATAAAAAAAACACACGAAAATGAGCGTGTTAATTCCTGTCAACAACCATAACATACCATGACCCCCGCCAAGGCCAACCCAATCCAGCCAACCACTTTTCCAATTTCACTTTTTGTCCGTTGTTCATTGGTAGAGATGTTGCAACAGTTCAGGGCACTGTTCCTCAAGAATTTGCTTCTTTCGTGGAGGAACAAGCGCGCAAGTTTCCTGCAGATTTTCTCTTCCTTCTTCTTCATCTTATTACTCTTCTGCATCAATAAGGCCACCATGTCTACAAACTCTAAGACCACTGCCAACGAGAAAGTCACCGACCCCAAACCTCTGGTGTCACCCCCTATACCTCCTTGCGAGCAGAAGTTCTTCGCGAGGACTCCTTGCTTTGATTTCATTTGGAGTGGCAACGACACCTCTCGCTTTCACACTCTCGTGCGTTCCATTATGGATAACAACCCTGGTAGGCCTATTCCCGCGAGTAAGGTACGGTATCAAGGATGCAAATTGTACTTTTTACATGGTCCAACGCATCAAACTTCTTTCAGATGGAGCCGGCTGGCTTACCACTGCACTTCAACAAGTGATGAAGTCAGGTTTTGTTCACTTTTGGTTATGCAGGTGACGTCGTTCAGAACACGAGAGGAAGTAGATGCATGGCTTCTTCAAAATCCCATGCGTTGCTCAGGAGCGCTGCATTTTAGAGAAATAAATTCCACTGCGATCAGTTACGGCCTACAAACTAATTCCACAACAGTTTCTCGGCGTGGAGATGTTGAAGATCCTACATTCAAATTTCAAGTCCCACTTCAAATTGCGGCGGAGCGTGAGATTGCTCGCTCTATTCTTGGAGGTGCGGACGTCCTCGCAATTATAGTTCAAATGCCTGAAAAATATTTAGTTTCTATTTTATCTAATCTAAAAATTGATTCATATTTTATGTTCTGGGATATTCAGATGCAAATTTTGGCTGGACTGTTGGATTTAAGGAATTCCCTCATCCTCCAAAGGATGATATCGTTCTGTTGTCCGTCATTGGACCACCCTTTTTCCTGGCCTTTGCCATGTTTGGATTTGTATTACAAATGGGTTCATTGGTTATAGAGAAAGAGTTCAAACTTCGCCAGGTTTTACCTCCATTGCCTTATGGATTTTAACTAGTGGCTCTTGCTTAGCTTCCTTTATATTCATGATTTAGCGATGTTAATTAAGCTACTTTCCCTTCCACAGGCAATGAGCATGATGGGTCTTTATGACTCTGCATATTGGTTCTCCTGGATCACATGGGAGGGAATGATTGTGCTTATTTCATCACTTCTTCTGGTTCTTTTCGGGATCATGTTTCGGTTTGATTTTTTCAAGAAGAACAGTTTTGAAGTTGTGTTTCTGGCTTTCTTCCTTTTCCAGCTGAATATGGTGAGGACAATTTTTACTACTTACTAAAGAAATGACTTCTAACTTATACCTATCAATAGTTAACCCTTTCAGTTTTCTTATTTTGACGCCAGATTGCTTTTGCATACATGTTGTCAGCCTTTCTTAGCAAGTCATCTTCAGCCAATACAGTGGGGTTCTCCATGTTTCTTTTTAGCTTCTTGACACAGGCAAGATTCCGTTATAAATTTAATCATCAGAATTCAAGCTAGAAGTATCTGTGGGTTAACCAGTCTTATTGTTGGTATTTCAGCTTGTTACAGTGTCGGGATTCCCGTATACCAAAACAGTTTCTGTTACCACACGAACAATATGGTCATTATTCCCACCTAATCTTCTCGCGGTTGCCGTGAACCAATTGTCCTATGCAAGTAGTGATCCTGAATCTGTTGGAATTAGTTGGAGTACTCGGGCAAACTGTTTACCAAGTCTTCCAGGATGTGTTATTACAATTGTGCGTAAATTCTGAAAGCCTTTCATTATTCTTAATTTGGGTTCATTTATGAGACTGACTGACCAACTGTCAATCAACTGCAGAATGATGTCTACCTGTGGCTGACCAGCACTTTCTTTCTCTGGCTTGCTTTGGCAATCTACTTGGATAACATACTTCCAAACGCATCTGGGGTTGGAAAACCTTGTTTTTACTTCTTAATGCCGGGGTACTGGACTGGGACATCTGTAAACAAGGTCAAAGGTGATAAGGATTTCTACTTTCATCGATAGATCACAACTATATTCAATCTCCTGACAGCCCTTTGCTCCCTTCTTTTAGAGGACATAGATTCAGCCCCAAAGGAGGAGTACAATGCTCTAGATGATGATGTACTTGAAGAGGAAAACATTGTCAAAAAAGATACGAGAGCAGGCACGGTTGATCCGAATGTTGCAGTTCAGATACGAGGCCTAGTTAAGACGTATCCTGGCACCCGCCGTATGTGTAGCTGTTGCTGTTGTTGCAAAGGCAAGACGACTAAACCTTATCAAGCTCTTAAGGTGAGCAGAAAATTGTCAACTTATGGAACGAACCCAATTGAATTAGTTTTAAATGAAACTAAACTGGGACGTCCGGTGGGTAGTTTTAAATGAAAGGAACAAATTTTCTTCCTCAACTATGAATATTATATGGGCAAAGACACACACTGCTGACTGCATGTTTCTCGTAGGGTTTATGGGTAAACTTCTCAAAGGATCAGCTGGTTTGTCTGCTCGGACCCAATGGTGCTGGTAAAACTACGACAATCAACTGTTTGACTGGCAATTTACCTGTGACTAGTGGAGACGGTATGAGCTGATTTCCTTTTTCCTTTTTTTTCTTCAATCCAATTACTGCGGAACTCATCTTACCCGCCTTATTAACAGCTTTGATTTATGGACATTCCATTAGAAGCTCAACCGGCATGTCAAACATTCGAAAGATTATCGGAGTTTGTCCTCAGGTGAACTCTTAACAATTACACATATTTCCACCCTGGTGTTTCTATTTGTATGCTAGTGTGAGTTATGTTTATGCATGTGTAGCAATTGTCAAGCACGACGTATGGTGTAGGCCTTGTATTTCCCTCCTGAATTATGTATGTCTTTCGCTTTATTTCATAGTTTGATATTCTTTGGGACGCATTGACTGGCGAAGAGCATCTCCACCTCTTTGCCAATATTAAAGGTCTGGCCAAAGATTCAATAAGTTCGGTACGTTCTAGTTGTTCATGTAAGCAGTGAGTTCTACATTTCTTGTTAAAGAGTGTCGTTTAACAATAACTATTACAATTCCAGGAGGCCAAGGAGTTGTTAGAAAACTTAGGACTCACAGCTAAAGCTAAAGTTAGAACCAGGAGCTATAGTGGAGGAATGAAGCGTCGCCTCAGTGTTGCTATAGCTCTCATTGGTGATCCCAAGTTGGTGATTCTAGATGAACCGGTACGGGAATTTGATACTTATTTTGATTTGATTGCACAAGCATATTTTCATTATCTGGCTCTTCAACATATAGACAACTGGTATGGATCCAATATCGAGAAGGCAAGTATGGGACATAATACAGAATGCAAAGAAGGGTCGCGCCATTGTTTTAACTACACATTCAATGGAAGAAGCTGATGTCCTAAGTGACCGCATTGGAATCGTGGCCAAGGGTAGGCTTCGATGCATAGGAACATCAATCAGATTGAAGTCAAGATTTGGTACCGGTTTCGTTGCTAACATCAGCTTCTCTGAAGCCACTCGAGAAGCTGCGAGTGATCACCTGCCAGTGACGCAGTTCTTTAAGGATGTATGTTGAGTAAATAACATGATTGACCAAGTTGTTGGCTTAAAAGCTTTGGTTTGGTTTCTTACTTTGGGCTATTTATGGCAGTTTTTGAATGTATCACCTGCCGAGGAGACCAAATCCTTCCTGACTTATGTCATTCCTCGTGACAAAGAGGGGCTTTTAATGGTAAGCACTAAGCATTACTTGAATAGCCCTTATCCCTTTAGAAGCATAAAGGCATTTACAGGAGTTCTTAGCCTTTAAACTCTTTTAACAGGAGTTCTTTGCGAAACTCGAGGAGAGAAAAAGCGAATTTGGTGTATCAGATATCCAGCTTGGGCTTACAACTCTTGAGGAGGTTTTCTTGAGCATAGCAAAACGTGCGGAGTTGGAAAGTGCAGCAGAAGAGGGCCGATTAAAAACACTGACTCTATCATCTGGGACCTCCGTACAGGTAAGCATTAGCAGACGTCGTTTCTGCGCAACACTGATGACGAAGTCACAGATTTTGACTGTCCTACTTCTGCTCATTTATAGATACCAGTAGGAGCTCAGTTTGTGGGCATCCCAGGAACAGAAAGTGCAGAGAATCCTAGAGGCATTATGGTTGAAGTATACTGGGAACAAGATGATGATGGTAATTTCTGCATTTCTGGCCACTCCGCAGAAATGCCTATACCTGCCAATGCTAGGTCACTTGATTCTGCTACAGCAATTTCCCGCACAAAGCTTGGAAGGAAGGAAGGGCCAGTTCATGGGATTGTGATTGAAAGCAACCTGGTTACCAGCAGCCGTCATTCTTTCGAACGCAGCAACTTTTGATTTTGAACACTCTTGTCTTCTGGTTCGTCTTCATCATACATACAACATTTAGTAGCCATATTATGAATAATAAAGTTTACTAGAATATGGTATGGTATCTTCATTTGTTAGAACCATCTGGGTTGCCCCCGTTCTTTTATGTCAATTTTTTGGATTCGTTTCTCATTATAATTTTCCATTATCCTTATTCCATATATCAATGTAATGTCTTCATTTTGCAGAATATTAGCAAATGAAGTAAATGCCCAACATTGAATGAAAACCTACTGAAGAGTAGATATAAAGTAGGTGCGAATATATCAGGCGAAGTCTAAGCTTATTGATACTAAAATTGCCAATGGCATCCCTTGATAATGGAGCTTCTAATATCGCATATGGTAGCACTTTGGACAATATGTAACGTGTTGCAAGTCCAAATCTAACTTGTGTTCTGTCTGATCAAACTATCCCACAATCGAATGTGCTTCATCACATTAGGATGACAATCTACAAGTATTATATAAATAAGTCAATTTACACATAATTAAATCATCATCCCCCCTTTTTAATTGAATTTGTTTATAAATATTATTTTTATCTATAAAATTGAAGAAAGTACAAAATTTTTAATCTTGTTTATATTTCCATATGACTTTAGATTATTATTAAATTTTTATAAAATATTTAGTATTAGATGATTAAATGCTTAATTATAATTAATATTAATTTTTAAAATATATTATAATTGTTAAAAAATTATTTAAATTCTAAAATAAGAAAACGAAAACCATTTTCATAAGATATAAAAATTCAAAACCATCAAAACAAAATTTTAACTTGAACGAAAAATTAAGTTGTATAAGCAGACATTTTGGTTAGCATTTTGGAATAATGCAAGTATGTTCATTTTGGATAAAGGTTGAATACGATACTAAATGAAAACATTAAAGATGAAAGGCTGTAACTAAATTAGAAACAAGGTAAATAACAACATTCAAATTCAAAATATCCAACTCATCAAACAAAAGCCAATAAAATTTTCAATCAAAGAACATATCTAAAGAAATAAAAGGGTCTATTCCTGACAATATAGATGCAAGTGTTAATCAAACAGACCGAAACCCATATCATCATCAGATTCCTCAACTGATTCTTCCTTCTTTTCCTCTTCTTTGGCAGCAGCTGGGGCAGAACCAGTGTCAGCCGCAGCAACTGGGGCAGCAGCAGCCGCGAACTTGCTAG
>JANIIA010000192.1:22766542-22776837 GCA_027478495.1 Erythroxylum alaternifolium
ACGTAGTAAAGCAGGAAGAAGCAAGGAAGAAGATTCAAAAATGTTTAATGCAAGAGTCGTGGATGACTCATAAGGGGGCTGATTTTTTTTAATAAAATATCATTAAAAGTGGTGACATGTGTCACACTCTCATTGGCTAATAAATTACTTCCCAATTCACTTCAATTTCTTTCCAATTTCTAATGGTTCAATTCCAAAAATTCTTAATGTCATATACCTAAGTTTTCAGTGCCATTGGACAATAATTTCTCTACTAGAAAACCTCTATTCTGTCTCTTGACAATTTCCCAGGTCCTAAAATGACTCCGAAAAATTTCCAAAAAATTTCTATAATTCTCTAAAAATTGGAAAATCACTATGACCCTCTCCAATTCAATTTTACACACAAAAAACATATTTTTCCAAATTCACATTTATTCACATTTATATCGGGAAGAATGTCATGAATGCATGTACAGACATCTTTCATGTGCAAAAATCACATTTTCACAATTGCACGAGCATCATATGTGTTGTCCTAATTTCTCTGATTGGTCTTCTCATATACCGTTTCCCTGGTCCGACCCGTTATATGGAAACGGGATGTTATAGCTGTATTTTCTCTCCTCCCTCCTTATCACTGTAGCTGATGTGATTAAGTGGGAGGTTTTTGGTCCACCCCTACTGTTCATGCACACACTCTTCTCTGTTCTTTTCTCTTCACTTCAGCGTTAAATTATGATGCTCTCTTTTTATTTTTCACGCTGCTCTCACTACTCACAAGGCTCCACTCTATTTCTACGTTCACGTTTCTGCTCCAACCCTCCCTCACGCAGCTCTCCTCTTCTATTTTTACTCTACTCCTGGTGCAACTCTATTTTATTTTTTCCAGACCACTCACATCACTCTTCTCCTCTCCAACAACGCACACTTCTCTTCTTATTTTTTAAACCATGCACACTACCTCCTATTTTCGTTCTTATCTTCCTAAATCATGCACGCACACACTCATTTTTTCCAGACCATGCATGCACCCCTTTCTCCAAACACACCTCCAGATTACGTCGAGAGAGAGATTCCCAGCAAAACCTCTTCTGTGTGTTATATCTCCCTCCAGCCTGCCCTCCTTTCTCCTTCTTTTTATTTAAAACCAACGCACACTTCTCTTCTCCAACAATGCCTACATTATCTCCCTCTTTTCATGCTGCCCACACCTCCTTTAGCTAATGTAATGATTTTTCTTGGTCTGGTCTCTTTATTTCCCATGCTGTTGTCTCCATTTTCCAGCCTGCCCTTTGCTATGGTTTCACATCTTTTTTTCTTCCCACTACTGTGCATCATGTAGTGTGGGTTGTGCTCATCCCCACTACATGGGCTGCGTTTTTTTTTCTCTTCCCCAGCTTCTGTGTCATTTTCTGCATGTGGTGTGGTTTCTTTACATCATCGTTTTTGCTGACTCTCCAACACCTGTGTTTTGCTTGTTCACGTCATCGTTTTTGCTGATGCATGGGTTGCATTTTTCTCTCTTTTCCTTGCCAAAACGTTAACGTTTATTTGAGTGGCCAAATGTTAACGTTTTGGCTTTTGCTTCCTTTAATGGCTTTTCTTGCTTTAGGCTTTTAAAGGTCCCAAACCTAATATGTGCCTAGAATTAAAACAAATAGTTCTGAATTAGTGCAATTTAAACATTAATTGGACAAAAAGTTTAATAAATTTTGTATTTAAAATCAACATAAAATGCCCATTAACATTTACAGGACCTTATAGTTGATCGTGTATCTCTAAAAATACCTTAAATTATGACTTTATACAGTCATAGAGATTTACACAGGCAACAAACAATGTGATGTATGTCAATATACACAAGTGTGTAATTCCACACAAGCTCCACACATTTACAGGGAATTATACAATCACTATACACAATTTCACTCGAATATATTAGCTCTTAGTCTATGAAGACAATTATCACCTACAAACACACTTGAAGAAAAAATAAGTACCAAAAAATAGTATCAAACCATTAAATAACAAGTAAAAACATTAAATATGAGTATATAAATATAGTTAATTAATCATTTATCAAATATCCCCACACTAAAGCTTTTCCTTATCCTCAAGCAATTCGTAATCTAATTAATCAAATTTACAAACATTCATCCCTTATTAACCATCTACACTCTAAATCATCATATTATATCAATCAAATTATCATACAATCAAATTCAAGTCATTATAGAACCAACCGTCATAAGTCAATATCAAGAGAAATCATATAGATAATATTTTCGAAGTTAAAAGCATAAATTTTTACGTCATCACCAATAATTCATTTAATGCACACTTTAAGGTGAAAAGCATAAGAACTCTCAAATTAATCCAAAGAAAAATTCTTAACCATAAGCTTGCAACAAAATCATATCTCTACCACTTATAAGTAAACTAGAAACAAAAATCAAAAAGTCTTAATACAAGTTTTTAATGAGGCTTTGGTTAGGGTGTGATAGGGATAATAAAAAGGGTGATAATATTAAAGGGAATTTACATAAACAACATCATATGCAACTTAGTTCTTCACAGTATAGGTCCTTCATACCATAAGTCCATTGGTACCATAACTTTAGTACTTTTTTCTTCTTTTTTCACTTATTATACTTGCAAAACATTTTTTAAAGCATTTATCATATACCAACAATTAAAGAAATATTGGACCTTTTAAAATTTTAAGTTTCAAGCAATCAAGTAAATGTAAATAATTTTTAAAAAACAATAAAAAGGCTTAAGAAAAATAAGGTAAAGGCTAATAATGTGGTTATAATCAATGAAAAGGCTAAGTCTCAAAATTGGTTACTCTTAAGGGATAAAATATGATGGGATAATTATCATGAAAATAGGCTAAATCAAAGGTTGAATCTAAATGCCTTTATCATTTCAATTATTATAATTTAACGAATGTGATCTCAATATGAATACTAAAAGTAGGCTTTAGAATTATCCAACTATACATGATAATACCTATGAAAGAATACAAGAGCTTAAAATAATGATATATTTGCACTTAGGCTCAAAAGTTTACAAAAACGATCTTGTGTGTAAATATATGCAATTTCCATTCAAATTGATTATCTCAATGATTACTAAAACATAACTTATAAAAGCAAGCACTTTCATCCTTTACATATTAATTCAATTCAATAATCAATAATGATTTAAAGTATTTTGGATATATTTTAACTAACTCGAGATGCCAGTTAGTAAGATTTAATAAAAAATTATAATAAAATTAAAAAATTGCTTCCCTATACTTAAAATTGTACATGGTTTTCAATGTGTACAATTGAAGCACATCAAAATAACATAATAAAAAGTGAGAAAGGGTCTAAATTGATATTGCCTTGAATAATAAGAATTACAATTTTTTAAATTTGATAAAGGGTCCATCTGATCTTAGATACATCCATCCTTACAAAAATATAAAGAAAAAGGGATAAAAAAGATAAAGGAAAATATAAAAATTAATAAAGAACATGGAAATAACATAACATGAAATAATGTCCTATGCTAACTCAAAAAATGAAAACAAAATGAAATAAAAATGGAACATATCCTAATTTTCGGGTTGCCTCCCAAGTAACGCTTATTTAACATTGTGAACTTGATGTACATTTCATGCTCAAGGTGACTTGATTAAATTAATATTCTCTGTACTAATGTTAAGTTCAACTCTAAAATATGACTTTAAATGATGGCCATTTACTTTATAGTTACATTTATCTGGATGACTTACCTTGATTATGCCATAAGGAAATGCTTTTTCCATAATAAAAGGACCAGACCATCTTTATTTAAGCTTTCCAGGAAATAATCTTAGGTGGGTTTTGTATAAAAGAAAATTTTCTCCCTCCTTAAATTGCCATGACTGCTTGATCATCCAATCATGATAATTCTTGGCTCTCTCCTTATAAATTTTAGAATTTTCATAAGTCATCAATCACCATTCTTCCAATTTATTAATTTGAAAATTCGCTTCTCACTTGCATATTGAAGATTTAAATTCGTGAGTTTAATAGCCTAATATGCCTTATGTTCTAATTCAACAGGTAGATGGCATGCCTTTCTATAGACCAACCTATAGGGTGTAGTGCCAATTGGTGTTTTACATGTCATTCTATAAGCCTATAGAGCATCATCTAACTTGGATGACTAGTCTTTTCTCTAGTACTCTACAGTCTTCTCCACAATTCATTGTAAGTCCCTATTAGCTACCTCAACTTGGCCATTAGTTTAAAGGTGATATCGTGTGGCAATCTTATGAGTGATTTTATACTTTTTAAATATTTTTTAATTATGCATTACAAAACTGTATGCCCCTATCATTAATAATTGCTCTAGAGTGGCAACACAAGAAAATAAAATTTACGACAACCCTAGCATTATTTATGGGTAAAGCTTGGGCTTCCACCAATTTAAAGACATAGTCAACAGCTACTAGGATATATCTGTTACCAAATGAAGATAGGAACGAGCCCATGAAATCAATGACCCAATTATTAAACACTTCATAAACAAGAATGAAATTTTAAGGCATCTCATCTTACTGAGAAATATTACTTAATCGTTGACATACATCATATAAAGTTACATACCTTTAGGCATCCTAACTTAAGGATCATTTGAGTTGTCCTATTCCCATTATAGTGCCCTTTGATAGGTTCATCATGACAATATTGTAGGATTTTTCACCCCTCATATATACATTTTCTCACTATTTAGTCTGCACAGATATGAAATAAATATGGATTTTCCTAAAAATAGTCCCTCAAATCAGTAAAGAATATCTTCTTTTGTTGGTAAGAAAGACCTTCTAGTAAGATCTTAGGCACTAAATAATTTACAATATCTACAAACCAAAGGGTTTCAACCTCACTTACCTCCTTCAAATTATAAAGGTGCCTTATAGGAATGAATCTTAAAGGCCTTCTTCAATCAACTGCTCCAAATTAGGGTTTTCAAGGCAAGATAGATGGTTTGCTACCATGTTTTTAGCTCCTTTCTTGTCCTTAATCTCTACATCCAATTCTTGCAATAAAAAATTCATCTAATTAATCTAGGCTTAGCATTTAATTTATTAAGCAAGTATCTCATTATCGAATGGTCCGTATAAACAACAACTTTAGACAAAACTAGATAATATCTAAATTTATCAAACACAAAAAGCCCCTGCTAGCAATTCTTTCTCTGGCATAGTATAATTCTTTTAGACATTTGTCAAAGTCTTTTTTTAGAAATTAAAAATTTATATACTTATAGTTAAAAGTAAAGCTACACTGCAATGAGTTCAAGGCATTAAGCCTACTATCATATTACAATATGACCAAAAAAACTCTCTAAATAAGATAACTTAATGATCTTAGCTAGGAAAACCCCCAAGTATTTGGGATTTTGCTTTCTCTTTCTTGCTGATTTTCTTTTTACAATTTTGGACTGCACACAAAAATCTCTTGGGATGTCTGGAATTTGGTTTGCAGCTAATAGAGAATCGCAGTCCTCTACTTGTTCTTCAATCTGGGAGATGATATGCTCTATGCCCTGACTTACCATACATTCATCACTAGATTTTTCCATTATTGTTTATTTTGCATTTTCTATCCTAACCGTAGAGGACTTAGCAATAACATTCTTTTCCCAATGTTTATTGATGGAGTCAACATGTTGGTCTAATCCATCTGTCAATGTTCCAAATACTGCGAAGTGAAGTCAGTTGCTCCATTGTCCAAACTCTTCACATTATTTGCATTAATATCAGCAGGAGTAACGTGCCCTGTCATATTCAATAAACCATTAGTTTTTTTTGTTTCTTCAAAATTTAAATCCCCACTACTGGTGACTAGTTGAGTATAATGCTCAGTTGATACACATTGCTTCTGGACCATAGAAACTACCCCAGTGGTTATTGTCTCATCAGGCCTTATTGACTGAGTTTGTAGTTCAGCAACAAAGGGAGGATCCCCAGCTTCCTCTCTTATTTCTTTAGCAACAATTGAAGTTGACCCAATTAATTCCTCTTGCCAACCTATGCTAAAAACTCTACCTGTAGGTTGCCATTTTTTGTTAGCAGAGATTGGCTTCCATGGATAAGATATGTGAATATCAACACATATTTTCCCTCCCATCTCACTAAATCGGTGCACAGGAAGGCTATCGGGTAAAGATGCATTCTTCTGCACTTCAATACAAAGTTTTGCATATCCAATTCTCTCCATTTTGGCCATTTGAGAGTCTATACACACAGGTTTTCCCAAGGCACTGGCTAAGAAACTTAGCCTCTACACCGTCCAAAATCCACCGGTAAATCATGAAATTGAACCCACAACGACAGAACCTCAATCCTACTTCTATTAAGTTCCATACCTAGCCTCCATTGCTATAGAAAGAGTGGTTGGCCTCCAATGTGCCACGGGCCTTATTCTGCAATCTCCTTAAGAAATGTTTCATCAGCAAATTTGAAGAGAATGGTACCATCTTCACGTAACATCACGTTCTGCAGGCCTTTGTTTCCCCATTGAGTTCTCACCCACGCATTTACAGCCAAAAAAGCAGGCCACTTAGTCCAGAAAAATCCTATGAGAGCAGTAGACCAAGCTCGGACACCGAAAACTAATAGCTCAAGAGGTGGAGAAACAACCCCATCTTTAAAAACATTTTGATAGTGCTTCAGCTGGCCCTTGTTATGTGGGAGGCAAATTTGCTACGCCAATTTTCAACTAGTTTTGGAGTATTCGAGGGATTTGTTGAGACAACAACCCTGACGGTGGCATTTTTCTCCTGTAGGTATGCTTAGGGTTTCCCTTAAAAGAGAGGGGAAATCTGTTTTAGAGAGTGAGAAATCACCATTGTCCATCACCTTATGGATGGCCGACGAAGGGCCTTCCATCGAGGTAAAAGCGTCCACGATGTTGAACAGGGGAGGCCAGAGATCAGAGTCGCTCCTCTCGTCGTGCCCGCTGTCACACCTCCTCTCAGATTTGGGTCACGTACCCACTATCATGTCTCTCCCACTTGGGTCTCACCGCTCTTGTTGTCGCCTCTCCCTTCAGATTTGCACTTATACAGAAACCAGAGAGAGGTCGCCTGAATAGGGGAGAGCAGAGTCCATAGTGGGGTCACTCCTCTCTATCACGCCTCCCTTCAAAAAGACAACTTCTTGAAAACCAACAACAAGGGCAATTATTGGTTGAAAATGTTTGTCCTTTCGTTGTCCAAGTATTAGACCTGCTGTAAAATCACTTACACCAAACATTAGCTCAAACAATAAATGCCAATTTGATACAGCCATAATTAGGGCATTCGTAAATTTTCCTTAAGAACGTTAAAAGCATCTAAACATTCTTGACTAAATTTAAAAAGCATATAGTTCCCTAATAACTTGGTTAAAAGCCTAGCAATTTTAGAAAAATCCTTGTTAAATCTTTTATAAAAGCTTTCATAACCTAAAAAACTTCTTATAGCCTTCTAAGGAAGGGGATGATAATTTCTCTATAACTTCAATTTTTTCTTTATCTACCTTAATACTTTTGTTAGAAATTTTATGGCCTAAAACTATGCCCTTTTAGATCATAAAATGATATTTTTCCAAATTTAACACCATATTTGTTTTCTTGCATCTCTAATGTTGTCTTTAAATTATGGAGGCATAATTCAAAAGAATCACTGAAAACTTAAAAATCATCTATAAATATCTCTATTATATCCTTGAGTAGATCACCAAAGATGGCCATCACGTAGCTGTAAAACATAGCAAGTGCATTGCACAATCTAAAAGGAATCATTCTATAAGTGAACGTACTATAAGGAAACATAAATGTTGTTTCTCTTGATCTTCTTAAGCAATTGGAATTTGAAGGTAGCTCGAAAGTCCATACAAGAAACAATAGTACATTTGCCCAGCTAGCCATTCCAACATTTGGCCTATGAAAGGCAAAAGGAAGTGGTCTTTCCTTGTCACATCATTCAGCTTCCCGTAATCAATGCATATACTCCACACAGTGATAGTTCTTGCAGGAATAAACTCATTCTTCTCATTAGGTACCACAGTCACTCCTCCCTTTTTTAGCTTAACCTGTACAAGACTTACCCAGTAGCTATCAGAAATAGGGTAAATCACACCAACATCTAGGAGTTTAATTACTTATACCTTTACCACTTGTTTCATATTAGGATTCAAACTCCTTTGGGCCTGTAACACCAGTTGAGCTCCTCCTCCATGAGAATCTTGAGTATACAATAGGAAGGTTTGTTTCCTCTAATATAAGAGATCTTCCAAGTAATAGCCCTCTTTTGCTCCTTAAGCATATTTAACAGTTTTTCTTTTTAATCCACTTACAGAGTTGACACAATAATTATAGACAATTTTGACTCCTTCTTAAGAAATGCATATTCCAAATCATCAGGAAGTTTCTTCAGCTCAAACTCTAATGTTTCTTCAATAGAGGTTTCAAGCTCGTCTCTTTATCTTTGTCAATCACTTTAATCTCTTTCTTTCTCACAAGATGATTGTTGGTCGTATCTTCATCCTCATCTTGAATAATAGAAGCTCCTATATGACCTTAGACAAAATTTCCAGCATAATGTCTAAAGTTGCAAAATCATTACTATCAATAAAATAATAAGAATCATCACATTCAAAGGAATGTCTCATAGCATCTGATATTTTAAAAGTGACCTCTTCTTTCCCCACCCTAAGAACTAGTTTTCCATCACTAACATTAATAATGGATCGAGTTGTAGCTAGGAAGGGTCAACCTAGAATCAAACCATATCAAGTATTACAAAATCTAGTGGGAAGATGACCTATCAATTTTAATAAGTACATTCTTAATGATACCCCTAGGATATTTAATAGATCTATCGGCCAATTAAATAGTCATCCTAGTAGGTTTGGGTTTCCCTAATCCCAATTTCTTAAATAATTTGTAGGGAATCAAATTAATACTAGTCACCAGATCAACTAAAGCCTTTTCTACTAACAGATTACCAATAAAATAACGGATAGTAAAACTCCCTAGATCTTTAAGCTTCTTGAGTAATTTATTTTATAGGATTGTCGAGCACTCCTCGCTTAGTCTCACAGTAGCTAACTCCTCCAGTTTCCTCTGTTTAGATAGTAACTCCTTGAAGAATTTAACGTACTTAGGGCATTTACGAAAGAGCTTCAACAAAAGGTAAGTTGATATGAAGTTGCTTAAAAAGTTTAAAGAATTTACCAAATTACTCATCCATTGCGATATGTCTTCAATTTTGCTGGATATGGGATAGTAGGATGAAATTATTTAATTTTTGGATAATGCACTACATCTTTAGCTTTCTCTTAACTCTTTTTGCTATTATACTCCTCATTTTGAATCTTGCTATCAGCTTATACTTCCTTCCTACTCCTAAGGGTGATTGCCTTCACATGTTCCTTAGGATTTGTCTTAATGGTATAAGGTAAACTCCCCTGCGATCTTTTAAATAATATTTTTTCTAGTTGGCTAACTTGAATCTCTAAGTTATGTATAGAAGTCTCTATTTTCTAATTTCTTGTGCCTGATTCTTAAACAAATATGGCCATCATATCTTCTAAAGTTGGCTTTTTAAATTGAGGTGGTTGTTATTGAAATCTGTGTAGAAGGTTGTTCCTTGCTTACCCTTAATTCCCCCAAGAGAAATTAGTATGATTCCTCTATTCCAAATTGCACATATTACTATATCAATTGTTATAAGGTCTGGGAGCATTTCCTCTGCAATCCAAATGTTCAGGCTATAGTGCTTAACAATCTTGTCCTAAATGTCTTAGCATACACACTTTACACTACATAACTCCAAACTGAGGACTCATAATCAATCCATCAATTTTTGTATTCAAAGCCTCAACCTAGTATGCCAAGCGATAGCTCGGCCCGGCCTATTGAAATTTTGACTCGGGCCATTTCGACCCACGGCCTGGGTGGGCCGCAGAGGGCCGCCCGTGGCTCGGCCTATGCTGGCCGAAATGGCCCGCGAGCTGAAATGTGGTGGCCCACGGAGAGGCCCATGGCCCGGGCCGCCTAGCCCGCCCGAGCCACGGGCCACTCGCGGGCCGTTTTGGCCCGAAATTTTAAAATAACAAATTTTTAAAATAAATTTAAAAAATTATTGTTATATTTTTTAAAATTAAAAAATTATAAACTTTTTTATTTTATTTTTCATATTTACATAATTTATACATTATGCATATATATATTTATATTAATCTTAAAATGAATTAATCACTTTACTAATCCTAATGTATCAATTTC
>JANIIA010000192.1:22828841-22840817 GCA_027478495.1 Erythroxylum alaternifolium
TTGGAAATTTCCAAAATATACATCATTTTCTTGTACCTTATATTTTTCTTTGGTAATGCACAATTGCATATTACAAAAAATAACTTTACTATAAAAATTTTAAAAATTATTGTACTCTCATCATTATAAATTATAACGTATAGCAATCATGGGTACTTTGCACCACCAAATGATCTATAGCCTACAGAACTATGTTGTAAATCTTAATTTTCCAAATTCCACTTTTAATGCTCTATATTTGGTAGCAAATCGAGCTTATGACTAGACTACTATCATATAGATCCCAAAACAATTGCCACCAATGGAACTTGAAAAGTTGAAGCCAATTGAATGGATCATTAGTTATCAAAAGGTGCTCCATGCTTATTACAGACATTCTTTCCACACAACCACTCCTCCTATTCTCATGACACTAAAAGATGGATTTGTTAAATCTATCTACATCGGACCCGTTGAAAATCTATAATTTATATGAAAGTAAATTATCTAAGTATTATAATTTATTTTATAAAATTGCAACTGACCAAGTCACCTTCGTGCTCTAATTTTTGTCTTAAATTTACACACAATTCCTAAAATAAAATACCCAAAAATTAATAGAATGCAAAGTTAAATGCTCTACATTAAACATGCTTTAAAAGTTGAAACACAACCAAAACTATATCTTAAAACCAAAGGTCTTAAACATCCATTCACAATTTCACACTCCATCAGGTCTTAAACTCAACTTTTAGCTAAATCTTAAGATACAACTATGAAAACTCATTTTTCAATTCAAACCTGAAGATGCAATTTTTCAATTGAACTCTAGTCATTCTATTTCAATTCCATCTCTTAAGACTTAACTTTAGATATATCAATTTCATTTTAAGTCTTAAGATATAATTATTGACATTTTTAACCCTTAAAGTTCATTCTAAACATTTCATTTTAATTTTAAGTCCTAAAATATCAGTCTAGACATTTTATCCATTTCAGAGTCTTAGGATTTATTCTAAACATTTCATTTGTATTCCAAACTCTACGACTAAATTTTAATTTTTTAAATTTCAAGATTTAAATCCATTCTAATTTTTCTATTTTAAATCCTAAGATTTTCTTTAAGCATTCTATTTTATCTTTAAAATCTTAAATAAGACTATAAACTCTTAAGTATTCAACTATTTCCTTTAATTTTGATTTTTAAACTACAAATTCATATACGTTTAACCATTTGTTTTGTCTTTATTTCTTTAGCATGCTATTATTTAACTCATACTTAAATTTATTTCTTTTTAAACTCTCTAAATTTATAAAACCCTTACCAAGCGTAAAAACTACTTTGGAAAGTAGAATAATATAGATTTTTCATTAGATTAGGACCAACGACATGAATTTCGTATCGTATCGTATCGGCCAAAAACGGTACAAAATGTGGGTGTTTAGTGCCTAACAATTAGCTTGGCATTTTCATTTGATACCAACCATTACCGGCTGATATTTGAAATAACGATTGATACCTTGAAATTTAAGAAACATAGGGACTAAATTTAAAAAAAAAACCTAACAAAATAAACACCAAAGAGATCTTACTCACACTCTTACTTCTGCTCTCTCTCTCTCTCTCCTCTCCACCCATCTTCATTCTCTATGCAAACATTGTTATCGCTGGCCACCACTGCTATTGTTCCACCGCCCGTTGCTTATTTCCCAAGCCCAACATTGCAATAAGTTTCCTCCACCTCTGATCGAACCACCTACCCAAGCTTGCTCTCTCCACTGGCACAACTGTCTCCACTCTCCACTCATCATTATTGCTCTTCTCCAATCCACCATCGCTGCTGCTTTCCTGCTCATTGAACATATTGCAAAAATCTAGGATTTCTAGACCTAGATCTATATTCATCGGGTTGACTCAACCTGACCTGACTGGACCTAACCTGACCCTAACTTGATTGCAATTTTTGATTTTTATGTGTTTTAAGTTGCTTATTTCTACTCTGAAATGCAATTTCATTGTGTTTTGGTTTGTGTTATATGTGTTGGACAATTTGGGTTTAAAATTTGGAATTGTTTGTGTGAATTGGTTCAACTTCAATAAGATTTGGGCATTGTGAATTTATGAAGAAATGAGATCAAAATAATATTTTGTATAAATTATGGAAGAATATTTAAGTATTGTGATTTACAAATTGTGTATGATTTAAGAATATCTCATTTTATTTGTTATTTTAATAATCACAATAGTGAGATCAAATCTAATTCATTAAATTTGGGATAATCGTTGAGAATAGTTGTTGTTGAATGTTGATTTTTTCTAAACTCACCTTCGAGATTTTGATTATTTAGATTAATAAAGTTTGGTTTATTGTTTGTTAATTGAGTTATTTATGATTCAATATCTATGTTTAACAATTCAGTAATAAGCTGAGAGGGTGAACCGAGTGAATATCATCAAATTGGGCTAAAGAGAGTTAGGTAGTTTGATATAATCAAACTGGTAAAATCGTGTAACGAGAGATTGAGCATAGGTTTCCGGTAGGTTATTAGACAAATTCAGAACTAATTTAGGTTTTGGGTAAATTGGAAATCGAGATATTATAGTTCCATAATTTAAATTAGGGATTACCAATTAGGGTTAAAGATTATAACTCGAGAGAGAGTAATCCACCCTAGGACCGTCTAGACCCAGTAATTTGATAATTGGATAATTGATTAGATTTTCATTAATTTTGGATTAAAACCCCTTTTCTCTCAACTTTTAGTTTCTAGGTTAATTATGAATTGGGTTATGCAAAATTGTTATTTTTTTATATTTTATGAGTTTAATTTTTGATATTGATTGTTTGATTGGTTAATTTTTACGTTAGTTGTTTATTTTGATTTATTGCAAAATTTAGTCAAGCCTTAGATTTTAGGATTAGATTAACCCTCCTTATGGGAACGATAACTTAGGTACTATGCGAACGACCTGTGCGCTTGCAAAAATATCTAGGTTAATAATATTAAAACTTAGCATATGTAACCTTACGATTAAGAATCATTTAGCTAGGGTCAAAAGTGATATGGAGCCTTGTAAAAAAGTGAGTTATGATGTAAAATAGAAAATGAAGACTTTGTTTGAAAAGTATTAGTATGAGAAATATAGAAGGTAAAGATTGAATTACGAAATTGGTACTAAAAGTTCTTTGTTGGTACTCAGGATGATAGTGGGAATGTTAAAGGTGGTAGTATTCCTACCCAAAAAGAAGGGAATGTTACACCTGATGTTAGGAAAAGAAGAAGATAAATGTCTAATTTTTTACACCACAAATGACTCCTAGAGCTCAACCTTCAACCCGTAGTGCCTTATAATTTGGAGAAGTGACTCATAATGTGGATATGGAAATGGTTAAATGGTGGTATGATTCAGATATAACATTCAATATTTCTCAGTCTTATTATTATCAACCTATGGTAGATGTTATTACCTCTTATGATTTAGGATACAAAGCTCCTTCAATTGATGATTACAAGGGTAAACTCTTGATTAGCTCTATTTAGGAAATAAAAATTTATTTGAATGAAAGAAGAATAACTTAGGCTACTTTTGGGTGTTCAATCATGTGGGATGGTTGGACAAATAGAAAATATGAATCTATTATTAATTTTTTGGTTTATTCTGCAAAGAAGACAATGTTTTTTTTAAGTTTATTGATGTATCTGACCTTGTTAAGAATGCTAATACTCTATTTGAAATATTTGATGGCCTTGTTAGGAATGTTAATACTCTATTTAAAATATTTGATGAAGATATGAATGAAGTTAAACCATAAAATATTGTTCAGTTCATTACTAACAACGATTCCACTTATAAAGCAGTTATCAGAAGATTACAAAGCAAGTATAATTCTTTTTATTATACTCGTTGGGCTGTATATTGCATTGACTTGATGTTGAAAAATATAGGGGATGCCATGTATTTTCTATTATTGATGAGACTGTAAAAACAAAAAAGGTGACTAGGTTTATCTATAATTCTGCATGAGTCTTGAATTTAATGAGAGAGGATTTCACAAATGGTAGGAATTTGTGTCATCCTGCTATTACAAGATTTGCAACAAATTTCATAGCACTTTAAATTTTTTTTATGATGAAGAAAGAGTTAAAATAAATATTTACAAGTGATAAGTGAGTTGCATCTCAATATTGATTTTTTGGTTTATTCTACAAAAGGGACAATGTTTTTTTAGTATCCTGCTGCATTTAGCCTTGCTAGGAATGTTAATACTTTATTTAAAATATTTTATGAAGTTGTGAATGAAGTTGGGCCAGAAAATATAGTTCAATTCATTACTGACAATGATTCCACTTATAAAAGCTACACATTGCATTGACTTGATGTTGAAAAATATAAAGGATGATAGGTATTTTCCTATTAATGATAAGACTGTGTAGAAAGCAAAAAAGGTGATCAAGTTTATCTATAATCATGCATGGGTCTTGAATTTAATAAGAAATGATTTCATTAATGGTAAAATTTTGTGTCATCCTGCTATTACAAGATTTGCAACAAATTTCTTATCACTTCACTATTTTATTATGATGAAGAAAGAGTTGAAACAAATGTTTACAAATGACAAGTGGGTTGCATCTTAGCATACTAGGTCTAATGCTAAATTGGAGGTTTCTAGAATTATACTTGAAGATAATAAATGTTGGTCTCAATGTCAATTTGTTATTTGATTTATGAGCCTTTGATGAGGGTATTTTGTCTAGTTGATAGTGATGAAAAGGCAACAAAGAGTTATTTTTATGATGTCATAAAAAGGGCGAAGGAAGCAATCAAGGCTAATATAAAAAATAGGCTTTCTTTATACATACCTTATCTTGTAGTCATCAATGAAAGATGAGAAAGATAATTTTACTCTCTATTGTTTAAAGCTGGTGTATTTTTTTAATCATAGTGTCTATTTTAGAATAAGTTTTACAAAGAAAGCTAAAGTTAATATGGGACTGCTATTAACTATTACAACAATTGTTGCCCATGAGAAAATGCAAGATCTCATAAGTTCATAAATAGAGATTTAGAAGGATGCTTTTGATAATTTTAAGATGCCAATTACTATTCATCAAAGATACAAACTTAATCAAAGTATATATATATTTTTCACATTTGTTACTTGTTGAAAATTAATTATCACTTCATTTTGTTTATAATGCTATTTTTGTTGATTTACGAATTACAATTACTTGGTGGGACCAATTTAAAAGTGGTGTTCCATAATTACAAAGGTTTGCAATTCAAATCCTAAGTCAACGATGAATATGTTTGAAAATATTTTTGAAAGTACCCATCCTGGAGTTCCCTTTCAGAACCCGAGTAAAGCCTTCCTAGTGACCCTATGGTAGCCCTCTAATTGATATCTAACTCAACCGAAAGGTAATCGTAAAGCCAAGTCGTTCAATTGTTAATAACCTTTTATATTTTAAAAGTTAAAAGCATGGAAAATAATAGGAATATTTTTAAAAATAATTTTATTAAACATTTCCGTAGCACAACGACTGCATTTTGACATTCCTAAAATTTTCAAACCTATAAATTTTCAAAACACTTCTACACTTATACTAATTTCTTAACCACAACTTTTGGACTTCAAGTCCACTGACAAGCAACCCCAAACAAATAATTCTCAATAATCAATACAATAAAATTGCAAAAGCTAAAACACATTTATGCATTTCATTTAAAAGCCTTTATAAACATCCATTCTTTATACAAATGTACATATCAAAATGACACAAGCATAATAGCACCCGATGATACAACTAATCCTACGGTGGAGTCCCAATTACCGTAGCATTTGTACACATACCTGGGGTGATTTGTTTAAAAACATAAAAATAAGAATGAGCTAAACAAGCTCAGTAAGTGTTAATCAGTGTACTAAAAAAGTTAAACTTTTCATAACAACATAACTGTAATATTCCTATACAATCATAAAACTCACGGTAAAGCATTTACATAACAATTTATTCATGCATCATCAAATTGGTAATAATATAACATTTTGTAAAACAAAATTTCAAATTTTCTAAAATACTATTCCAAAATGTTTTTTGATCTGAAACTCATAATATACAAGTTTCCATTTTCCATTTTCCATTTTCCATTTTCCATTTTCCTTTTCTCCTTAAATAATAAACAATAAATAATAAAAATTAGTACTATATGTTACCTTTCAAATCACTTTTAGAAATAAATAGTGGTAGTATTATTTTTACATGACTTTTCTTACTCAATATAGCCCACCACTAATTTCTTTACCATATGGTACAAGAGGTTTAAAGTCATAGAGCTGGTTCTACATCGCTTACTCGTGATCGGTTAACCACTAGTTACAAAGTTGATTCTACATTGCTTACCTGCAACAGGTTAACCACTATAGGCTGGTAGTTACGGAGCTGGTTCTGCATCGCTTACCAATAACAAGTCACGAAGCTGGTTCTACATCACTTACCCATAACTAGTTAACCACTATTTACGAAGTTGGTTACATTGATTACCCTTAATAGATTAACCACTATAAATATACCGGTATAATAACGTGTATAAAGCCTATCAGTGTACCATAGGCAAAATCAACTCTTACATTTACGACTCATCTTATTTTCTAAATCAAGTATGGGAGGATTTACAATTGAATTATTTCAATGTAACTCCCAATCATATAAAATTTAACTTCCAAATTAAAACTCATATACAGTCAAAGCATACACTTATGCTAGCAATATTCACTTTTAAAATATCATTTGCATAAAACTCAACATAAATATTCATTTCATGATCAAATGAAACCATTTCCATAAACTCAATTTAAAGTACACTCATAACTTGCTAGTCTCCGTAAATAGAAACCATTTGCATAAAATCAATTTAAAGGACACTCAAATGTCATCAATTCTTTTGCAAAGAATTTAATCATATAAAATAATTAAAATACACTCACAACTTGCTAGTTTCCTTTTCACCCCTTTGAAATCCTTCAGTTGGTTTCATTTTCCAATATGAAAACCAAATACATTCAACTCCTTAACGCATTTTCCAATCAAATATGCCATAAATCATGTCAACTTCATTACTTTCCATATACACTCCATATACTAATTTTTCTCCAAATGATAACAAAACACTTCATTTAATAATTCTAATATCACAAATACACTTAATGACCTTCCTTAATCACATTCACATGATCATTACATCATAACCATGCTTTTATACCAAAAATGCCTTTAAGGTTAAACTTGACATATTTAACTTTAAACTTTTCCAATTCAATTCCATTTGATTTCTAACACGTAAAACCAATCCAAATTCCCTTCCATGACATTTTAATACACACATTTAAGTCATAAAATTGCATTAACAAATTTTACAAAAATCATGCACTCTAAACCAAATTTCAATCAAAACCAATTCCAAACCAATTATTTTCATTTCTTTATTTCATTTGCATCAAAATCATGTTATAAACATCATAAAACATCAAAATAAAAATTTGGATCATAATACATTAAAATCCCTAACCATGGTCGAAAACTCATCCAATCATTTTCGTGGCTTTTCTTTCATTCTTTCATCATTAAACTAACTTCCTAATGCCATCCATTAATCTTAAATCATCAAATAACAAAATAAAACACTTTAGGCAATTGATCTCACCTTTGACCAAGTTTGAACAAGGTTCCATACACTAGATTCACATGATTTTCTTCTCCCAATTCCTTCCAATATAATCAAATCTTGATATTACATCAAAAGGGTGCAATTTACACCATCAAACTCAAATCTAACCTATAACCCAACAAATCCAAATTTTTCAACAAAATTAGTAAGCCTACCCATTTTCTTCTTCCTCTTCACTTGGATAGCTATGAAATCTTGTTAGAAGTTTGATTGGAGGTAACCCACTCTTGCTTCTCTCTTATTTTCTTTTAGTTTTTGGGCTCTTTAATGCCACTCTCACAGCACTCTCACAAAATGAAGCAAAATGTCTTAAGTTTTGTTTTTTGTACCCATTTAATGGATTACACATGTTACCTTCTTATTTGTCATCACTAATGACTCATCACACATATGTCATTTTCCCATCGGTCATCTCTAACGACTCATCAATCGACTATTATCATGTAAAAAGATCAAATGGCCTTTAATGAGTACAAAAAGACCAAATTGCCCTTTAATGAACTAGCCGAATTAAATCCCAAAATTATTCCACAACTGTCTTATCATCAAATTAACCGTGAAATACTCTAATTAGGGTCAATACTTGTTAATTGGATGCTTTTAAAAATTTCGAATGGGTTTAAAATCATCAATAGCCATTATTTTCCAAAAAGGGCATTTTAGTCCAATAATTTTGTATTACCCGAATTCTATTCAAACAATCTCCGTTTTGACCTGTTTCAGTTCCTATGGACTCCAATCCTAATGCCAGAGCTTTTCATCATATTTCAAAATTGTTTGATAACTTATCGATTGCCCAGAAGAATTTTTGGAATGAATCTAAAAATCACTAAATGTCATTGAAATCTTCCAGATTTCATTCAAAATTGTCACTTAAATCTCCAAAGAACATTTCGGAGCTTTTAAAGCTCGTTCGAACTCATTTTGTAGCTTTTCAAAGTTTTCGGAAATTTTTTGAAAAATTACCAGTTGAGTCCAGAATCATCTCTGGTCTATCCGTGATCTTCGTTATAACCTTAATAATTCATTTAAATGCTTAAAATACTCTATTATACTATAAATAGAGCATACTCTATAAAATGCGTGTTCTACACATTGCTCAACACCATAATCGAAATAGCATATTACAATTCCAATTTTGTTCATAGCCTAATATAGAAGTCGTTTGATTGAGTAATCTAATACTAATTTTTCTTAATGTTAGAGCATTTTCACTAGATAATCTTTATCAATCTTCTGTATTTTAAATTTTAAATCTTCATAATAAAATTTAATAATTATTACCTTTAATTGCTCCTTTTTAAGAGAAAATAACTTTGTATTCAATCACATCAAAGAGACCATCCAAAGTATCAATATCTGTATATAAATCTCCACTATATAAGTAATAAAGATTGAGAAAGTAAGCTGCTAAATAAATCTTTTGAATAAGATGCTAATATTTGTATATAAATCTTTGTTATATAAGTAATAAAGATTGAGAAAGTAAGCTGCTAAATAAATCTTTTGAATAAGATGCTTATCTCATCACAAATTAAGATATATATATATATATATATATATATGCAAACTCTAAAAATGACTTCTCATTTAAGTTAAAAATTCTCAACAACCTCATAAATGGAGCCATAATTTTCACGATAATCAAGACATCCCAAAATTCATTATCTAAAATAATAATATAAACCTCTATTCTTTTCCGCCCTTTTAATAACTTATGACTTAAAAAGCATTTACTTGTGTAACATCCCAGATCACCTGCTCACAGATATTGTCTGCTTTGGGCCTTGGCTCAGCCAAGCCCTCACGGTTTGCTCTTTCCACCCTTGAAAAAACGCATCTATAAGGGAGAGGTTCTCATAGCCTTATAAGGCCTACTTCGTTCCCCTCTCCAATCGATATAGGAATCTAACATTCCACCCCCCTTGGAGGCCCAATGTCCTCGCTGGCCCATAGGCCTAGATTCACCCCCTTGAAAGCCCAGCGTCCTTGCTGGCACACAAGCCAAGATCCACCCCCTTGGAGGCCCAGCGTCCATGCTGGAACATCGGTCTGAGTACTGGCTCTGATATTATTGTAACAGCCCTAAACCACACGCTTAAAGATATTGTCAGCTTTGGCCTTGGCCTAGCTAAGCCCAAAGTGGTTTTGCCCTTCCCACCATTAGCAAAACTCATCTTTGAGGAAGAGGTATCCATACCCTTATAGGGCATACTTCGTTACCCTCTCCAACTGATATGGGATCTCACATTCCACCCCCTTTAGGGTTCAGCGTCCTCGCTGAGACACCGGTTCGGGCACTAGCTCTGATACTATTTGTAACATTCCAGATCACCCGCTCATAGATATTGTCCGCTTTGGGCCTTGGCCCAAACAAGCCCTCAAGATTTTGCTCTTTCAACCCATGGGAAAATGAGTCGATGAGGGAAAGGTTTCTATAGCCTTATAAGGCCTACATTGTTCCCCTCTCCAATCGATATGAGAATCTAACATTGATACCATTATAACAACCCTAGACCGCCCGCTCAAAGATATTGTCCAATTTGAGCCTTGGTCTAGCTAAGCCCTCACGGTTTTGCCCTTCCCACCATTAGGAAAACGCATATTTAAGGGAGAGGTATCCATACCCTTATAAGGCGTACTTCGTTCCTGTCACGACTGGGAACCACATCGGGCGTATGACAACTGTCGCATACCCGGGCTAAGGATACTTACGGTACCCATAACCCGACTATACAAGGCTAACTGAATATCAATCTCAACGATAATACAAAATGTTCATACATAAAGTCATTTACAAACCATAAGACAGACAAGAGTTAATTTACAAAATTATAAAGCATATCGACATAATCATGAGCCATTACACAACAAAGTACAAAATAGAGACTACCCACGTGCGGTAATATCCTGAAAATGTCAAAAGACCGTAATAGCCACTTAGAACTTCAAACTCACCAAATTAACCTACATGGTTGGAAAGAGAAGGGGGTGAGTACACTATGTACTCAGTGAATAGGAAAAACATATATCACGAATAGAACTCGATACACACCAAGACGGTATAGATATCCCATAAGGTGAACATATAACACATAGAACCATATGACTCAACGTATATTGGATAGGAACCATATAGGCCTAGCCTATTAATTCACTCATGCAGTGAATATAGGTTCCAGTTCCAATATAAAAAAGCATAAAAACATCACTAATCTCGTTAGAAAAAAAAATATTAGGGTAAGCAAAAATAGTCATGTGTGACACTACTAGTCGGCCAAACTAGCGCACACACCTACAAATCCTCGATGTTGGCTCAACTTCATCCATGGTGAGTCCGAACTATAGTCGATAAGAGCGTCATGACCCTAGGTAATGACCTCGTCGATGTCCAGATCCTAGGTGTGGAATCACCCGCAAGTCCCGTAGAAAGGTGTCGATATGGGGACTTGACTTTTATGTACCAACGTCAAGGGTACGAGGGTCGGTAAATCAGTTGTGCCCAGCACATGATTGGCCAATCGTTTTCTCACCAATTACAAAACAAATCATATTCAAATTTTAAGTATAAAATCAAGTAAGGCATCGGTCCATCCGATGAAATGAAACCTTGTGATGGCTCTAAGCCAGAAAGGACACATATATGCGAAAAATATGGCTCGATCATGCATATGTAAATTTTAAAACATTATTTCATGCAATAAACGTCATCTTTGCACTCCAAGTGCAAAATGCTATTCCAAACAATATGGTTTCTTAAATACATAGGCATATTAGCGTCCATTTGAAATTCAATTCTACCCTACATTGCCTAGATTCAAAATTCACATATAATTCATTCAGCACGTCTTAGGATGTTCCAATTCTATTTGAGAAATATGGTTTCCCCAACTCGCCTCAAAAGAAGGTAAACACTCTTTTACTTTCAACAGTCCTCAGTAAGAGCTCTTTGATTTACAGCTCCCGATCATTTATGCATAAAAAGACATACGATGAAATTACTACTTAAACCTAAATTTCATAATTATAAACTATCACATACACAATACCACTCCCTTTAAGCTATAGAATATGACCATTAAATGTCTCACATGGTTACTTCATTACTATTCACATTAGCTTTTCTTTTGCATTTCCTAAGGCATTTAATGCCTTTAATCCAATACTTATTCATTTCAAAGCATAATTAAACACATCTTTATCTATGCACATTAGGCCATTACTCATCAATCTAAGCAACAATTCAAGTTTACTCTAAGTAAACATGA
>JANIIA010000192.1:22840917-22856295 GCA_027478495.1 Erythroxylum alaternifolium
GATACCATCCATATAACTATTGGGTATGTATAGGACTACAAAGTTATCATACACATATCCCATGATAAAGATCAGTATAGTGGTAACTATAATACTATTACATCTATACAACCTATGTATCCATCATGCATGGATTGGGTGTATACATTGATATGGCATGTATTATAAGACATATACCTACACACTATGATACCCTATACACACAAGTGACATATACACGAAGACAAGTGTATTAGTAGAAGAGCTTCTCAACCGTGTGGTAATACTAGTAAGCTCTAGGATTGATACCACATTTGTATATAAGATACCTGTCAATGTGTTAGGTATGGATTAGACGTGCTTTGACCATAACTTGTGTATAAGCCCCAATAACATAGTATCACCTGTATTATTACTAAATATACTAATATTGTGCACATTAGGTGGTATCCACTCTTTATGTAACAATTGAATTCTGTTATACCATTACATAATGGCACCAAATACCATACAATATATCTTATGGTATGACATATCCAAAGATGCTGTAGGTAATATATGTATGATTTAAGATACAGTTAAAACTATGTACACCATGTATTGAAGTACATCTATTATACATGTTTGCAATATGGATGCATATACTTATTACATGTGGTCACATCAACGGTAACCATGTATGTTGTGTGCATTTCAATTAACATGAGTTAATGACTAACTAATATATTGTAAATGGTCACATATACATTGTTTGATTGTAACATGGGATGTAAATGGTGTACATTCTAGTTAACATGTTGTATAGTCATTTAGAATAATACTCTTAGATGTATACATCACCTCTATATAAACCATACATTCATAAATTGTATACAACTGAATGGGCCATAAAGACTATTAGTTCTATTATAGTCTTAACCCATATTGTGATAGGTTACACAGTGTGTACCACTACTTGTACTAACAAGTGTACTATATATTGTCAACTATACCTCCATTGGATGGCATTGTTTATGAGGTATATAGCCATATCCATAGTTTAGTTGCGAATAACAATTATATGTAGGCTAATAATAGTGGCACATGGTTATGGACATATATAATAGCTCCAATTATAGGAATACTGCCATATAAGGATAGCCAGATATATCAATTACTAAACATCTTTAGTACATTATTTGTATATATGATGTACACCGTTCCCATAACGTGGTAATTTTATAACATTCTATAAATTATTTCAATAACATATATCAATTACTAATGCGTCACGATATGTGTTCTATATACTATAAGTGATACAACATGCATACATATTGTTGAGGTTCTTAAATAAGGGTAATTATGATATCATTCACTATAGGATACATCAGTAATTCTAGTTGGTAACTATTATAGGGTAAAGAACAGGGGTATTTATCTGGTAGTCGTATAATTTATTTCATATACATGAATATGGGGTGTATAACCTATATTTAACCCTATTACTAGATATCGTACAAACCTACACTCCATTATACTATATATATGGATATAGAATCCTATATAGTATATGCAATGCGTGTATATATATATATCCTACTTGTCTTCTCTTTTATCTCTAGTTAATGTACATATGAAGTGAATTTGGCACTTTATATAGGTATATAATAATCTTGGTTGAATTATGTATCTCATATTACCATTACATAAGGGTAACAGTATCCCTAACACATGGACTCCAGTCCCATAGTTATGGTATGTTATATCACCATACCATACCCATGTTATACCAACCTTAGAATGGAGTGGTATGTACCTAATGTGCCATCACATACATCCTTATCACATATACAATGTCATATACTAAGGCCTACTATCACGTGGTTAACCAAACCAATTATGGCAGTATCTATACAAGTGGACTTGGGCACCAGTACAAATGTCAAAGTATGTAAGTACTATAGGGACACATGGAATGGGTGTATGGCATATTTATCTTATTATTTTTGTTGAAGTATACAAAATAGACCTTGGGTTTTAGGAATGACACTTTTATATAGGAGTATAATGTTATAGTCATATAGTTGGGTATACCTATAATACATATGTAGATATATACCAGTTGATTGGAGTAACATATAATACATACTTATGCCTTGGCATATACATGCCACTTATGTCTGCATTAATTTATATGTAATGAATACGTCTCCAACTATACAAGGTTTGGATCCAGTATGGTTTTCACTTATATATACACACATCATGTTAGTCATATACCATAACATGTATCAGCCATAATACCCAATATTATTTGTACTGTTTACATATATACATACCTAATAACTGATGGTACTATCAGAATCTAATGGTAGGTATACAATTAATGGATATTTGTGTCCTACAACTCCTACCCATGCAATTTGTACATATCCAAAGGTATGTACAGTGTATAGGAGTATACAATCCTATACTCCTAGAACACTTATATTATATTGTAATACTATAGGGGATAACACTTATATATATCTGGTATACAATTTTTAAGATATGTATAAGTGGTATAGACACACATGTATGTGCATGGAGTAATCTATGTGTGATGTATATAATTAGTTTATGTACATACATCCACCTAATACTCATTATTAATTGGGTATATGTAAACTCTTGTATATGTGTGGTAACATACCTATACATATACAATGCCCACTAATATTAGTATAACTATCTATGTGTGGGATGCACATGGAGTACTATATTGCCCACTCACAAGGTGTATTCAACTAATGGGCATTATACAAATAACACCATAACATATAGGGTATACAATATAGGGGTAATGACTATATTGTATATTAGCTTTGTGTGCTGTCATTATGTTGGATGGCTTTACTATACGATACATGAGTGGTTATGTAATACTGGCACAATATGTGCATACGAATTGCACATTAATACCCTAAAATTGCATTGGCTTGACTATTACATATGTTCCCTAGTGTAATAATGTTATATCAAATATAGGATTATTTACACACATTGGTCCTATATGTGGCATATGGTAAGTCACCTAGGGACATGAGCGTACGTTACTCCAAGTGTAATAACTAATCCCGTATATGAGTGTTATATCAGCACAGTACCATGGTATGTCTGGTTATATAAATGTTATATGGAATATATTTATCATTACATTTATGTTATGCTATATGTACCATAACAGGTGTCATAATTGTCAGGGTATCAAGGTATGGTCTTGTATATTATCATGTGTAACTATACACTGATAATATCCATGGATGCTTATCTTACACACATAATGTATATAATAGTTACATCTATATGCAGACATATGTATTGATGGGTACAGTATATATAAAGGGTGACAGCATTTAACGTACTAATAGGGTATAATATATAGTATTGTGGGGTACATATACAATGTCCCTATTACCACTATACCCGTTTAAATAGATATGTGTATAACCTCACAATGTACCTATCAAGTGGACATTTTACTCATGGGTATACCATAGTCAACTCATCTAACATATAACCTTATACCATAATATTTTGGATTGTACACTTTAGCTACCATAGGGTATCTAGCACTAACTAGTGTATCTGGTATGAGTACACTTTAGCTACCACCTATAAGTATGATTAGAGGTGTTATTGATGTACACAATGGGTTGTACACATGTACACAAAGAATGATTTCAACTAAAGGTTTTAATTAAGGTAAGCACCATAATGTAAAGGTATAATATTAGTTACATGGTATCTAATATTAGGGTAGGACATATGGACCCAATAGTATAATCACACCCCACATTGGTGTGATTAATACATGGCATATCTGGGTATTGCATAATGTGGTACTCATGTACCCTAACCATAATATACATGTAATATACAGGTGCCTAACGTATATTATGGTTAGGGATATATTATACCTTATGATACGCGAGTACCTTAAGCATGTCTTATAATATATCCACATTAAAATACTAATATATTTTAAATGGTGTTATTACTATACGCACATGGGTATGAAACAAGGAATCGACCATGTAGGGCATGATATAATGTACCATCCGCTTAGATGGTATGTACTATCTGACTCAATATGTAAGACCTAATTACCCTATGGATGACTATAATCAATACCATTTATACATTATGTTTGTGGCTGTTATAAAATATTTATGTACACTAACTGACATGGATTAGAGCTATATTGATGTAACCTAGCCTACATAATTGTAGTATCTATAACACTCATAATATAGGTTACCATATATTATGAGTGTTATTATATCATGTGATATAACACCCAGTCATTTGTCAGGACTGGGTGTTAGCATATGATATAGTAACAACCTAGAGTCAATGTCTAGATCACCTTCGTTTCAATGATTGTTCCCAATACCTAAATTCAATCAATCTAACACGACCCTTCACCCCAAATCAGCAAGGAATTGGTAACAAAGAGTACAAAGATTGTAAGAATTGAATTAGTGCCACAAGTCAGAACTTACTTGATAAGTTGAATCAATCCTTAAGGTAAACCAAGCAAGAATCTGAATTCTCTCTTGAAGAAGACGTTCCAATTTTTTTTAATTCACATCTAATCTGAAGTTCACGCATAAAGCAATGGTTTAAATACCCTTATGTAATACAAACCCTAAAAACATAACCTAAAAACCCTAAAGAAAGCCCAAAACATCCAGAAAGGCTTTCTTGAAACAAATTACCCTAAAACAAATCCCACACAGATTTGGGCTTCAAAACTAATTAAAATTGCCTAATCTTAGTCCAAATAGGATAAGGAAACAAGAAAACATATAAGACTAACTTAAGAGCAGCAGATTGGGTTTTTAAACTAGGCCCACATGTTTGGTTCCTTAAAATAAAACATGCACACATGACTTTTTCAATGAATCACATGCACACTTAACACAAATCTGCCCATGAAAAAGTCCAAAAGAAGTCCACACGCCCTTTACAAGATAAAATAAGTGGAAACCCATTGATTAGACTTGTGCTTGTGAGAATTAGTTAAGTGTTAGCCCTCTTAGTTTGATACCTCCAATGTGCACACACACTTAGGTGTCCCCTTAAGCTCTTCCCCAAGCTTGATTAACAAAAACTTCTTGAACTTCTTGTGAAACAAAAGCTTGTGCATAAATCTGAAATTATGCCTTAAGCTTGTTGGAGCATGACCTTGAAATTGGACCCATTGGCATCCTCAAGTCTCCATTGCCTTGGTGAGTTGCATTACATACCATACATATGGTACAATTGCACACAAAGTATGTACATAAAAGGTGTAATTCTACTCATCACATACCATACATATGGTACAATTGCACATAAAGTATATACATAAAAGGTGTAATTCTACTCACCTTTTATGGTATACCCTGACTGATACACCATATACACATACCATATGTATACTCTGGTATGTAAGGTTACATACCATGTATGTTTTATGTACATATAGGTAGTTATACTATCAATGGGGATCTATGCTAGGATATATACATGCAGGTCTCATAACCATATAAGTATATGGTTATGAGACCTGTATGGTGCACATGTGTAATATTACCATGAGTAATATTACACATGTGCTCTAAATGAACTAGAGCACATACTGGACCTAATATGTACCCATTAATGGATGTAATACAATATAGAGTTATACCAAATATGGCCTTATGATAATATACATTGGGATTATCATAATATATTTTGTATTACCGGTGTAACTTATATTTAGTATAACTCTATATTATATTACATCCATTAACTCATGCATAGGGATATTATACCATTATGCCATGTGTGGGCTACCCTGGTATCATATTGAAAATAAATTATGATATCTATAAGGATTGATAATACTACCATTCATATAATATGTATCATCTTATAGGCATACTATGAGTCACATAAAGGGCAAGGTACCACAACATTGCCCTTTATCCCTAAGGTATATGTTACATTAGGTCAATAGTAGTGTATCCGCCAAATATAGTTAGATAGTAAATGCAACCATCAATGGTACTGTCACGACTTAGAACCACATAGGACACATGACAATCGCCGCATACTCGAGCTAAGAATACTCACGGTATCCTTAATCTGACTATACAAGGCTAATTGGATATCTTTAAAAACATTTCGGCATTACAAAAGCTGTATTTTGAAAATCTCAAAATGAAAAACACCTGTAAATTAGTTTCAAATGCACTTCTATATTCACATTAAAACTTTACCACAACTTCTGGACTGTGAGGTCCATTCAATAGAAATCTTAACAATGGTACCAAATGTTCACACATAAAGTGAGTTACAAACCATAAGACAGTCAAGACATAATAATCAAACATGTCTACATACTCACGAGACATTATACAACAAAAGTATAAAACAAAGACTATCCACGTGCAGTAATATCCTGAAAATGACAAAGATCGCACAATCCACTCAAAACTTTCAACTCACTAAATTAACCTGCATGGTTGGGAAACGGAGGGGGTGAGTACACATGTATTCAGTGAGTAGAAGAAATATATATCTCAAATAGAACCCAATACAAACCCAAACGGTCTAAATAACCTAAGAATAGTTTTATATATCTAACATGCACATAGCCACCTATGAAATCAATATGTATGACATAAAACATATAGACCTAGTCCATGGCTCTTTTCATACTAGTTAGGAAACACATAGGCCTAGCCTATTAATCACTCATTTAGTGAACATAGGTTTCAGTTCCAGTACACATAAGTAGGATAACATCACATGTAAAAATCAAACCTCTTTAGGAAGCCAAATATCATAATAAACCAAAACAATTATGTGTGTCACCACTAGTCGACCAAACTAGTGTGCACACCTATCGAATCTCAGTATTGGCACGACTTTCATTTGTGGTGAGTCCAAACTACAGTCGACAAGAGCGTCATAACCTTAGGTAATGACCTCGTCAGTGACCAGACCTCTAGGTGTGCAATCACCCACGAGTCCTATAGAATGGTATCGTTACAAGGATCTTAAATTTATGTACTAGTGTCAAGGGTACGAGGGTCGCTTAATCAGTTGTGCCCAGCACACGATTGGCCAATCGTTTCCTCACGAATCACAAAATATCATATACAAATATTAAGTATAAAAAATCAAGTAAGGTACTATGTTTTTATTTATCATTCCAACCAATAAAATGAAACCTTGTCATGGCTCTAAGCCAAAAAGAGAATACATACATGCAACATACATGACTCAGTTATGCATATGTAAGTTCCAAAATAATATTTCATGCAGTGAAAATCATATTTTGAAATCCAAATGCAAAGTTATTAAAAAATGTAGTTTTAGAAAATAAAACATTGTCCTTTGCACTTCAATTGTAGGTTTGTTGAACACAATATCATTCCTCGAAATATGAAATAAAAACATCAGTTCCACTCCAAGTGCAAAGAGCTATTCAAAACAATGTCATTTATTAAATACATAAGTATACTAGCATCTATTTGAGAATCGATTCTACTATGCATTATCTAGGTTCAAAATTCATATACAAGTTGTCATACATGTCTTGGCATGTCCTAATCCCATTTGAGAAATATGCTTTCCCCAACTCACCTCAAAAGAATGTGTACACTCCTTTAAATTCAACAATCCTCTATACAAGCTCCTTGATCCATAGCTCTCGAGCCTTTATACATATAAATGTAATATACTTACTACTCAAATATATAACTCATATTTATACACCATGACATAAGTGTATAAAACTCAACTCTTATTATTCACATAAGCTTTCTTTTGCATTTTCCAAGGCATTTAATGTCTTGATCCAATAATTACACATTTCAAAGCATAATTGAGTACATTTTTATCCAAGAACATTAGGCCAATACTCATCAATCTGACAAACAATTCAAGTTTACTCTAAGTAAACATAAAAGTCTCTTTCCAATGCACACCATCAAAATCTTTAAATCCTAAGCTAAGTTCACTTAGGCATTTTATCAAACACCAAGAGGCATAAACTTGAAAGCCTCCTTCTAATGTATTTCTTCCTTATTTTTATCATGAATTCACATTATATATACACAATTAACATCATAGGATTCATTTAAACCATCAATTTCAAAAGATATTCAAAATTTCACCAACTTTCACCAAAGAGAAGGCAATTCAATTTTGGCTTAAAGAAGCTTCTCCATGACTCATTTCATTCATCTAAACCACGTATCATGCATAGTCAAGCATGAAGAATAACATATCTTAACACCAAACTCAAAATCATAATGTAGAGAGAGATGAGATGAAATTTACCTAAACTTTCCTTTGTTGATATCTTCTAATCCTTAGAGAATTTCTCAAATCTTAGATTTGAGTTCCTTGACCCCAAACTACCTTATAACACTTAGTTTTAGGTTGAAAATCAAAAACTTGGTGAAATTTTGGTGAGGGTCGAAACTACCACTTCTCCCCCTCTCTTTTGCTTTCTTCTCCTTTCTTTTAACTAAAACAAAGTTGTTTAATGCCAAATAATGGGCGTTCACGGCCATAAGGTGAAGAAGGGTCTAGAATTTGACTCTTCTTTGACCAAACATGGTGAATTTACTATTTTGCCTTTAGTTTATGTGAAATTGCCATTATATCCTCCTAACTTTTCCTAAATTTGCAATTAAGCCCAAAATTTGAGAATGACCAAAACTTTTATTTTCATTTTGGTCCTTGGACTTTTGTAAATTATAATTAAGCCCCTTAACTTTACAAAATTACATATTGGTCCTCCAAGAATTTAAAAATTACATTTAAGTCCCTTAACTTTTAACAATTTGCAAATAAGCCCTTATGTACATCAACTTTTCCAATTAAGCTTTCTAAGTGTCCAATAAGTTTATAAATCATATCTAATCACCTCTAAGGCATTAGAACACATTTAATGGACTTAATTTTTCACACATAAAAGCTTATATGTCAGAAATCTTTAAGATTTCGCATACCGATTAACTCTAAGTTTATGTAAGGGCATATAACATTTTATATCACTGGCATACGTACCAAAAGGATTCCAATACATCGTTGAACTCATCACAACCATGTATATATTAATATACAGTAGTATCTCAAAATATAGCACAATACAAAAAGCTTAGAGAGTCTGGCGTTACAATTCCCCTCTCCAACTAATATGGGATCTCACATTCCAACCCTTTTAGGGCTCAGCGTCCTTACTGTCACACCAGTTTGGGCACTAGCTTTGATACCATTGTAACAACTTGGACCACCTGCTTACAGATGTTGTCTGCTTTGAGCCTTAGCCTAACTAAGCCCTCACGATTTTGCTCTTCCCACCCTTGGAAAAACGCATCTATAAGGGAGAGGTTTTCATAGCCTTATAAGGCCTATTTTCTTCCCCTCTCTAATCGATATAAGAATCTAACATTCAACTCTCCTTGGAGGTCCAAAGTAGATAATATCTGTGAGCGGGGTGGTCCGGACCATTACAAGTTGCTACTAAATTTTGAAATGATCATCAACACTTTTCAAAGTTATAAATGTAGTTGTAAACCTAAAAATAGTTAAAAACACAATCTCAACCTAATCTTCATTCTTTCTTAACTAAGATAAAAAGGTAATATGATTACATATAAAAATTGTGATCTTTGATACATGTGAAGCAATATTAGAATTATAATCAATATAATTAATATCTTTTGAAATGAGATTTGAACAATGAGCAATGCATGAAGGCCAGTAAATATATATCATATTTTGATTGGAATCAATTCCCAACTAAAACATAACTAGTTGCATTATCTATAACAAAGTTTAAAATATTTTTGTCTAGCCCACTCAAAAATTTTAAAAAATAATCCAAATAAGGCATGATCACTTTTTACCATATCAGATTGTTTATCTTTAAATAGTCAAATCATTTTCCATAGTGTTGCTTCATGTTGTTCCCGAATTAGATTTATACCTATCCATAATCAATTGACATTCCTTTTTAAAATCTTAAAGTGACATGAATATTATGATAAGAAGATGCCTTAAAACCTACACATATAGCTATTGTAGCATATATTGCTTTTTGAAAAAATGATCAATTTAAAGCACTTAAAGAAATACACAAATGATAAAACTATCTAGCCCAAGCTCTTTTATATTGTAAAAAATCAACCTTAATCAAAACACTTTTAAAACTAGGTTGAGTACTAAGAGCAGTTTTTAGAGGAAAGTAGGAATCTATGCCAATAATAACTTTCTTTTTTTCTTTATTTAATACATGTTATGCTTCATCAACTCCAAAAGATACATTATATGTCTCTTTATTTTCTTTTTCTTTTTTAATTTTTGGATGCAAATAATTTCTAATCCTTTCACATACAACAAATTACATTTTTTTACAAGAAACAATATTACTCTTAACACTAACAAGATGTTATTTCATTCTATAAATTCCCCCTTTAAACATTTTATTACAAAAAAATATTTCTATTGAACTTTTCCATAAGATGTTTGAGAAGAAGAAAATTAATTTTATGTTAGATCAACCTTACCATGAGTAGAAGATGATAAGTTTATTGAATCTCTTTTTGATGATTATATTCTCCACTATAATTTCTAAACATAAGAGATATTTTATCATTACAATGAAATATTTATTTATTAAATGTAAATATAAAGGATTATTCATTTCAAAACTTAAAAAGAAAGGAAATCAGTTACTGTAATTCAATAACTAATAAGAAAACTAGTAAAGAGCAATAAAAAAAACATATTGAAATCTATTAAGCATTAAACATACAAGTATTATTTAGCAAAAGAAATAACTTAATTATTAAGGTGAAGTACACCATCCTTAAACAAAGAACACTATACTAAGTCCATTTACTTAACCCCTATCTAAATAGTTTCAACCAATAGCTTTCGCTTTAAGTTTCTTGTGGTTTAAATGAACATCTATAATTACCTCAATGGAGAAGTTACTATTAAGTGCACTATCACGTCACCTTTATGCCTTACGTCAACTAAACTAATCAAAGATACTTTTTGAGTAATAGGCTAAGATTAAGATGTATTTTGTTTAAGAAACTGTAAGATATACTCAAGTAGAGTAATAATCTAGGGAAGATTTGGTAAGAGCGTACTATATTGATGAACTTGAAAATAGGTCAACCAATTAAAAAGTTTAATATTTAAGAAAACTTTTTAAAGTTAATTACAAGAGATGAAAAGTAAACAAATTAAGTTAATGAATAACAATAATAATAATAAACTAAGTTTTATATAGATATAGTTGCTTATATGGAATCCTGAACTTTCAAATGTTCAGTACTAAATAGTTTTTATGATTTGCCAACTACTAATGTATAAAATTATAAAAATTCAATGCTCTAACTTAATTTCCCTTATGTTCTTTAAGTCCTAACTTCACTGCTAATATTTTTTTAGAAGTAATAAATTAAATTAATAAACCACTTTATATATACACGAATAAGAGCCTTAAAATGGCCTAAGCCTAGTTTCAATTTATGCAATGAGAGGGACTCTCAGACAACTGTAAATGCAACTAAGTTTGCAATAAGAGTAAGCATAGGAGCTTCAGAAAGCTAGTGGTAGATATAAGTTATATAAAATATGTTGTTCTCTCAACCGTCCTCTAAGATGGTTTATCAATTGAATATTAGAAGTTTATTGGCTCTTGAAGATTCTTGAGTTTCTTTCTTCCCAGATTACGTACAATGAAAATTCTAGTATTAGCAAGTTGATGGATGAAGTTCTTGCATGGCTTATTCAAGCAATGCTACTAAGGATTATATATTCCTAAGGGACACTGTGTTTGAATTGCTAGCTAAATACTCCTAAAATTGGAAAACTTAAAGAATAAGTGATCCATGGATTTAACCTTAGTATGATTAACATCTTTATCATCATTAAAAATACCTTAGCTATTATCTTTCCAAAGAATGCTTAGGCATGTCTTAACGGGATGGGGCATTTAATGGTTGTTTCCAATATTCAACATCTTTCAAAAAGAAACTAATGGCTTGTTATTATTTTTATGTGTATCATCTTACTCTTATCCATTTACCAGAGAAGTTTTCCTAAAGAAAATATAATTTTTTAAATTTAATCCTTCAATTATTCTGTTAAAGTTGACAAGATTCAAGATCAAACTAATACCACTTGAAAAAGGGAAAAATAGAGTAGAATAAACAATAATTACCATAGTTTTTAAAAATTCTTAAATTGCTAAAGCTAGAAGAAAGATAAACTGAAATTAAAGATCGCCAAAACTTAAATGATAGTAAAATGATTGAGACAAACAAAAAAATCTATAAATGGTAATATAACTAAAAAACAAAATTGAGGTAAGATATATGCTTGGATTTTAAGCCTTTGCCTTTAGAATTCTTTGGATACGGTAAAACTCATGTAGCATCAAGAAAGAAAATATAAGAAAAAAAGGAAGTAATTGAATTTTACAAATTGTGGACTTTCATCTTTAGTCATCATTCTAACTTAATCCATAAGATGAATTTACATCGTAGATAATGAATTAAAACCAATATTGCTATCTTAAGTATCCAAAGCCTAGATTATAGAATAAAATTTTCTTACAAAATAGTCCATAAAATCAAAATCAGCATATGTAAAGTATTAACATGTTAAACAAGTATTTTTAGACTAAGAAAACTCATATTTTATGAAAATTGTCATCACTTTCTTATTTTTTAATTGAAAATATTTTCTTTTTATTTTAGGTTTCGAAATTATGTCTCTTGTAGGAAAACTTTCTTCATCTAACCATCACTCAGAATAATAAGATTCATAAAATAAGTAACAAAACTTAGAAAGCTATGATTTTTCTCTAATATAGGCTTTCAATATTAGTATCTCAGGTCACTTAAACAAATAGTTCAATGTTATAATTTCCTACAAAAAAAATAATGTGAATAATGTATTTTGTAATACCTAACATCAATTATAAAAACCAAAAGCTAAACAATTCATCACAAACGAATTGAGCTAGTTTTTCATGCTTATAAAAAGGATGAACAAGAGGTTTTTCACCTTTTAGTCTCACATAGAACCCTAAAGAGGCATCAAATTGGGAAGCCTAACATTACCCAATAACTAAATCTTACTAGCTATTACCAATTTATGAGAATGAATCAAAAAATGTATTTTTCCTCTTTTCAGTACTTAATAATTTTGATATCTTTTGACTATTGATATCAATTTTCATAAAAACAAAAATATCAAATTGTACATTTATGACTAAAAATTCGGCATTTGACACTTAATAAAGATACCCAACATATCAAAAGTAAAAGGAAAATTAAAACATACCTTGTGATGCCAAGCATAATAGAGGTGCTAATGAGAGACCTAACAATGGCACACTTCAAAAGGTTCCAAGTTTTCCTCTTTGCTCAACCACTCACTTTACATAAGTATTAACTAGAATCAGAGACCCTAATGAGAAACCCAACACTAGTCTATATATCATTCACACATAAAAATTGAAATATAATTAAATATGTTGGAGAAAGATAATTGAAATAGGAGACAATGACAAAGATTGAAGAAAATTAAAGAAGTTGAAATATGATTGAAGAACGAGACTATCCTTGCCTATCGAAGAAGTTGGCATAGGTTTGAAGAAAGAAACTATCCTTGCCTATTGACGAAGTTGAAATATGATTAAAGAAGGAGACTGTAATTTGCGATTTAATTTTAAATACGGTTTATTTAATAAGGTTTATTAAAATAAATGAAACCAGAAAGTTGGTCATTTAAGCTTATTTTGATTGAATCGAAATATTTGGTCCAAATTTTTAATCATTAGATCTACCTTTAAAAGTATAACTAATTTGAAATTTTAAATTCCAACATCAATAATTTGCTTTGGGTCTACAAAATCAATATACAAAATGAATACAAACAAACGTACAAATATTTTGATTAGAATAAAAGTATATAAAAAAGGTTGGCTACACTATATGAATACACTAATTTAGGATTATAAATATGTATTTGATGTGGAAAAAAATATAAGAAGACTACTATAAAAATAAACTTAGATAATAAATGAAATGAGCTGATAAAAAATCTTTTGAATATAATAACAAAATTAATAAGATTGTCCAAAGAAATATAAAACTAGAATAAAGAAGAAAAATATTAATTTTAGAACAAATAATATATAGTAAGTAATATGAACTTAAGATGAATTAATCTTTATAACCAGATAACAAATTTGATAATATATTCCTAAAAAAGTTAAAAATAATGCAAATAAATAACTTATAATTTTTGAATAAAGAATAGATAATAATTAATATGAATAAAAAGGAAAAATACAAGAATCCAATAAAAAACTCGATAATTTAATCTAAAAATTGTTAAAATTGCATTAATAAATACATATCAAATTTAAAATTTTATAATATTTTAATTTTTTGTGAATTCCCTTTTTTATTTGTTAAGTGAGTTCGCATCAATTTAAAGAAGTTGTCAATTTGAAAAACCTCTTCAACATAACAATTCTAAATATTGATGAAAATATTAGAAATTACCACTTTTATATATTTGCACACTCGACTCTACTTCTCTTCAATTGTACCCTATAACAACCGCTCTCCGGCCAACTCCTCTTCACGACATGTTAACACTTAGAATCTACAGTTCATAATTATTTTATTGTGAAAATTACGAATGACAAATTAGCTTAGGCTTGGTCTAACTCAAAATCTACAACTTCGTTTTAATTAACTGAGTTTTGAGTTGAAATTGGGCCTTTTTTAAAATTTTAGTCCGATCGAATTTAAAGTCTAATTATATTATTTTTTAATATTATTTTTAATTAAAATATGCCATTTTATTATTTGAAAATAACAAAATGATGTTATTTCAGATATAATTTTGACCCTCAATATAACTTCCTTTGTTACTGTCAGAATCAGATCACCTGATCCAGGGAATCTGTTCCAATTCTATGCCGTTACAATCCGATGACGTTTTATTAAAATCCAAGGTGTCAGCTTTGCTCTCGCCTAAGCCAAGCTGATTCATTACCTTTCCTAGATTTTGCTTCCCACCTAACTCTTTCCATTTGTTTCTTAGTCTTCCTATGATTCCCTTCTTGGATCCCTTCTAGATTTTCTCATTATTGGATCATTGGGAAAGTCAAATTCCCTACTTTTCTCGAGTACTCTAGTTTTTTTGTTACTTTTTGGGAATTTTGTTTTATAGGGGTTGTGTAACACCCCCTCACCCTAAGGTATGCACCAGTACGCCCGTAGGTCGTTCCGACACATATCCTAAGGTAAGGAAGCGCTACGTGCGATCACTACAGTACTCCACATGGCA
>JANIIA010000192.1:22880998-22896395 GCA_027478495.1 Erythroxylum alaternifolium
CACTCTATATTGCAATCCTTGGAATTAAATTTTTGATTCAGTTTCTAAGGGAGTGATCCAAAGACTCAACCACACACTGATCAATCATGCATATAAAGGCAAACTACAAATATGTCTCCACTATCATAGGCTTCATATAAAGATCAAACTCATTAAGGCAACAAACAAATCCATATTCTTGAAAGTACTTGTTAATTGACTATTCCACGCCCTTGATGCTTGCTTTAATCCATATAATGCCTTCTTCAACTTTAGGACCTAGTCTTCATGCCCTTTGACCACATATCCAAGTGGTTGTTCAATGTACACTTCTTCAACAAAACCATTTAGGAATGTCGACTTCACATCTAGTTAATAAATTCTCCATTTCATTTGAGCCACCATTGAAATAAGTAGTCGAATAGTCTTCATATGAAAAAAATAGGGCAAGCACTTCTTCATCATCCACCTTGGTTGTGTCCTTGATCTTGTCCACAACCTCGTTGACTTTCTTCCTTATCTTCCTTGAAATAGGTCTTGGCTTTGAGAGCTTGTTCCAATACTTGTCCTTATCTTCTATTGATCTTATCTTTATGAGCTTGCAAGGGTCCCTCTAGTTGCTCAATAGTCATTTCCTCCAAATTTTTTGATTCTTCAATAGATCACACCATATAGTCAAATTTTGGAGTAAGATTTCGAAGGATCTTCTCCATCACACAAACGTCCTCCACCTCTCCATATCTCTTCATTTGATTTGTTATTGTCTTCACCCTCGAGCAATAATCCGAAATTGATTCGGATTCCTTCATCTTCATTGCTTCAAAATCCGTTCTGAGAGATTAAAGCTTTACTTTCCTTACCATTTACAAGATTAGCTCTTGCCTTACCATTATTCAAAGAACTATAGCATTCCCAAGAATAATGGCCAAAACTATAACCATTGTAGCACTCAATGTTGAATTTTTCATATCTTCTTTCATTTATCTTCAAATTATAGCCTCGTCCTCTACATCTTCCACTTCCACGACCTCTACTTGAGTGAACATCTGTCACCCCATAATTGAAGTTATGAATAGATAATTAGTAGAGTTCTCTTTAAAAATATCTTTTTATTTTAGAATTACAATGTATGGCTAGGATTTATTTCTAAAATTATCTTGTAAATAGATAATGCTTAGAATACTAGATTTTTCTATAGAACATTTAATAAGTCAGTAAGGTAGAAAGTTGAGCAATAAGTAGTAGTTCTAGAGTAATCCTAAACTCCCTATAAATACCTCTTGAACTAAGTGTTTTATACAAGCCAAAATTTGAGTGACATATTCTTTTCTCTAATTCACTCTTCCACCTTCCAACAGAGAGTGCCTAGAGAGGCATAGAAAGAGACGGAGATTAGGTTAATGACAACTACTAAGATGAGGTTATTGAAGGTTGATGTTCAAGAGAGGATCTTGGAGACTTGTAGACGTGTTTTGAGAACATTTGAGTTTTATGGGGCTGAAATCACCTATTCTACTTTATTCCCATTTTATTCTATTACATCTCATCCACATTTTTTTCTAAGTCCCGCGTAAATGTGTAAATGAGATGAGATGGAATATAGTAGAATTAGAGTAACTAGATAGGAAATTTGTTCCCGGTTTTATGATGGTAGGACAACAATTATGTGGAGTTGATTGATCAAAGTTGAAAATGAAGCACCAGTCTCATCGTTATGAAAATCCGATGCGTTATTGTTTCTCTTCAGCATACATTGTAGCTGTATTTCATGACAGTTTTGGATAGCTTTGGATGCTGAGAGGTACATGTCTATACTGCCACTTGGTCTAGGTTTACTTATGATGCATACAGCATTAACCATTTTCTATTTCCTTCATCAGATTAATATCAACTTGTGGATCAAATTTTAGCGAGGTTCTCCCTCTCTATCTCGCTCCACTCCATACCCCACCCTACCCTACTTCTGACCTACTAAAACCGGTCTTACTTACACACACGCTTCAACTTTAATGGGCATTGGTCATTTTGACATGGTTTAATATGCAGATAAGGTTAGAAATGTCCCTTTGTAATGTGCTTTTGGAGCTTTCATCTTGCAAAACTCTGCAACAAATTTGGATTTGCAGCATGGTGATTAGATTTCTGTTATTATTAGAGATGACTCGACAACACTGCTCTCTCTAACTGCCATTGGCATATTATTGATTTTTGCAGCATCGCATGTATTAAAATGGAAGAAGTCCAACTTGAAGATAGTTTACGACCTTGAGAAAGGGAGGTATACAGGTACTCATGTTGGAAGTTCAGATTAACGTTGCAGTGAATTGAGTAACATTATTGGCTTTAGAGGGTGCTATCACTTACCTTTCAATGCTTGCTCAGCATACTGTGTCCAGTCAGACTTTGAGGCTTACCCTGTTCGCTAGGAAAATGGGATTCAAAGCTTAATTGCAATCCTACTTTGACCTATAAACAACCTAGACTACAAAGATATTAGCTTCCCTTTTTGTATCTAGAGGAAATTCAAGCCTAAGTTCAATATCTCGGATGCTTTCACAGCATCAAAGCTGTAAGGATTACAGGTAGGCGGCTGTATAAATTTGTTATATGATAAGGAGTAATTTTATGGTTTGTTCTCACTGTTTAATTGATTATCTCCTTTAAGTTTTTAGTATAAGAAGGCTTTGTTTTTCCTTTTACTTCTAGGGAGACAGCTTGAAAGAACCTTTTTACAAAAACTATATAGGTAAATATAATTCTTATGGTATGATTGTTTGAGCCTTGAGCCTAATGCCAGTACAGTGCTTAAGAAAGAACAATGCTTATTATACTTGAATTCTAGGGAACTCAAATCACCTCTTCTGTAATCTCTGTTCCTATTCTGTTTCCATAATTAATTCGATAACGTTTTAATAAAACCAAGGTCTTGGCTTTACTCTCGCCCAAGCCAAGCCGAAGCCCCCTCGTTCCTTTGATTTTAGTTCATGTCTTTACTTCTTCAATTTTACTCCAAATCTTCTCAACTCTTTCCATCCTCCTTTTCGGTTAATTCATAGAACATCTCCTTCCTCAGAGTTCTTAAAGACAGAGGCATGCTCTTTATGGACAAAGGTTTGTATTTTTGTTCTCCATCTTTGGGTATCTTCCATTTTTCGTTTCTTTAGCGATCGAATGATATCCTTCTCAAATTTGTTAAAATTTCCCATGGTTAAACAAATGAATTGGTGTTCAAATCATGGGCAAATTTCAGTTCCTTCATTTGATGGAAACAAATTGGAATAGATTTTGCTTCCTACCTCAACTCTTTCCATTTGTTTCTTAGTCTTCCTATGATTCCCTTCTGGATTTTCTCATTCTTGGGAAAGTCAAATTCCCTGCTTTTTTTGAGTAGTTACTCTAGCTTTTTTGTTAAATTTTGGAATTTTCTTTTATAAGGGTTGGTTATTTTTTTTGAAAATTTAAAACTAATATTATATTGCCAAAGCTATAAAAACTTATATAGAATCTTTTACAAGGATATCAAAATGAAATTAAACAACAATTATTACACTTTTAGAAACCATACTTCTGGTAATCATACGTTATCAATTAAATCATCCATATCATTCTGACTTCCTAGCTGATGTTGTCTTGCTTCCCTTTAGTAACCATTATTTCTCTAATCAAATTAACTATTGCCTCGACTAGCTCAGAATTGCCCTTCATGCTTATAAATTCTCCTATTCCTCTCCCTCTATATATAATAAATAACCATCTAAAAAGACGTCTTGATAGTAAGAATATCTCTCTGTCCTAACCTACAATACCGCATGATATCATTTAACACTTCATTCCATTGAAAGGAGAACCTCGGAATTCTTGTCATATTCAAAATTTTGCTCCACACCACTTTAGTATATTAACATTCAAAAAAATGATCTCTACTCTCGGTTACTTGTTTACATAACACACAAAGGGGGTCAAAGCTTCTGAACCATCGATCTTTCGTTCTCAACCTACTCATGATAGTTAGCCACAAGAAAATAGAATATTTCAGACTTAATACCTGCTTCCATACTAGGTTAGCCCACGGTACTACTGCCAAAGATGCCATCTCTATGGTGTGATCTCATTTGTTCGTGAAAGCACCACTATTATGAGCAGCCCATGTGACCGTATCAACCCTATTACAAATTTGCATTCCAACAACATAATAGTCAAGCATATGAAAAAATCTTATATTAGTCATTCTTTCCCTCTCTTGAAAAAGCCAAGCAACTGTTGCCTCCTTCGGAATCCTACTTCATAAAACTAGCAAGTCATTTCGCTCCCGTAGAGGGCTGACCATGGACCAGTTATCAAACAAAAAATTGACATCTTCACCATTCCCCACCATGACCGTAATAAAAGGATATACCTTCTCCCTAAGCAACAACATACTCTTAAAGATCCAAGAATGATCATACCGAGTCTGAATTTGCCAAATACTTTGGCCACAAAGACAATAAATTTACACCCACTTCACCCACAAAGCGTGTTGTTGCTTTTTTATCAAAAACATGTTGTTGCTTGTAAAAGATGACGGGTTTGTGAATTTGTTAAGATTTTTGGTTTTTGATAAGGAGTAGAGTAATGAGGAGAGAAATGGAGCGATGTTGTATCTCAATGTGTATGATATTTTTTCTATAAATAACTATCTTTACTGGGTCAGTCTCAAGATCTCCCATTCTGGTATAGAAGGTAATGAAATTGAGGTTCCTTACCTGCTTAATTATGCACAATTTTAGGTCAATTTTGTAGTTGTAATTGCATAGAAGCTTGTTAATAGTCTCTGATTTAAACGGTATTTATTAGGTGCACTATATAAAAGGGTATTTATTAGGTGAATTGATATAAAGGATTTGCGTTAGTAATTCTCTGGCTAGATTCCCTCTTAGCCTCTAATTAATCTTTAGTTTTCATGCTGCATGTTGTCTTCAATTGCCCTTAAGTTCTAGAAAAGTATGTATCTTGTTACAAACCCAACCAAACTAATATCATCATTACGTGTGCCAATTTGTGAAACGTTATATTCAATTGAATCTCTGCTACCTCCAGTTGAACATTCATAGGATGGTTTATTATTAAAGCATCAAATAGCCAAGAGGAAAAAAAGCAGCGGTCTATCCCAAGTAATGAATTTCTGGGTAGATTTTGCAAAAAAGATAATCATTTTTATACCACATATTTTTTCGTCTTTTGTTTGAAATATTGAATGTAACAAATACAAATTTCCAAAAAGCTTAATGTTTTGGTACAAAGAAGAGTATGCATCAAATTATGTTCAAGTGCTTTTTGTTCCAAAAAGCTTAATGTTTTGGTACAGAGAAGAGTGTGCATCAAATTATGTTCCAGTGCTTTTTGTTTTATTTTAGAGTTAACTGAAGCACTTATAACTACAGAAAGTAGCAAAAGTATAGATGACTATAGTTTGAAAAGAAAGGAAAAAACATGGGTAAAGACTAGAGAGTTACTGTATAATTATTGAGTTACTTATTGCAACTCAAAGGATGGAAGTTTTTATGTTACTAAGTAATTTTTCATGGAAGTGGTGTTGCATTTTCTGTGTTAGATAGGATCTGCAAAATTTCAGATTATATGTGGCTAGTTCTATCTTGATTTATACTTGTTTTCCATTTGAGCTTTAATTATTAACTAGAATATATATATATATATATATCAAGTTCAGTGATGACTATCCCTTTTAGGATTCACTCTTTAGTTTCACAAAGAAAAAAGTAGTAGCATATGGAAAGACAAATAATTCACACTTAACAGGGTAATACAATCTTTAACAATTTTGTCTTAACTTTAAAAATTGTTTTATGTTGTCTCCAAAATCTATTTTTGTTTGAGTTTTGATCACTCAAGTTGTGCTTTTAGATTGTATTGGTCAAATATTTCAATTGTTAGTGCTTCTTCCTATTTCTTGTTTGGGCATGCTTTGTGATTTTATTAGTCTCTTATGCAATGGTACAATAGAATGTTTTCATATTCAATTATTTTTGCAGGTTGAAAAAACTAAGAAAACGCTGAAGGAATCAGAGAAACCATCTACACTTTAATGAAGGTAATGAAGTTGAAGTTCCCTTTGCAAAAATCTGGATTTGAGGCTAACATAGTAAGTTTAGTGGTGACAACCATCTACACTTTAATTTTCCTACCTTTTCACTAGAAGTGACAAATTAATCAAGAAAGTAAGGAAATGTTCTACAAGCCCTTTTACTTGTCATGTGTTTTAATCAGAGTATTAAGATGGGATGGAGAAGGTTGATATGATGAGATATTATGTTTCATTCTCAAACTTGAAGTGTAAAGAAGCTTTAACATGATCTTGAAAAGTAAATAAAGAACTTCCATGTCTTGGTCCATATTGGAGTTAGTAGATTATCTAGTCTTGACCTCATCTTCTAGTTTAAATGTTTGGTTGAATTGTCCTTTAGCAAGATATCAGAACTTTTATGATGATATCTCAAGTCCAAACCACACCACTCTTCACATTTTAATGATTTAAACTTTCAAATTCAGCACAAGGTATGATGGTGAAGTACTTAATCCACATTTATATCCTAACATGCTTCTCAATGAGTGTTGGAGTTTGTATATCATCCATTTCTGAGCTATACTCAATATAGCTTAATTTTTTAAATTAAATGATCTTTTGACAATTTTTATTGAAATTAAGGACATGTTCCATATTCCTCTCTGTTGCTATCTATAATATGTTGATACTGATTCCTTTCATAGCTATATCAAATGCTTAACTCTATTATTGACTTTTGATGTAGCATGGTGCCACTATAGCTCTTAGTCACTCACATCTGGAAGCATGTGAAATCATGTTTAGTGAGTTGTTTTCTTATATGGATGAGGTTTCTGTGATAGTTGGTTTCCAAAACTGCTGAGGATTAGAGTGTTAGAATACTGAGTCACATGAGTTACATCATTATGGAATTAATTTGGTGCATTTAGGAGATAATTTTATGAATTCATTCACATGAATGCTATTAGCATACATATATGAATTATGTTTTTTTTATGAAAAGATTTTATGTGCTCTCAATTGACAAGTTCCGAGGTATGAAAGTTTCAAAATAACTGTAACATGATTATGCAATTCTAATATCTTGTATTTTGATTTACAAATAAAAAGAATTGATGGATTATAATTAGGAATTTGGATTTTCTTTGTCACAATTGCAAGATTGATGGATTAAAATGTACATTTAGACTAGGAAAAATGTCAAGTAGCAAGACAAGTTGACATATGAAAATTTAGGATGACTAAGCCTATAAAATATGTGACAAATGGCTTGGAGAATTAAGTGACAAAATGCTTAGGAATTAGTGACATTTGACAGTCAAGAAGGAGGATAAGTATCTTGCTTAAATACATGACAAGTGTCTTTAAAGAAAGAACACTCATCCTACACCATGTGACCAACACATTCAGCTTCTTTTGTTATGTTTTTGTTCTATACTCTCTCCTTCTTCTCCCTTTTACTACTGAAATCCACACCTCACCCAAACCTTTGGATTTCTGCCCTAATTCTATACATTACCACCATAAAACCCATGCAAAACCCATTATAAAGATAGCTTTCGAGGTAAAATATTATTACATTTTGTCGTCTTCTTCTTATCATTGTCAAAACCATCCTACTCCCTCACTATTCTTGAAATGAACCTGCATGCATGTGCAGCAAAGCAGGCTTGATACATTAAGGTGGCATTTGAGCTGAACAAGTAAGTGAAGTACTAATCTATTATGGCAAGTGTTAGCAGAAATTATGATGACTGATTGGGGATAGATCGAATGTGGTATTGGTGTTGAAATTATGCTGGAAAATGATGAATGAAAGGGGTACCTTCTGTTCTGTTTTTGGATGCATAACATCAGTAGTTTATGGGTTGTTATATGGATGATTTAAGTTGGGATTTGGAGTATAATTGATGATGAATTCATGCTAAAGATAGGTGCTATTGAAGTGTTTTCAAATCTGGAAAAGTTTGAATTGCAAGTATGATGGTATAAAGTGAATGGCAATGAAACAAAGGAGCATATTTTTGTGAGATTTAATGTAACTAATATGGAAGTTAAATTAACCTGAAATGAATTAACCTTAAAGAATATGGAATCTAGAAAATTTCAGGTGTTAGTGATGTCTCTAAGCTTGTAAAATTCGTGAAGTATTGAAGGTAGTAAAGTATACACATTAGTGATGTTAATGAAAAATTCTGAAATTTTAATTTCAGCCTTTTGTACGTGTTGAACCGGCTTAGAAAAATCGCTCTAAATTAGTATATTTGGACTTAATTAAGGCTAGGAATGAGCCTAGATTGTTGATCGATTAATTGGTTAAGAGCTTGATAAGTTTACGTAGCTAATTGATGTCATAACCTAAAGAATGGATTGTTTTGATGTGGTTACGTTCAAAGCTGGAAATTATGATTTGTTAAAGGGAAAAAATGAGTTCTTTTAATGCAAACATGATCTTAAAGACATGAGTAATGTATATAAGGTATGGATGAATGAACATTGAAGAACATGGGGTAATTATGAATGAGAATTGGGTAAATGTGTTAATATATATTGCTGGAAAAAGTTTGGTGAATGTATAGATGTAGCTTGCTGAAATTCCAGATTTAAAGTAACAATTGTGTGTGTTGTAAGAGGCTTTTGATCATGAAAATATTCAAGGATAAGTGTAAAGTATGGTTTACGAATTTAGAATAAATCAAGCTAACTTAAAGGTACAAACATGATTTTAAATTGGTAATATACAAAATATAATGTTCGAATGGTCTTAGGGTGTATAAGCACAAATTGAATAGTCAAGATCTACGCATAAGAATACATACCTAGAAATTCAATTAAGCACGCATTGAGACATGACACATATACATGTGCATGATTGTATATTCATATGACTCAAAAAATTAGTGATTTGTGAACTATATGTGCATGTATTGCATGACGATAGATGTGCAAGATGATCATCAACATCCAGATATTGCCAGAACATCGAGGCAATAGCTTTTCTTAAGTGTACTATGAGTCAACTTAGATGTGTAAACTCATTTATATGTGCTTCTGTATGAATTATATGTTTAATATGGAATGTGATTACAACTGATTGATAAATGTCAGACTTAAATTTGAGGAGTTTGTTATATATGGCATGAGTACACAAAGATGAACAGAAATGAAAACATAACATATGAAATGGAGCATCTCATCACATTGAAATGCATGGTCAGATAAAGGAGTTATGACTAGAGTGACCGATGTTCGGAAAAGAGCTTTGAGCTTAGGATTATAAAAAAAGCCTCAGGCTTAGATAACATGGACTCGATATCCACAATGAATATGAGCCAAAAATGATCTCGGTATTCGTAACAAATAAGGGGCAATAAATTAGGTTGATAAGCACTTAGTCCCAACAAAACAAAATGAGAATGGAAACACATATGCATTTGCATATACATATTTACATATATCAAATGATTGAATTATAATGAATTATTGAATTGTTTTGAAATAATAAATTACAGTTGAAGTTAATGAAGGATGTGTTGTGATATGCAATGCTAGCTTACATGATATGTTTAATGTTTATGGAAATATTATAAACTTTGATATACTTGTTTTTGTGATCTAACTTGAGTGAATACATCGATGATGGTACACTTACTGAGTTCACAAACTCATCAAAATTATAATGTTGTTTTTCAGGTTCAAGGGAGTTCTAGCTACTAAAGTGATATATTAGAAGTCTAGTACTTACATTTTGGGGACGAGAATGGCTTAAATGTTTAATCAGCTGAATCGGAGGAGTCTAGTTAGAGTCTTGTGTATTAGCATCCCATTTCATGTTATATATTTGGTGCTGAGATTGAACTTAAAAAATGTTATGTAATGTATATGTGGATTCTGAATTGTAATGACATATGTGAGTTTTATATTAGTGAATGAAATAGGAAGAAATGAACATTTAAAATACTTATGATATGTTTGATGCGCATGATATGTTTGATGCCTTTAATGAGTTAGTTTGATTGTCCTAATGTACCATTTTTATAGAGTATGTTCTCAAATATCCTCTGGTATGTTCAGGCTTATGCTCTATAGGAGTGGTATGTTACAGTTTCTCTTGAAACTGAGGTTAATTACAAGTGGAAGGTGTGGATGTATCTTAAATTATTGAAAATTTCCTTTTTATTTCCAACAATGTGCTCATTGTTATATTAAGTTTGAGGTAGTGTAGCTAATTGTTCTGATAAACTACAGGGAAAGGTTTTGGGAGTAATGTGTTGGTATTACTCTTTATAGACAACTTACTACAACAAAAAGGATTTCATGTTCATATAATAGGACATGAAATTCATGTGTATGATGTCCATTTGACATCTTGAAAAAAATTACATTTATAAAATAATATCATCAATCATTAACTGTCTGACGTAGATAGTGTGGCCTTTTTTTTGTCAATGTTTGCACCTTAATTTGATCTTAACCAATAAATTTCAGTGAAACATAGAAATGCAGAACGAACAAATATTATTATGCTTCTGTTCCCAAACTTTAATTCCTATATGGTTAACTGTTATCTTCTTCTCATAAACAGAGTCAAAAATCATGTTGCAAAGAACTGCATATATACAGTGCAAATATAGTGAGTCTATGTATCCAAGAGGATGCTCCAAAAAAAATCTTATGCATCTATAATGAGTCTATGCTCAGAACACTTTTCAATTAAATTGATTCCCATTTTAACATCTTCATGTGCATTGATTCTTATCAGGATAAAGTGGCCAAGGGGAGTTCAATGACCACTAACGTTTACGTATCTACTAGTACTACAAAATTGAATTGAAACAAAACTGAGAATCAGGCTGTAGCTGCAACAATAACTCCCACAGAGCTAGAAGCAATGGTGCTGAGTGGCAATGAGAGACCTAAAACTAGCAGCATTACTGAGGATAGTATATTGTTTTATGTTTGTTTTATATTTATCAATGTGTGGCTTTTTGGTAATTGTGATGGTTTTGATTTAAAAATTACTTTAAAAGATGGTTTGTGACTCTAATTCCATGTCCAATAATCTACAACAATGTACTGCACATGTTATACCAAAGAATATTTTCTATGTTGTTGCTCTGATTCATTAATTGGAAAATTAAATATGTAGAAGGTGGAAATTTCTCAGCAATCATGCAGAGTTGCAATAAATATTCAGGAGATGTCACTTTTTATGCTTTCCATGATAAAGGTTCTAAGGCTAGAATTTTTGCATTAAACATCCATATGGTTTTGTGGGTGTAATTGTTAATCCCTTATGTAGAGCCACTAAAGAAATTACATTCCAAAATGCCATAATGTGCATTAGATTAGTATAGCAATAATAAACGTTTCGAGCTTGATCTGGGCATTAACTAATTTGTGCATGACCTCTGTCATTACCCAAACCAATATTTTCACTATTCCAAAAAGTTATTTCAAAAAGTTAGGTGACCTCTGTGAAAATTATAACTTATCAGGGATAGTGTTTTGGTGAGTTATTTGGAAAACTTTTTATTTACAGCCATGAGCATTTAATCTGAGTTGAATCGCCTTTGTACTTTAACTTATAAATGAATTCCAAGTTAATAGATTTCACTTCAGATACTCAATTAAGACCCATTCATACTCATGTTGTTTGTTTTTCTTCTTGATGAAGGTGCTCATTTTTCCATATGTAATTGGTTCAACTTCTTGCTTCTCTTTGCTCTCTTTGGCGCATATTGAAGGAAAGCTAAGGTTAAGGCTAGTACTTGTATTAGAATTGTCTAGCTCATGAATCCAAAGATCCTTTGTGGAAATTATACTTGTAGACTGTGATTTATTCTCAAATTTGACTAGTGTTGATTTGTTTTCAATAATGTTACTTTCAAGATTGTAACCATGAATACACATTTATATATAACTGGGTTTCTTTTCTTCCATTTCACGAGTTTCTCACAGCTTCATTTACATTACGGTTTTATTTACATTTTCACTTTCGCTAATTTTCCCCCACAATGTCATTCCTTAAAAAAATAGAATTTTGATGTTTGTTTTTTTTTTGTCCATACCATTATAAAAAGTTTCATGACAATCTCAAGAATTAAACACTTCGCATTTTGGCAAAAAAATACTTGTTAGTATAAGGATTCATCATTTATAAACAATACATAATCAACAAAATATATAAAAATTACATAATAATAAGAATAAGAAAGAAACTGCCAATTATCAGTAGGAAATAAAATATCCACCTTGTCGATAAAGATGCATAAATTAACTTAAACACTCTACTTTCTTTTCACTTTGTATTTACAAAATACGCCTCCTGCACCTGGAGCTAGACAATCACATGTCTCAATAAAACCTCCTATATCTACACTATCGTAGTTAACATTACTATTTTGTCATGAGTTATTTATCATCACATTGCTCACACCATGTGATTGTTGTGCCTATAAGAATCATTAAAAATAGTATCATTAGTGAATTGTGAATAAGTTACTAAACATAATGTCATTAGTAATAGTATTCTGGTGAAAGATAAATACCAATTGGGAGTAGGTCATGTCCATAGAAAATGGAACATCCTCAATAGAATTTGTTTAATTTGAATTAGCAGAGACAATCTATTATCAAAAAGGTTAAAGAGTATATAACCAAAATACTAGACTAATTGTTAAATCATCAAATTTTTTTATTAAAAAGTACACATAAAAGGGATATGGAATTCAAGAAAAAAATTTACAAATAGAATCTCAAGATTAAATGGTAATGTTAGTGTTACAATTGTAAGATTTGCCTGAGTCTGAACTTTTTTAGTTGATTTCCTTTTTTATAGCCTTCTCCAAGCCACCCCTCAATCTCTTACCTAAAACAGTTTTCTTCTTGATTTTGATTTCTTTAATTCCAATAATGTTCTTTTCACGAATTTCAATCTTATTTTGGTTCAAGTGATATGTTATAACACTCGAATATTAAACCATCTCTTCATCTTGTAATCTAACATTGGAGCTCGCAATTGACTGTTGGACAGCTGATCCATTATCTTGTATTCTAGCATCAATGATTTCCAATATCTTCAAAATACAATCTTTAACAATTTTATAAGTCTCTTCACTCTCAGATGCTTTTGTAACTAATTGAACATATAGCCCACACAATTCTTTATACTGCATACTTTGACATACCTTGGGATCCAAATTGGTTATGCTAATCCTAAAATTTTAAGCTCCCACGAATCCAAGTTTTGTTTTACATGTCCATCTTTTCAACATGTACTGACTTAGGATGTCCATTATATTTTTTACAGTAAAAACTTTCAAAACATGAGAACATAAAATTCTAACAAACTCAAATTTTCTGCAGCTAGTGCCGGCCCTGGGCAGGGGCAGGCAGGGCACCTGCCCAAGGCCCACAATAGAAAAGAGCCCCTTCAGCTTCTGAGTGCTTTAGGTAAAACTTTCAGAGTAGTATTTCAACGTTGATGGAGTTCTTTATATTATATATCCATTTAATGTATAGGACGTTCTCTAATATGTATCCAACAGTTCGATTATCATTGAATGAAGAGAAGGTAAATGCTTAGAATTGAATGCAGAGAACGTTAACTTTCAAAGTTAACAAAGTTAACGTTAACCTGTTGATTATAAATAGTTAAAAGTAGTTTTAATGTATAGGACGTTCTCTAATATGTATCCAACCATTCAATTAGCATTGAATGCAGAGAAGGTAAATGCTTAGAATTGAACGAAGAGAACGTTAACTTTCAAAGTTAACGTTAACTTGTTGATTATAACTAGTTAGAAGTAGTTTAACTTGTTGATTATAAATAGTTAGAAGTAGTTAGGTATATTTTTACCTTCTAATTTCTTTATTTTTATTAACATATGCATTTAAGGTACTCCAACTCAAAAATTGGCAGCAAAAAATTTTAACGATTCTGCCTTCTGAATTCTGAGTATAATTTAAAGTTAAAGTTTCTAATTTTAATGTATTTTTATTTTATTAAATATTTGAATATGTTATAATTAATTTATAATTTGTCATTAACGTGGACATTATATTAGCATTTTAAATTATAACATTAATATTAAATGATATCGTATTTATTTGTGTTTTTCTTTTTATTTTTAGATTACTTATTATTTATAAAAATAATTAAATATTAATAAATAATTTAACTTTTGTAATTGTAATTTTCATTATATTTTGCGACAAGTAATGTAATAATTATTGAATTTGTGTTCTTGTAGAGTTCACATAAGTTTAGTGATAATATAACTAAATCAAATAATTTTAGTTACTCAATTTAAAGACTACATAAATGGTTTCCTTTATTATAAAAATATGTATGATTCTATTAAACATGTTGTAATAATAAAATAAAAATAATAAAATAATATTCAATCATTTCTACAGCTTATATAGTAGTATAATATTTGACTTGCGAAACTTAGAATATTTAATAACTTAGAATATTATTTACTATATTTTTTCCTAGGTATGTTAATTTCTTATAGTTTTAGAAATTAGTGTTTCTCTATCATTAAAATTTGCTCTTTTTTATTTTTAATATTAGATATTAATTTTTGCTATTTATTTTTTTCTTCTATCACAGATACAATACCATTAATATATCTTTGTGATATATTGTGAAGCTATTGGAGTTTGGTTGTGCATGCATACTTCTTCCAGTTCCATACAGGTGCTTTTGTTCTTTTTCTAAACCAACTGTGCTATAATTGGTTTATATTATGTTGCCTAAAAAGCATTTATCTGGAAGTGAAAAAAGGAAAAAAAAGAAAACAAGTAGCACAGTTGATAGAATCTTAAAAAGGAGCAATTAATAAATTTATTAAAAGAGTAAGCTCCTCTAGTGAAAGTCCCAAGGAATTAAGTGAAGGTATTTTTGAACAACATAAAGAAAACTTAAATGATGAGATTCATTTTCATAAGGATTTAGAGACTGGAAGCATCTTAGTGAGAGACTCAAAGAACATGAGAATTGCATTAAGCATATGACTAATATGAGAACTTGGAATGAATTAAAAGTAAGATTGAGCAAAAATCAAACAGTTGATAAAGATTTGCAACAAGAAATTGTAAAGGAAAAAGAACATTGGAGACAAGTTTTGATAAGAATAGTTCCTGTTTTGAAATATCTTACTAAATATAATTTAGCTTTTCGAGGATCTAATGAAAAACTTTACCAAGATGGTAACAATAATTTTTTTAGGATTGATTGAGATGATTGTTGGATTTGATGTAATAATGCAAAATCATGTTAGACGTATTCAAAATCATGAAATTCATCATCATTATCTTGGTCACAAAATTCAAAATGAGTTGATTTCT
>JANIIA010000192.1:22928263-22939437 GCA_027478495.1 Erythroxylum alaternifolium
TAAAGGAAATTAACGTCATCTTTCATCTAACCTAAACTAATTTCTTTCCATATTGTCTTCAGATATGGTCCATAAATAGTAGACATGGCTACTTAATGAAGAAAGGAATAAAATTAGAAAAATGAAATGAAGAAACTCATATTCTGCAAGGATTTGATCATCTTTCTTATTATATTAAGTTTATAATGTCATGGCATGGTTATTTTTTAAAATCCCCCGTCCCCCTTGATGGGGTTATATATATATATATATATATGAACAGAGGCTAAGAGCGAGCAACTGAACATAAAGAGAGTCGGGACCACGGATGAAATTGTTTGCTTCAAGTTCAGGAATGCGATCTTCAGCCTTATTCATGTCTCCGCCAACTGACATTCTTCGTGCGTCCCTCCGTAGGCAGCAGCAGTCCATCTCTCTTCCGATCCAATCTTCAGGTAAATTAAAATTAATGAAGGGAAATACAAGATTGAGCTGAAATTTTCAATTGGCTTTAATTTTTAAAAATTTTATATATAATTATTTAATGTATTTGTTATTCATTTATTATGATAGGTTGTTTTGTCAATATATTATACATGAATAATTTTTTTCGTTTGATTTTTTATTTTACATATCAACCAAAATTTTGCCCATTAAGAGATATTTCTTCTTAGCCAAGTCTTTTAAGTTTTACTGCGTCTGGTCAAGTCAAATTCAAGAAAGGAGCTTCTGGGCTCTTTTTATGGACTGGCTCAATACGAACCTTGGTTAAGGTTATGCCCAATTACAGCCCCGTGTTCTACGGGCTGACCTTAGTTAAGGTCTCCAGAAAAATGCTGTCTAGTCGACTGCTGCTGATACGAGGAACTTGATCCTCCCATCAAACTTGTTTTTACTTAATTTTAATGGTCTTCAGCCAACGACGCAATAAATTTCTCGGAAGCTGCTAAGCGTGGAAATTTGGTGCCTCTTCATAAGTCAATATTCTCTGATAAGCTCACCCCAATTACTGCTTACCGATGCTTGGTTAAGGAAGATGAAACAGATACTCCAAGCTTTCTCTTCGAGTCCGTAGAGCATGGCATTGAGGCTTCAACCGTTGTAAAAGACCTGCGTGACTTCTATTTTTTGCTCCACACACACACACACACACATACAGATATATGGTTGTCGTCTGATTTTAGTTCTTGGTACATGTATAATGTAAGTAGGGACGTTACAGTGTTCTTGGGGCTCAGCCAGCGATGGAGATCGTGGCAAGAGAAAACATAGTCACTATTATGGACCACAGAGAAGGCACTTTGAGTAAGGAGCTTGTTGATGATCCATTGATGATTCCCAGAAGAATCTCCGAGAGTTGGAAACCCCAAATGACTGACCGACTTCCAGATACTTTTTGTGGTGAGAAAAACGAGTTTCTCCACTCCTCAGATTATGTAGACCTTTTTATTCCCAACTCCAGCAAGTTTTGAATGGTCATAAAATTAAGAATTCAAGTAGAAGTTGCATATCTATGTATGGTTGATGGGATTTCTTCCTCATTCGGGCAAAATTATAGGTGGTTGGATTGGTTACTTCTCCTATGATACGGTTCGACATGTTCAGAAAGCAAACTTGTCATTTTCAAGGGCAACTCAGGATGACATAAATCTTGCAGATATGCATCTTGGCCTGTATGTCGATGTGATTGTTTTGGATCATGTGGAGAAGGTACTCCTCTTTGATTGCTGTTGGATTTTAGCTTCTGTTTGCGGAATATCAATGTAGTTCTTTGCATATTGTTTTCAGAAAGCACATGTAATCCACTGGGTGATGGTAGATAGGCACCCATGTGTTGAGAGTGCTTATTCTGATGGAGTGAAATGCCTTGAAAAATTGGTATCAAAAGTGCATGACATAAACCCGTGAGTGCCTTTCTGTTTCTTTCACTTGGTTGTAAATGTAATTATTCTGTTGCTTTGATGAGGGTGATTTCTATATCCTTGTCGATTTTAACGCTGAATTGGTGACTAACAGCCCCAGGCTACCTGCTGGCTATGTAACCTCGCGCAATCACCAATTCGGTCCATTCATCAAGTCTAAACTCTCCAGCAAAGAATACAGTGAAGCAGTAGAAAGGGCAAAAGAACATATTCTAGCAGGGGATGTATCCCAGATAGTTTTAAGTCAGGGATTTGAACGCCCAACATTCACTGCCCCATTTGATGTGTACAGAGCATTGAGAGTAGTGAGTCCTGATCATTGTATGACTTACTTGCAAGTATGAGCCCACTCAAACTACTAAATAGTGAAGAGTTTATGATGTTTGGTTCACCATCGTAAGTGTAAATATGAATACGTGATTGCAGGCTAGAGGGTGTATTCTAGTTGCCTCCAGTCCAGAAGTTGTGACTTGTGCTAATAAGGTAAAACGCTGAAGTTGATTTTTTTCCCGCCAACTGACTTTCTTTTAAGGAAAGTCCTCGGTGAGAAAGAGATTCAGACAGAAGATTCGAAATCGACATACACAATATATACAGTATATAATTGTGACATGCAATTGATTATATATCTGTTTCGCCAATCTAGTTTTGCCAGTATTTGCAACCTTTTTCATGGTAAGAATATATAAGACCATTGCTATTAAACAGCCATAAGGAAGAAGCTTTTATATGGCATTGGATGCAGGTCTCCGGGGAATTGCGTCACAATGTAACGTGCTGGGATGTCCTCCGAGCTGCTCTGCCGGTCTGTACAGTTTGTGAAACACCCAAGGTCTTTTATCCTAAACAGATTGATTCTAATGTTTTTAAAGGATATCCTAGGCTACATAGATGCTTTCCAACACTGTTCATACGGGTCCATTAGTAGCTCTGTCTCAAGTACTCGTATGATGAGCTTATCATTCTGTCATGGGGATTACCCATTTTTCCAAATTGTTTTTCTAAGGGCTAGCAAGCAACAAGCTTTTAGAGACCACATAGTCTTGACAGTACTTACCGACTAATCATTGTGAACCTGTGTAAGGTAGGTTATGGCCATGAAAGTGACTGACAAGCTGGAGATGGCAAGCCGTGGCCCTTATGGGGGAGGGTTTGGCTCTATTTCTTTCAATGGAGACATGGAAATTGCAGTGGCTTCCAGGATCATGGTTTTCCCAACTGAAACACAAGATGCTGAAAAGGGTAAATCACGCCGTCAATGGATCGCTTACCTTCAGGCTGGTGCGACTATAGGTGTTGATACGGATCCTAAAAGTGAGTACTGTAAGTTTCAATCAGATGTTGCTCATGTTGCTCAAGCCATTGACTTAGCTGAGACAGCTTTCATCCAGGTTCATCGTCATCATCGTATGTAGATTGCTTTTTTCTGTTTACATCATATACTTTTTAACGCTTCTTGTCGTATTTTGCTCTAAGTTGTTCTTCTTACTATGTTACCCGGAACTATTCTCATGCTCTAATATGTTCACTTGAGTGAAATGACACGGCCGCCCATGGGATTAAGCCAATCTCTCTTTTGAAATGGATTGGTTAATTTGATTGCATCTCTGTGTCTCTTTTCTTTTAACTTGGGAGAGAACAGGAGTAATATAAGAATAGGGTCTGTAATCAAACCTTTAAACTGTTTTATAATTAATTATTTTCTAGCAGTAGACAAATATCATTAAGCTAAACGAAAAAAAAAATGAAAGAAAGAACTTGACGGGTTCTGCATCAGATGAGATAAGAAATGTGATTTTGGAAATGCAGCTACTTCTCCTAGGAATAAAGAAGCTAAGCCATAACTACTTAGAGTTAGGAAATTGGTATCAAAAGTATTACAGATAATGACAATCATTCAGGAATGCTAATGCTATTGGCAATTTGTCCAAGTTACTGGCAGATAACAGATATCTCCTTGATAGAAATAAACATAGCCATTAATTAGTCTAGTGTCCTTTACTTAAATGAAGAAGTAATTTAAAGCTTTTACAGTTCATAACGCAGTAAATCTTAAGGCGACGATTTTACAACATGACAAATGTAAATATTAAACCAGAGAAAAAGCAAAAGGCTTTAACAATCGTAAATTACAAGGCTTAACAAATAAATCGGACAACTATTGAATTTTGCAATTAAGAAATTACATCACTTCAAAACCCAAAATTTACAGCACAGATACACACAAGAATTCACTTCGTGTTGGATCAAACATAGGTGGATAGATATATATCGGTTAGTGATAACTAAGATCAGACTCACCTTATCACCTCTTGCTATCGTAATCAACGATCTCGGAATCGGTCACAGATCTGGAGTGTTGAACTATGGACCGACCGATCGAGTTGATCCAATCCTCCTTCTCCTTCTCTGAGTCAGCGATGAAGTACATAGTCTCGGACCTGGTCGACAACTCGAACGCGTACTGTTTGTTGAGGACGTCCTCGGCTCCTTTAACCGTCAAGCAAGCGGCCACTGGGATGACGCCTCGTGGCTTCGAAGCTCGGGTCACGGTGGATTCCTTGAACCAGAAGAGCTTGCCCTGCTTTAGAACGAACCACCTGCGCCTCCAGGTTTTGATGTACTCACCCTGCTTGGTTAACCATCCGGTCCGTTCCGGGTTTGACCAGAACTCGACCCCCTCGTAGTCCGATGGATTCTTTTGGCTTTGTGTTAGGGCGGTCGCTGCTCGCCAAAGGGAAGCCATGGATCAGACAAGAAATAGGAGTTGATTGTATGTGTAGTTGTGGGAGAACAAAAAGGTATTTTGGTTCTATCGCGGGCGCAGCTTAGGATTTTTTTTTCTTATTTTCTTATTTCCTCACATTTCCTTTTTAAACAGGACATTTACTTTAAAATAAGGTCACATCTTTGTTTTTATTTATATTTTCAATTTATATTTTCAAATTTAAAAATTATTTAAAAATTGTTTTTAGTTTCATTTCTTCTGATTTTCATTATTTATGAAAACTGTAAAAAATATTTTTTATTTCCAGTTTTTTCTTTGTTTAATGATCCGATTTATTATCAATTATTATTTAATTACTAATATTAATTATTAATAAGAATTATAAATAATTTAAATTTAAATTTAATTATTAATTTTAAATAAAATAATTTTAATTTAATAATAACTTATAATTTAATTTAAATTTAAAATATTTTTAAATATATATATTTTAATAAAATTTTCTTTAATATATATTGAAAAATAAATATTAATTTTGGTTATTAAATTATTTATTTTAATAAAATAATATTTTTATTAATGATTTATTAAATATTATATAAATATTAAAATAAATTTATTTAATTATAAAATAATTGAACTTTAAGTTTTATCTTATATGTAATTATTAGGCATTAATAACTAAATATAATATATTTTTATTTTAAAAATAAAAACTAAAACGGGTAACAAAAACTAAAAATCATAACAAGAAGCATAATTGAAACTAAATGGCCCCTAATTTTTGTTGCCATACAATCTATTATGGAAACATCTTTTAATTTTGGGACACCAAGTAGTTGCGTTATTATCTATTTTAATTTGGATAAATATGGTTGGAGAAGTAAATTAAGACTTTTTATTTTATAATTATGCCTAACTACCTAAAAGTTAAGACAAAATGATAAAAATAAAAAATTGATAAAAGTAATTAGATTTGAAGATTTAATAGACAAATCTTGATTTCGGGTCATCGATATTATCACACTAAAATATATCCTTGATGTAAAATTCAGTTCATCAATAAACATTCATTGAGTGATATTTTCTTTTAATTGTAAATGAGTAGAAATATGTATTCTAAACATTCTTATCACTCAATAACCTAGATACGATCGTAAGTTCAATTAAGTAATAACTTTAAGAACTAAGAACCAATGAACAAGATAACACATGTACGACATGCATTCAATCTATATGAGTTCCTTCTTAGAATTTCCTACTATAACGTAAAGAAGATAATCCTAATTGCTACTTGTGATTAACAAAACTGAACGTCATATTTTATTAACCTAGCTATTAAATGAATCAATTCCTAGTTGCGTACTTAGAAATCAATCAATTCAATTGTATAAAGAAATTCGGAAGGCACTCAATATTTATCAACAAACAAACTTTATTGAAACATCTCACACATAATAGAGGATAATATGGTTTCCCTCAACCAAGAAAAGGAATTTAGCTACTCATAATGAAAGTAAAAAACGAAGAAATAGTAAAACATAAAGTCTCTATCCCTAGTCTTTCTCTAACAAATTCAAAAATACTTAGAAAAATACTGCAAAAATTGAAAGCTAACTATGACAATCAAAAAACCAAAAGAAGAAAAATGCAGAAAACTGAAACTACTCCTAAGATGGTTTACGTGAACATTACACATGAATAGTATACACGAATATCTTTTTATACTTTTTTCGATTTTTTATTTTCCCTTCTCATGATCTTCAACAGATAGTCTTTATCCTCACTTCAAGTTGCAGATCCCATTGTTAAGATACCAATATGATATTTAAAGATTATGAAAATCTCGATTTTGAACTTGAAAACAGATTCTGCAGATTAATTCCATCCTTGCACGTGCCCATACTAAGTCACTGAATTTGCTGCCAATCTGAAATTTTCGGGTTATCTTTGTTTTATTTGCACCTTTTTGATTCAATTTCATCTCTGCAGTGTTGAAAATCATTTGAGAACAATTTAAGAGACAAATCCATCAATTTTGAATAATAATTTCAACACATGAGAGAGATTTATATACCAAATGAATGCAAAATGACAACTTAACAAATTTCCCCACACCAAATCTTTGCTCGCCCTTGAGCAAACATGCTAAACCACTACACTCTATCAATTCATCCTTCATAAAATTAAGTGCACACAATCCGTTAACTTGGGCCAGCAAGACGTAGGTTGCAATATACATCATAATCACTTTTCACCGATACAAATAAACAAAGTCAAGATAAGACATCTTTGTTCAAAAGGCAAGTATGAAACCAAAGTGAATTCTTCTCACAGATTTCTCTCTTACACTTACGTATTTAAGGTCAAAGTGTTTCTCTCAAATCTCTCTCTAACAGATTGCATTACCATAGGCTTGCAAATTCACCAGTTATCATTCATTTGAATTACACGAGCTCATAGATCATAAGGACTTTATTATGGGTTCTAATGGGGCTAGGTTCAAAGGTAAGGTAAAAATGGCAAAAGTTAATCACAACTATTCACAAAGTAGCAAGTAAAAGGGACACTCACATTCAAATTCTGAGACAAACACATGAATACAAAAGACTACAACTATACAACTACTCATTACTAACTAATGCTACTATGCTTTATTCTTTTTCTTTTTCTTCTCTTCTTTTTCCTTTTTTACTTTCTTTTCTTTCTTCTTTCTTTTTTTCTCTTTTTATACTTTTATTTTTCTTTTCTTTTTCCCTTTTTTCTTTTTTTCACTTGGCTAAGAATAAGGGAGAGCAATAAAAACAAAAGAAATTACTAGCAACATAATTTAATAAACACATGAATAGAAGTACCTATAAAAATATCTTAGAATGCAGTACAGAACAAAAGTCCCAAATTACACACTACATTCAACTTATGATAGGGTAAGGCTAAAGGGGTTTTTGGGTTTCAATGTAAGGTGATTAAATAAAAAACAAGGTTAAAGGCTCAAAAGTGTTTGCAAAGGGAAAATAACTAGGTGGGTCATTTTCAAGCTAAAGGGTGTAAAAATAAAGAAGGCCTTAATCATTTCTATAAACCATGTAATTAAACAATTTCAATCCGATTCAGCGTAAGTTCTGAAGGAAAACTTGATTAGAGGAGCATCACACAATACAAAGAATTAGAATGACTTAAAGATGATGTCATTAAAGCTCAAATCCACTCACAGGTTTAATTAAAGAATTCACCTTAATTCCACAATTATCTCATCACTCAAATGTCAAAATTTTAACTAAGTTTACAAGATCGGTTATTGCAATCAATCCGCATGATTCACTTTAGACTCACATATCCCAATTTAATTTCATGCATACATTCAATCTCATCCAAACTAATATGATAAAGCTTGACATGCATAGCCAACATGCAAAAACTGAAAAGAATCACACACAAATACTCCAATTCCTTCCTACAAACCTAGGCCAACATTGTCCTCAGAAGCACAAATATAAAGGAAAAGAGAAAAGAAGGCTTCTCTATTTGGAAATGCCGAAATCATGGTGTTGGTGGATAAAGAGGTTGGAATCCTTCATATCCCAATAAGCCATCAAATTATGCTCCAAGCGGTGCATTCGGTGTTCGAGACGACTGATGCGGTCATCCAAATTGGTTTGGGAAGGTTGGTGACTACTTGGTGTAGCTGTTGAAACCCGACTTCTTGTAACTAATTCCCCCACACCTGAACCATTGCTTGTCCTTAAGCTATAAATCAAATGCTTCACTCAAACAATTCCGGTTAAGAGTTAATAATTAATCAAGCACATAGAAATCCATCAATGCTTTCAATCCAATTCACTCAGTTCAACTATATCATGATCAAAAACAAGTTACTCACATGCAAGCACATAGTCAGTAAAATAATTACTCAAGATGCATAATATCTATCATTTAAGCCATTTTGCATTTGTTATCACATAAACAAGTCAAGGATGCTCAGTACGACACAAATACAGATGAAAAGAAACAATACAAGCAAAACAAAAATATCTCAAAAACAAAAGAACAACGATGCTTCTTATTTAATAACACAAGATAAAGACACTTTTGATCAACAACACAAAAACAAAGGTAGTTATCTCTTCTTCTTTTTGTTTTTTTTCCTTCTTTTTTTACGACATTGCATTCTAAACATCCCATTCCACATTCATATGAAAAGCTATAAAAAAAGCACATAAATACCAAACATCATACACAAGAGTCACCAAACACATGCAAGGCACACAAAGGAAAAACAAAAAAGAAAAAACTTTGAAGTTAACATCATTTCCAGAGTCAATCAAAGTTCCTCAAATTAAAAGCATCAACATCATTCATGTACTACAATTAACTATTAACTAAAGACCGAAATCATTCAAGTTATTACATTCTCATCATCACCATCAAACTCACAACAATCCAAATGTGCAGAAATTTCACACTTGCACTACCCCCACACTTAGAATGAGCATTGTCCTCAATCAATAAAAGCACAAAAGAGGGATGGGAATTAAAGTACTCCCCTAGATTGAAAACGCCATATGCAGCTTTAAAATGAACGATTGTAGCTTCCTTTTCAAATGACTACAAACAAAACAAACCAAAGAAAACAAGTAAAACACTCAAAGCAAGCACTCAAAAGATATACATAAAAGAGAAAAACACAAAAAAGAAAGGGATACAGATGGGGTGCCTCCTATCAAGCGCTTATTTAAGGTTATAAGCTTGACCCTTGGCATATATACATCATCCATTATCGAATGGATGCTTGAGCCCAACAGGAATCATGCTCAAACTCCGTGAGGAGCCCGGAGCAACTTCCCTTGAAGTCAGCTTCTTCGCAGCACGATGCTCCACGACTTCTGATGAGTGGAACTTCATCGTTTCACCGTCATACTCTAATGTCCACTCGTCTTTTCGGGCATCACCCTTCTCACACCAGGATGGTCTCTATAAGAGTAACACCAATGGATATGGAGACTCGACATCTTGTTTGCCACATTCGATCTTCAACTCACTTGCCCACAACTTGTTCAACTCATCTGTGATTAGCAGCTTTTCTTTTTTTTGCTTTTTTTCTTGTTGTTCTTCTTCTTTTACCTGTAAACAGCTAGGAAAAGGAAACGAACTTTGATTAGCAATAACATGAACTACATCACTTACCTTAGGAGGTTGCACATCCTCCATCTTTTCTCGAACTATAACCTTTTCCTTTTCTAACTTTGCTTGTTCTTCCTTTATTGCTTTTTGGTTCTCTAAATGATCTCCACTCTTTGGAGGAAGGCACAACTCCTCAGCATCACTCTCCTGTTGGCTAAGAACTCTTGCAGATACTCGGGCTTCCATGCACCCTACCACGTCCGTGCCCTACCACGTCTGCTAAGTGGCTTAATTGATCTTCCAAGGTCTTCAAGCTAGTCATCGTTTCCTGTTGGGATTTAAAAATACTCGTCGCCAAACTCATTATGATCTCCTCCAAAGACATCTTATCAGCTTGTGGTGGCGATAGTGGAGGTGAAGGCTCTGGCTGGAAGTAGGATTGCTCTTGATATTAGCTCGACGGAGAAGTGAATTTGTACTGTGTATCCTACAAAAAGGAACACGTACAAAAAGAATAACCCAAAAATGAGCAAACTTCACATACCTTAGCATGTTGGTCATCCCTCGCTACTTGCACGGCTAAGGGTGTGAAATCCACCATTTGATGGTCAAACCTAGAAGTAGCAACAGAGAGAAACTCATCATCATAATAAGGATAATATGAAAAATCATAATCAAAAGCATACTGATAGTGAGCCATGCTGCTAAAAGATCGAAAAATCAAACAAAGCTATGAAACTAAAACAAACAGAAGACAAGGTAACAAAGAGCAATGAAACCAAAAATAAAAATAAAAACATCAATAGAAAAACCGTCAAGAAATTCCCCGAAAATAGTGCCAAAATTTGGTACTGCTGTCGCCTGCAACCAAATTCAAAAAGAAACCAATTTCCGTCAATACAAATTAATGTAGTAATGGAAATTGGGTATCATTCCCATAAGAAATTTTAACGGCAAAGATTGTACGAGTTCAAAACCAAAATCAAGTAACAAAAAATGGGGGGTTTGAATTCATGACAATTTAAGAAAAAATGATAAAAATCAAAAATTGATAAAAGTAATTGGAAATGAAGATTTAATAGACGAAACTTGGTTTCAGGTCACTAATGTTATCACACTAAAATGGATCCTTGATATAAAATTTAGTTCGTCAATAAACATTCATTGGGTGATGTTTTCTTTTAATTGTAAATGAGTAGAAACATGTATTCTAAACATTCTTATCATTCAATAACCTAGATACGTAAGTTCAATTGAGTAATAGCTTTAAGAACTAAAACAAACTAACAAGATAACAAATGTATGACATGCATTCATTCTAGATGAGTTCCTTCTTAGAATTTCCTGCTCTAATGTAAAGAAGGTAATCCTAATTGCCACTTGTGATTAACAAAACTGAACGTCATATTTTATTAATCTAGCTA
>JANIIA010000192.1:22939537-22950545 GCA_027478495.1 Erythroxylum alaternifolium
TTTAAAAATATTGTGGTTTCTATTACTGCTTTATTGGTAAAATTGATATGATGCCATGTGGAATGAATGTAGTGATCACACGTAGCTCACCCTTATCATAGGATATGTACCGGAATGACCTGCGGGCATCCCGGTGCGTACCCAACGGTAAAGGGGTGCTACAATTCAAGTGCAAATAAGCTGCAAATATGTGAAAATTACATTTACATCTCCTCCTTTAGATTTAAAAATTTTCTTATCCTTAAGAAAAATAAATATGGAATAAGGTTAGGATCAACTTCCTTAAGTCTCGATGGTTACTCGAGTCAGTCAAACTATGCAATTAATATGGCTAGAGAGATGCAAGCATACTAAGTTAAGATTAACTCATTATCATAATAGTTGAACTCCTTTCGCAAGTTGAAGGCTAAATTTAAAGTTTTATTCACCACACCTATCCAAATCTCTAAGTCCAATCACTAAGTTAGGTAGGTCCAACTTAAGTAACTTTGGCTCACTTCTTAAAGTTTAGATTCATTTTAGGATGGTTCACTAACATTGTTACAAACTAGTCCGTAAATTAAGGATCTTCGTATTTCATTTTTTTTTGTTATTGTGTGATCCACACTTATTACTTGTCTTCACGATCAGTAAACCCTCCTTTTGATGTGAATTACAATCATTTGTGATGACTAGCCCTATTTATTAAGAGAACTTAACATAATAAGAGTGTTTAAAACTATAATCATATCCTTAGGGTTTTTTTATAAGGAAAGATTTTATATATTGGTCCTAATTTAGATTCGAGCAAGTTTCAACCAATTAATTGAGCATGCAAAGTGATTTTTGTGAGCTAAATCACCCTTATCAGACATACTTCCACTTAAATGACTAAATTAGCAATTTTTCAATGTGACTTCATAAAATAAGGAGTTTAACACTTAACCTAGTAGTTAACTTTCCAATTTTAATCATTTTACCATGTTATGGTGTGCTCAAAAATCTCTACCTAAGTCACTATTATCGCATTACCTCATAACTTAACTTCCCCCTCCTAACAACCTTGACTCAATTTCATCTAACCTAACCCTTCCCCACACTTTATTTTTAACATTGTTTTTAATATTATTCAAATAAGGAAATAAAGACACGAAGATCATATGGACGATCATGATACTTCCTAAAAATCAAAATTTATCGTATAAAAGATAAGGGAACAACAAAACTCCCTTCGCATTGTTGATACGATGTTGTTACCTACTAGAGTATGATGAATTGATATGTAATTTTAAGGAAGAGTGGGTAGGAATGTGCCTGTCAAACATACTTAAATAATTTATACTTTTTAAATTACAACTTGCCTATTGAACTTAATCAATTCTAGCTACCAACCACAAGCAACAAATTAATATAAGAGAATGTAAAAGGATAAGGTATTACCTTATATTTTTAAGCTTTAGAGCACAATTTTTTTTTACATTTTAGCTCAAACTTAAAAACTCAAACAATAAAAAGTAAAAGTAAATGGTATAATGTGATAAGATAAAAAAAAGTTGCAATGCGTGAATATGTAAGAGAAAAAACATACTAAATTGCAACTACAATGCATGAATTTTTAATTAAAGTGAAAGATAACCTAATTTATAATTTTTTTTCTTGTGCAATGTATGAAATTAAACTAAATGAATTTATCATGAAGCTAAATAAATGAATGCGCATACAAAGAAGTAGAATAAACACAATTACCTTGGAAAAGGTGGATTCTTCTTATCTTCCCTTTAGTGTGGATCTTTTAAAACCAACATTAATACCTCATATAGTAGAAGTAGTTTGGTTTAAAACTGTAGATGAGCAAAGTAGTTGCACACTTTTTCTTTGATCCATCCCAAATTCGTTTCAGCATTCTTTTGCCTTGTCATATTTTGACTTAGTTCAATTTTGAGTTGGTTCACCCTTCTTAATTGTCCAAACGCCATTTCTTTCTTTTGAAGCTTGTCCTTATTGAGGATGAGATGATGAACCTCCACCATTTGGTCGAGCTTTACCTTAAGGAGATGTAAGGGCTTAAGAGGGCTCTACTAGAGGAGTGGCATCTTTAGGTGTCATATCTAATACCCACTTGCCATCCAGTTTGATCAACATATACATGCTTTTCTAATTCTTTTTGTTTAAAGGTTCCATGTCGTGATCCATTGTTAATAGCACACTTTTAATATCTAAAATACCCAAACTCCTTGCTAGTCATATGATGAATGATGAACTAAGAATCTTACCTGTCACTTTACTAGCTACCTTCTCAAATTAAACCACCAAAGCAACACTCATATTACATTTAAGCCCATTTCACATGCAATATAAGTAAATTAAATCATTAAAATTCATATGTTGTCACCTTTACCTATTCCTATTAATTTTTTTATCAACCATTAGTGTATTATAGTGTTTAAGTGTATTTTGAAATAAGTGCACCTTGAATTCGCCAAGTTATAAGGTTTACTTTCCACCGTTAAGTCATGCAAAAACTTTTGATAGTCAAAATGTAATATCTTAGGCCTTACATTAACTAATGAAGGTAGATTTATAGGAAATGAAGACTGATAAATCTCATCCAATACCTCGCAATGATACCCAAACTCATTATATGACACTTTATATACTTTTGAGGCTAGTTTAATGTGATGCATTTTGTTTGACTAGTCCTAACCTCTTTATCATCAAACTTAAATGTAGAAAAATTATAGTTTAATTCCTTAAATCCCATCTTTCTAATCTTAATATGAAACCACCATCCTTAAGCAAGTTTTCAACATAATTCATCAATCATAACTCCTTTAACACTGAAAATCCAAGTAATTTTATATACTAAAAAACCTCTTTGAAAGAATTGCATACCTTTCTTTGTGCTCAGGGTCCTTAAATTTCAAATATGGATGATTGTCAAAGGATTCCCTTTTAGTTACATTATGGGTTCCTTACCTTTGGGGGATGATGAAACCCTTTTGCTCATTTTATTATTATTATAGTTATTTTACCACACAAAAAACAAAAAATACAATCAACAACCAAATACACTTTTATGCCCAAAAAGTTCTAAAAAGACCTAGGCTATCTTACTTGTAAGTATACGAGATAGTTGTAGCTGATAACCCAGGGTTGTCTCCTATATAGGTGAAATTGGACAACTTAAATTAAGTTTGAATTAAAAATAAAAATAAAAACAATGCATTCCTAAACATTCTATCTTGATTGTTGAGTGAAAGCTTTTAAGGAAAATTACGAAATTAAATTGAAAAGTAGACGGAATCAATTAGGAGCAAAGACAAATAGATTAATCGAAGTGGAAAAACTCTTGAAAATTAATTTCACTAATTTAATCTCCTATGCATGATTAGGGGGAAGTGATTGTATTATTGACTTACTAAAATTAATTGTTAGGTTCTAAATCAATTCGAATAATAAACTAGTCTAACTTTCATATTGAACAATTTATTATTCGAATTAATAATGAAAACCCGACTTCCAATTACCCCTTAAGTTGATATATTTCTAGTTCTTAACCTAAGTGTCCATAGTTTCGTGATCCGTGTTAAACTTCACCTCTTGAATCTTCATTTAACACTAAAATGATGCAAAGTTTGGCCATTATATTACATCCATTCAGTTTAAAAACCATAACAATAAATAAGACAACATAACCGTAGCCCAATCATGCATATTCAACTAAATAGCTACATTAGTTCTCAAGAAAAGAGATCAGCCCATCATATCATACACACGATTCATCATATTCAAATACTTCAATCCCATATTACTGTTGATAGAAGTTTGAAAATAACAACCCAGTAACTACATAAATGAACTATGACAAGATAATAAACAACAATCATTAACCTAATAAGAGTATGAATCAGTTAATACCAACATAACAGTAAACTCAAAGAAATAAACAATATATGAGGAATGAGAAAAGCAAACAGAGGGTCAGATAGTGAGATATTAGAGGTCTTCTGCACTTTTAACTTTCAGCTTTGGCTCTTGCCTTCTGCTTCAGTTGCTGTCCTCTAACTGAATGTTTGCTCAAGATTAACTTTAGCTCTCGCTTTCAGCCTCTCTTCCTAGCTCCCACTTCTCTATTGTTGCTCTCTTCTTCTCCTTCTCAGACTATCTCTGTTTCTTGTCTCTGTTTATCTTCTTTTTCTCTATCTCTTTGAGCCTCCCCTGTCTATGTTTCTGTGTGAGTGAATGAATGAAAGCGTCAATGAAAAGATGATTCCTCTCAGTCACCACCTTCTTTTCCTTTTATTAGACCCTCTTTAGGTTTAGGTTTACGTGCTTTAACGTCGTGAGCTTCCATGTATTAAAGCTAGAATTAATCTTAAAACTTCTCATGGGCCTGCATGGGGAGTCACAGGTGTGACATTCCTATGCACACTTGTGCATGAGGAGTCAATGCAGGGGGTGAAAAGGGAGTCACACACATGCATGGGGATGTCATGCACGGTGGTGACACAAAATCACATCCTTTTAATGCAAAAATTATGTGACTTTGGTGTTTTAATGCAAAATTCACAAAATAACCCAATTAACATTCATGCAATATTCACACCATTTTCACTCAATTAATCTCACATTTGGATCAAAACATAAGAATTTGTAACCAAAATCATTATATGACGGCAATTAAAAGTAATAGAAATTAGATGCAACATACAATAAAAATGTAATTATTATAAGGAAAACCGTAATGTTTTGAATGTGTTTTGCTAATTTGTAAGTATAGTGTTTATAGGTGGTGTGAGTGGTTTTTGTTAGAGAACTAGACTAATGGGTGTGGTTAAGATTTCATTTATAAGAAAAAGATGAAGATGGAGAATAGAAGAGAATAGAAGTGTGTTTGATTTTATCTAAATGAGTGAGAGGGAATGTGGTTGTAATTGTGTGTATGTGAGTGTGTGTGTGTTTAACAGGAGTGGGTCATTTTTCTATGCCCACTTTTCTTTTTAAATTTTTTAAAGAGGAAATTTGGTATTGACTACGGTTATGGGTCAGTTAGACCTATATTGAAATTCCATATGCTATTTTCTTTGGTTGCTACCATGAACCTAGGCATCGTGTCCACGTTTCTTTAGGCCCATGTAAAACTACACATCAAATAAACATTAGATCTCAAGTGTTGCATTAAAAAAAACAATGAAACAAGTATAAAAATGTATAATGTGACTAAAATTTGAAATACAATCTACGTCAAACTAAATGCATGAAGTGAATAAATTTTGAAATACAACCGACGTCAAACACTTAAGATAAAATGAAATATGATGAAATGTAAGAAAAGAAATGCATAAAACACTAACTAAATACAACAATGAAATAAAAATAAGGGCACAAGATTCTTATTATAAGTGTTTGTTTAAGGTCTTTAACTCGGCCAACCAAGTGAAAGATGACCTTTGATTTATCAATAGGCCCTCTTAAGTATTACTTGAGTCTTTTTTCATTCATTTTTAGCTTCCCTTTGTTTTGGGTGTGAATCCTCAATTGCAACGCAAGGTATAACATCCATAAATATAATTGGTGTGCAATATCTTAACAAGCTTACCCAGAAAGAGGCAAAGTCTTATATTATATAAGAGTACCTGGTTGCAAACCTTGAACTCCCTATCATGGATGAAAAGATCATAAAATCTCTTGGTTTACTCTTTATAGAGTTTGGCGCTCTCATATGCATTTAGCCATAATTCTTTGACTTTGACGAGTTGTAAAGTCCTAATTTTACTTGCTCACTTCAAATCAAAGTTTAGAAACTTTGTGGCCTAATATAGTGACAAGCCTTCCCATAAACTGAACAATATAGTGACATCCCAATAAGTATTTTAAATGTTGTCTTATAAGATCACAAAGTATCGTCTAATTTAGTAGCCTAATATTTCCTATTAGATTCAACATTTTTTTAAAGAATCTTTTTTAATTCCCATTAAAATATCAGTTTGTCCACTAGTTTAAGGATAGTATGCCAAACCCAATTTATGACTAACCCTAGATTTGTCCAATAACCTATAAAATTAATCATTATAAAAATGTGAGCTCCATCACTAATAATAACAAGTACGTCAAATTTAGTAAAAATATTTTTCAAGAACTTAGCAATTGTTTGAGAATCGTTAGTTGGGTAGCCATTGCCTTAAGCCTTTTGGAAACATAATTAACACCAACTAAATTGTACTTGTTACCGAATGAGTTAGGGTAAGGTCCTATGAAGTCAATCACAGAAACATCAAACAATTCACAGATAATTATGTTGTTAAATGGAAGCTCATATTTACGGGAGATATTACTTAACCTTTGAAACCAATCTCATCTTAACAAAAAGTCATGGGCTCCCAACATAAGTGTTATCTAGTAGAAGTTGATTTTGAGACTTTGGCTATCATCCTTTGTACTTTAAAGTGTTGACCCACTTCTTTTGAATGACAATGCTCCAACATTGATCTTTTCTTATGCTCCAACTCTAGGCCACATCATCTTATCATTTGGTCTGCACACACTTTAAATAAAAGTGGATCCTACCATATGTATTTTTTAAATCATAAAAGATCTTTTTTACGTTGATGATATGTCAAATGATATGGGAGAATGTCGGCTGCCAAATAGTTAGCAAAATTGGTAAACTAAGGTGTGCTAAAGGTTACTTCAACTGCCATTAAGTGGTCATTTGAAAAAGTGAATCAATTTCCTCTTCTAAGCTTTTCAAGCGATGGTTATACAAGCGAGAAAGATGGTACATCACTAAATTCCAGACCTCACATTTATCCCTTATTTCTAAGTCTAAAAAGATGGTACACCACTAAATTCCAGACCTCACATTTATCCCTTATTTCTAAGTCTAACTCTTGAAGTAAAAGCACCTATCAGATCAATCTTGGCTTTGCTTCGTCTTTTGTCAATAAATAATTTAATACAAAATGATATGTGTACATAATCACCTTAGAAAGTATAAAGTAAGAGAAAAACTTATTGCAGGCAAACAGTACCATTAGTAAATTCTTTTTCAATTGTTGTGTAATTTTGTTGTGTTTCATTAAGTGTCTTGCTAGCATAGTGAATATGATGAAAGTGTTTGCCTCTCCTTTGCTATAAAACCACTCCTATTGTGTAATCACTTGCGTTACACATTATCTCAAAGGGCAAGTCCTAATTTGAACTAACCAAGATAGGTTAGCATTAATTTTTCCCTTAAAGTTTTGAAAGCCTCCAATCATTCTCCATTAAAGTCAAATTCCACATCTTTTTAGAGGAGGTTGGTCAATAACCTAGCAATCTTCAAGAAATCTTTATTAAACCACTTATAAAAGCTTGTAGATCCCAAGAAGCTTTTTATATCCTTCACTAAATAGGGGGATGATAACTTATACTTTGGCTTATCAACTTCAATCCCCTTTTTCAAGATCTTGTTCCCCAAAATTATTCCTTCAACCAAACTTAGGGTGTTGAATCCTATTGGGCTCTAACAAATGATGCTTACAACCTAAAGGTTGGAGGAGAAGAACCTAGCCTTGAGACAAATAAGGGGAAATTTATTTGGCTCATAAAACAAACCCAATAACTAGAATGAATCTAACAATGGCTATGACAGTAGTGGATTAAAAAAGTAGGGCTTTGATGGGAGATGGGTTGACTCAAGCAATTCACGAGCAAAGAGTTATGGAACCCAATTCTTACCCCAAAATCAAGACACAGTAAGACTAGTGAGGGATGTGCCTAAGTAAAGGTTGCGATTTACAGAGGCAAAGATGCAAGCAAGGAGGCCGAAAGGCCTCTGCTTCTATTATAATGAGAAATTTGGATTGGGGCATATATGTAAGTGAGAGTTACAAATTTTTCTGATTCATAAAGGAGACAAAGAAGCTCATGAAAATATAAACAGTGATGAAGAAATCAAGAAGACCATCGAAATAGAAGCGCCATTTGGGGTATGTGTTGTTGAGACTGTTGAAAACTCCTTAAACTCTATTTTTTGATTTTCCTCCCCTAGAACCATAAAATTAAAAGGAAAAATTAGGGAGAGAGAAATTTTGCTCATGATTGATTACGGGGTAACCCACAATTTTGTATCGGTGGATTTGGTGAAGGAGATTAAATGTCCCTTGGAAATCGATTATAGCTTTGGCGTTACTCTAAGGACTGAAGTTTCAGCGAAGGGTAAGGGAATTTGTTGCTGATTGAGGATAGGGATCTAGAATCTAGAAGTGATTGAAGATTTCCTTCCAATACCTTTCGGTAACCTAGATGTGGTACTAGGAATGACTTGGTTGGGCACCTTAGGATGGACGGAGGTACTATGGTTAAGTCATTTAGTGAGATTTAAGGTAGGTGATGCCACGGTGCTACTAAAGAGAGATCCAATGCTTAATAAATCAGTTGTTTTATTGAAGTCCATAGCAAAAGAAATTCAGCGAGAGGGAAATGGACTAATGATTGAATTATGCCACCTAGCTTCTGATTCTACAGATTCTTTTAGGCCTAACAAGGTATTGAGATGGATTGGGGCATTAAAGCAAAAATTTTTAGAGGTATTCACTGAAAAGATGGGGCTACCATTGAAGAGAGAGGTAGATCATGCCATTCGACTAGAGTCAAGGACATCACCTATCAGTGTGTGACCCTACCGATATTCATATTTCCAGAAGAACAAAATCAAGCGATTGGTGCGAGAAATGTGCATTTCAGGTATCATTTACCCATCTAATAACCCTTTCTCTAGCCCGGTGTCACTGTTAGAAAGAAAGACTATAGTTGGAGATTTTGCTTGTATAGTCGCGCCTTAAATAGGGTGACTATTCCAGATAGATTTCCTATTCCAGTTATTGATGAGCTCTTAGATGAGTTACATAGAGAGGCTGTATTTTTAAAGCTTAATCTTAAATATGGGTATCATTTAATTTGAGTGAAGTCTGAGGATGTACCTAAGACTGCCTTTAAGACTTATGAGGGGCATTATAAGTTCCTAATAATGTCCTTTGGATTATCCAATGCATCGACAACATTTGAGTCCCTTATAAATAAGGTATTCTGACCTTATCTCTAAAAATTCGTTTTAATATTTTTTTGATGACAATTTGGTGTACAGCAATGATGAAAAGGCACATGAGCAACATTTAGAAACAGTCTTCATAGCACTATCCGAGAATCTACTATTCCTAAATGTAAAAAAAATACATCTTTGGCTAGCAATGTATTGAGTACTTAGGCCATTGGATATCTTCACCAGGGTAGAAGTTGATCGGGAGAAGGTTAAAGTGATTCTTGAATGGCCTTCTCTAACTAATCTAAAGGAGCTTAGAGGATTTCTAAGATTGACTAGATATTATCGTCGATTTGTAGTGGGGTATGGAAATATTGCTTAGTCACTCACTCAGTAACTTAAGAAAGATGCTTTTAGAATGTAGCAGCTGAGGAAGCATTTCAACTCCTAAAAATAACCATGACTACAGTTCCACTCCTTTCCTTACCCAATTTCAACCTTCATTTCACTATAGAGACCGATGCATTGGGGATTGGAGTGGAAGCTATTCTTATGCAACAAGGTAGATTGGTGTCTTACTTCAGTTAAGCATTATCTGTCCACAATCGTTTAAAGAGTATATATGAGAGAAAATTAATGGTGGTGGTGCTTCCCATTCAAAAATGGTGACATTATTTAATAAGTAAACACTTCACGATCTTTACTGATTAAAAGAGTTTAAAATTCCTATTGAAACAGAGATTGGTGCATCATAATGACCAAAAGTGGGTATCTAAGCTTATTGGTTACGATTTTGATATACAATACAAGTCAGGTAGAGACAATAAGGCAACAGATGCTCTTTCTAGAATTCTTGTAGTAGATACCTCGCTATTAATAGCCCTCATCATCCCACGGGTATTAGAGGAAAAGCATATCAGCTCTAAAGTAGATGGTGACTCTAAGCTGGCACAAATAAAAAAAGACATTGTAGATGGTTCTATAAAATGGCCTAACTATTTAGCTTCTTATAATAGATTAATGTATAAAGGAAGGTTGGTGATTCCTAAAGAATCAATACTCATTCCTTGTTTGTTGTATGAATATCATAATGTTGTTGTTAGAGGTCATTCTAGTTTTTTTCGTACTTATAAAAGATTGAAAAGGGAGTTTTATTGGACGGGAATGAAAGAAGTAGTAAAGAAGTATGTGGTTGACTCTTTTGTTTGCTAGCAAAAAAAATACCAAGCGATGTCTTCGGCCATACTGTTACAACCTTTACCAATTCCAAATTAGATCTTGGAGGACCTTTCCTTAGAGTTCAATAAAGGATTACCCAAATTTGATGGCTTTGTAGCAATCTTGGTGGTGGTAAATCAACTGAGCAAATATACACATTTTCTTCCTTTAAAGCATCCATTTATTGTAAAATTTATTGCAGCACTCTGTGCAAAATAAATTATCAAGTTGCATAGTATTCCAGGGTCATTGGTCTTTGTTCGCAATATGGTATTCTTGAGTCACTTTTGGGAAGAAGTCTTCAGATTACAAGGTACCAAACTATACCGAAGTACATCTTATCACCGTCAAACCGATGGCCAGGCGGAAGTGGTTAACCAATGTTTAGAAACTTATCTTTGTTGCTTTTCCAACGAGAATCCTTGAACTTGGAACCAATGGTTAGCTTGGGCTGAGTATTGGTACAATACAACGTACCATGAATCCACCAAGATGAATCCCTTTCGAGTCATCTATGGTCGTAAACCCCCACTTTTGATCAAGTTTGGAGACCAATCATGTAATATCCCGTTTTCGTATAACGGGTTGAATTATAGAAACGAGTACGCATGAGAAATTAGGAAAAACACATCTCATGCTCATGCAGTTGTGAACGATGAGTTTTACACATGAAAATTTACTGTACATGCATTCATGACATTTTTTCGGTATCATTGTGAATAAAATGTGATTTTTGAAAAATAGGCCTTGAGTGTGTAAAAATTGTGTTGGAGAGGGCCATTAAGGTTT
>JANIIA010000192.1:23051348-23082401 GCA_027478495.1 Erythroxylum alaternifolium
TTTATTATTTTATTATTAATTATATATAATTTATTATTAATTACATAAAAATATTATTATTAATTATTTAATAAATTTTATTATATTATATGTGATTTATATTTAAAATTATTTATTTATATACAATTAAAGAATATTTTATATTTTTATATTTAAATTTTTATATTTTTATTTTTCATTAATAAAATTTTTATTGATTTTTATTTTATTATTAATTATATATAATTTTTATTAATAATATGAAAATATTATTATTAAAGTAAGGAGAAATAATATAAAATATTATTAATTATATACAATTTTTGCTGCTAAACCTTTTTTAATCGCTTTATCGAGAATGTAAAATTTCAAAATCAAATTATAAAATTAAAATTGTTTCAATTAATCATTATTCAATTAAGCATACCACAAGTTTATCGTCATACAACAATAAACAATGTATAAATTCATCTTAAGACAAAAACATAGCAGAGGACATTAAACAAAATAATACGGGAATCTATCTTGTTAACAAAACATAGGTATTACTCTTTCAATCCTGCTTTTGCTCCTATCCAAACCATTGACGTACATGTAGGAGTGAGCACAGTTCGGTTTGGTCAGTTTTAAGCTGTTGAATTGAACCGAACTAAATAATTTGTTTTAAGAAAACTGAGCTGAATTGAATGTCAGATAAAACCGAAAATTCGATTTGCCTTGCAGTTCAGTTCGGTTCGGTTACTTCAATCGATTTGGGCCATAATCTTGAACTTTAAATTTTAGGTCAATTTTAGTACATGTCTAATATTTTTATTTCATTTTAAGACCTATTGGGTGATTTTTATACTTGTAAAGCTGCAAACTTACCTTATATACCTAGAATTAGAAGTATAAAAAATACAAACTTTTTTTATTTTTACTTGATTGGTTTGGTTCGGCTAGTTTGGAAAATTTTTTGCCTAAATTGTACCCAAACCGATATAGTCGGTTTTTTAATATCCAAAACCGAACCGACCATCTATCACTTCGATTTAGTTCGGTTTGAGCCGGTTTCTTCGATTTTATAGGTTGGTTCAGTTTTTTTGGGTTTTTTGCCCACCTCTACGTATATGTATGTGTCTTTCAAATTAAATAATCGACATTTTTAACAGGTCAGCCCGTATGTAAAATGAGTCAAACTAAATAATGTTCACTTCGGTGTAAAGTCAACAATGCTTAAACCCATATGTAAAGTGAACCAAAACAGATAAGAGTACAATCTCCTCACCCAAAACGAAACACATCTAATAATAAAAGCAACGAACATATATTGTTCCAAAAAATCGAGAATGAATGGAAATAGAATAAAAAGAAGGTTTGGACAGAAAGGAAGAGAAAACGTTGAAGGTGTTTCTGGTAAAGAGGGTTAAAATGACTTGCAAAACAAAGAAAAAAAGGATTGCCTCCCAAACTTGAACGAAGTCATTGTGATATTGTAGAATATGCTTTCCAAAAGAAACAAATTCTGTTTCTTGATCCACTTGAAAAAAAAGACGAGTCTTTTGTTAGTTTCAGGCTATTGAGCATCAAGAGAGCATTTTCCACGATACACTGGGTATGTGATTAGCTCCGGCACCAACATAAAAACCACTTTCACCGTAAACAACACGAGAAGAAAAAAAAACGGTTGAACTCGAAGAACGGAAAATAAAGTTTGGAAATGATAAGTTTGTGGATTGTAATAAATAAATCTGAAAAAAAGGAGGTTAGAGTTAGAAGAAATATTTGATAGTAAGAAAAATTATTGAGGATATATTCGATGGTATATATTTATGAGTTTACGTTCATCCTAAATCTTTTAAATCGAAGGTTTTTTATTTTCACTGTTTAGGATGGAACAGAACATAACACGAAACCTTCCGCTTTCATCTTGTTTTATTACATTCCACTATAAAATTTCTTTCCAAACAATAAAAGTGTATTACATTCTATCTCATTTCATTATAAAACTTTCAATCAAATAGGCCCCAAAAAATCAAAATTTGTTGAAAAAAGAACAGAAAAAATAGGCAATCAGAAAGTAAAAAAATAGTTAATATATTTAAATTAATTAACGATTTATAAAATATCGTTTTAATTCATACTATTTTATCATTTTTGGATTGTAATATGATTATGATGGATGAATTGTGCATAAATTTTATACAATAAATAAATAACAAAGTAAAAAATTATAGTTATAATTATAATTATAAAAATTAAAATGAGAATAATTCAACGTTGCGATTCTTTCCGGTCTACACTCTGATTTGCCTTTTGTGATTTTCGTTTGGGCTACTCGACCGACACGAAGGCTGATGTGGCCTATCACGTGACCATCAAGCTTACACTACACGTGGCATCTCCAAAATGGTTTTGCTTCGGTGATAAGACTTTGACCACCGCGTGTTCTCTTCTTAATCTTTTTATTTAATCAGCTACAAAAATTTTAGGGTAAGTCATATACTTTTTTTTTAACGGAACAATTCGTAATTATTATCTTTTGAATCTGCATTGAATAAATCTTCGAATTAACACAATAGTTTGTAAATCACGTCAATCGAGTATTTCGCATTAAGTAAGTCTCGTAGGACAGGCTGAATTGAGATAATGTAAGTAAGGAGATTCGAACATAAAATTTTTTGATCTTATAAACTTAACCATCCTCTAAAGGGCCAGTCCATATACATATTCATATTCAATTCATAAATTTTGATTTAAACAAGAAGATTCAAATTTGTATTCAACTCGAATTTGAAGTTTAAAGATACTTGGCTTGATATTATAGGTTGAATTAAACCTAGATTTTTCTTAATTCAATTAATCTTAATCTCAAAAAATATAATTTAAACTAAGCTCATGATTAAGACGAAATTATCTTAATTTAATTAATAAAAGTGTTTTTGTTTTAGTTCATATATCTCTAAAACTATACACTTAATTGACGTTAATTGAATCAACAACAATAATACTCAGTAAAACTTTTGTTGGGATGCAGAGTGTGGAAAAATTTAATAATATGCAGTCTTACTCTTAACTAATAGAGAAACTGTTTTTACATAATACAAACGACATGATTTAATTTTTAACTCAAACTTGAACTCTTAATTTATCATTTTTACTCAATCTAACAGGGGAACAAATCATCTGTTCATATTACTCTATTTCCGTCTTATTTTATGAACATCTATCTATTCAATAAATAAGACTTACATAAATTAAATGAGTTGATGCTTATAAAACAGGACAAGAATAAAATAATAAGAACAAATGATCGTACATCATCCGAGAGACTTCAATCATAGTGTATATTTCTTTTTCTTTTTTTTTTCTCGTGCCATGTGGTCGACGATGTCCTATTTCTGCTTTCAAAGCAAAGTAGGCTTAATTATGACACTTTAGGAAAAAAGTGTAAAAGGGAAATAATTAAAATATGAGACTTTTCCAATGCTATGATACAATTATCTTTTAATATATTTTATTATTTCTCTTTTTTTTCCTGATTTCCATGTTGATTATGCCCACTAGAAGAGTACCTGTGCCCTGAACTCAGTCAGTCTCCTTTTCCCTGCTACTGTACCAATGGCCACTTTGCTTTTATAGATTCATTAGGCTTTTTGACCAAGAGGAAAAGCAAAGCACAGCTTGTCTCAAGCAATTAGTCAAACCGGCCATGAGAGTCTTTGCATGGCGTCTTCTTTCAATAGAAGTTATTATTGTCACAATTTTTGCATTATTGCGAATAATAATGAATTAAATTGAATATGATTGATTGCTTTATATTATATTGTTAATTTCAATCTAATTAAATTACATATTAATATGATTTTATTAGATTAAATAGATCAAATTACTTATTCTCGTTCAATCCCGTCAATTCGGATATTGCTTTATTTTTAATTTCAATTCAACAAACAATGATCTTTCTTAATTGCAATCTTACAAGAAACACCATAATTGCTTTTAGCTATGATTTGAAATAATGGCAAAGTAAGTATCGGTTGCTGCGACTCATTTAAAAAAAGATAGCTTTATCAAGGAAGCTTCAATAACAAGACGATACAGATTACTTAAGGAATAAAAAGGTTATGGATTAATAATGGATTAATACGGATGTCAATAAGTTGGGTCGGGTTAGGTTATAGCTCGAAAGGTTATAGGTGGGCGAGCCTGGCCTGGCCTACTATTTATTTTTTTAACAAAAATTTTTCGAAACGACGTCGTTTTGAAAATAACGGGTGGCCCGTGAGCCAGTCAACCTGTGCTAAAAATGGGCGACTGAGCCGATTTTGCCATCTCTATGAATTAATGATAATGTAAAATTTATAATTTTTTATTGGACTTGGATTGTGTTTATCAATGTTATATAAATTGGACAAGAAATTAAACTGGTAAAATAAGAGGTTTAAAGTTTAATCAATATTAGATCGTCATAAATCAGTTAAAGTTTGAATAAAATTAGGAAATTTAAAAATTATTAAAGAAGACTAACTTTACTCATCGAAAAATTTAAATTTTAATTAAAAAAGAGACTGTCTGATGAAATTATTTAGTTTATCTTAGTTTATAAAATTTTATTAATTTATGAAAATTAATCGATCAATTAATAAACTAATCGATATTCAACAACAAAGAGTATTAAAATAAATCAAATTAAAAAATTAGTTGGTTTAAAGTTTTTACTATTAAATTAACCGAACTATCTTAATTTTTAAAACATTGATATTTATTTTAATATACGTAAATAAAATAAAATAAACATTAATATTTATTTTCAAAGTTAGAGCACTAACTCTTTTAAGTAGTTGCTACCAATTGACTAAACTTCTTCATTAACATAACAAAGAAACTAAAAGTCAAACCTAATGCAAGAAAAAAAAAACAAGTTTGCTTGTTGAGAATTTTTTTTCCTGATGTAGTGGGGTATATAGTACAGCTGTGTCAAACTATGGCACAATTAGAAGTGAGAAGAACAAAGTTTAAATTACCTGCTCCACTTAATCCCTTTCTTTAGTTTTTTTCTTAATCATGATATTATGCTCTCTTCCACTAAAGTTTTCATCAATTGGTCACTTACCATCTTTACTTTCAAAACCAAAGTTTTAAATTGAAGACATAATTGTAATTATGAGTAATATAAATATATGTAATAAGTTGTAATAACAATCTAAATTATGAGTGTAATTATTGTAAATTTTTAAAATTATTTTTTCACCATATATGTTATGCACTTGACTTTTCTGTTGATTGCTTTAATTGTTAAATTTGATTAGAGTCAAAGTATACATTGGATTTAATTATGTATCATCTTCACTGCTCATTTTATTCTTATCCTCAAGTTAACATTTTAATTTGAATATATTAGAATATTCTATATTGACTAAACATGAAAATGTTAAAGAGTTTATAATTGGTAAGGGCCAACTAACCAAATGATTAGTTCTAGTCATTTTGACAATGGTTGACTCAAGCTCAATTATTGTTAATGAGTTCTACGCTCCACCGATGTTAAAATTTCTAATATGTTATCAGAGCAGGTTTGGTCCGGATTCTTAATTTTCTAATTGTCTGTCTGGATGTCTAGTCTCAACAGTTCGGCCTGATTACTGTTGCATTTATTTCAAGTGACAACTAAATGTCTAGTTCCAGTTACACTTGAGGGGGAGTGTTAGAATATATCATATTAACTAACACATAAAAATGTTCTAGTCATTTTAGTTAGTTGGCCCTTACAATTTATAAACTCTTTAACATTTTTATGTTTAGTCAATATGAGATATTATAATAAAATCAGACTCAAATGATAAAATTCAATTTAAATTTATCTTGATATTAAAAAGTTTTAAAACTTAAAAAAGAAATCCAACAAGTTTGAAAAATCTAATGAATTGGAATATTTTTTGGTTTTTCTCGACTTTCATTTAGATTATAATCTAGACACGACAATCTGAACTTGGTCAGAATCAAGATCGAACTTTTTAATAGAAAACCTAAGCTTAGCCCATCCATTGCCAAACATGCTTACTCAATGGATATTGCTTATTAGCAACAAGCCTAAGAGGTTGTCTTGTTATTGTCTTGCCAACGTTGCAAGCCAATGGCCATGGTTGCTGACAAGAAGAAATACTTCTTTTTGGCAAAACTTGTTTAATAGCTATCTTCCTAGAAAGATGTATAGTTATATACTAATGAATTATAATAGGGTTGGAGAGTTTATTTGTACTCTTCTATGGATGTTTGTGTTAGAACTCATATTTTAATTTTTTAAAAAATTCTTTACATAACTTCTAAATTTGCCTTTTTCTTGGTTGCTTATTACATGTGAAAAGGTGTTAAATGATGAAACAAAAGATTGATAAAAACACTCAAAATGAACAAGAAAGTGGATTTTTAAGACAAGTGTTTCGTCTATCTGAAATTTGTACTAGCAATCGTAATGGATCATATTGATTTTACTTAAAAATTTTAATATAAGTAAAAATTTGGTCTTGATTTTCAAAAAATTTCAAAAATTGAATCGAATTGAATCGTTTGATTTAATTTTTTAATTTTAGCATAAAGTCAATTTAAATTAAATTAATTTATACTTTACCAAATTTAAGATCGAACTATAATAATTTTCATGGCTTGTTCTGTCCTTATTAGTAAGTTTAAAAAAAATGTTACATTAGAAAGTAGTTGGATATTGGAATTATGGGATTCAATAGGAAGGACTTTGTTATAAGTAATCAAATCTATAAGATAGATATTCCTAATAAACACATCCAACACAACAAGTTTTGAAATAATAATAGGTAATCACTAGCTAAGCAATACTCAATTAAACATAAGTTCATTAAGTATAGTTATTTATAAATAGTAGTACTTTAAACTATTTCTTAACAATAAAAAGTTTTGTAAATATTATTTATTGAGTATATATTAAATAAAAATAAAAAATAAATATATATTTAGTTAAAGATTAAACAATCTAATCCCAATTAGATTAAACCGAGTCGAATTGAATTGAGCCGAGTAAATTTTACCAAGCCTAATCAAAATGGTTATCCTTCAAAATGATTTTATATGAGACATCAAAGCAAAAAACTTGTGGGGATAATATGTAAATCCGAGTTGATAAGAGGTCACCATTGCAAATATAAAAACAGAATCCAAAAAGAAAAAGAAAAAGGAAAAGAAGAAAGAAGAAAGAACAGAAACACATTGAAGCAGAAACAGAGAAAGAACAGAACACAAAGCGAGCTCTCAGCTAAAGACATGAACTTTAAACAAATCATTTCTCTGTAGCTCCTTTTCTCAAAACTATGCCTTCTCGTGCGATTCCACCGTCGCCGCCTCACCACCACCACCACTCCGTCTCCTACCGCATCTTCCCTCCACTAGGCGCCGCCACCGCCGCCTTTTCTTTCCTCTTACTGTTTATTATCTGCTTCCGTAAAATAAGCCGCAAACGTACTGTTCCCTCCGACTCTAGGCCTCCGAACCGTTTCTCTTACTCATCTCTCTGTCGCGCCACCTCCTCCTTCTCGCCGGAGCTCCGCCTCGGTCAAGGTGGGTTTGGGTCGGTTTATCGTGGGACCCTCTCAAATGGGCAAATGGTCGCTGTTAAGGTCATGGACTCTGGGTCGTTACAGGGAGAGAGGGAGTTTCAAAACGAGCTCTTTTTTGCTTCAAAGCTTGACTCTTCTTATTTGATCACGGCCCTTGGGTTCTCTTCTGATAGAAAACACCGCACCATGTTGCTTGTGTACGAGCTTATGTCTCATGGGAACTTGCAGGACGCGCTTCTTCGTCGGAAATGTGCGGAATTGGCTTCGTGGAAGAAAAGGTTAGATCTTGCGGTGGAAATTGCTAGAGGGATTGAGTATCTTCATAGCTTGGTGCCTCCAGTTATTCATGGAGATATAAAGCCAAGTAATATTCTGTTAGATCAGTGTTTCTCTGCAAAGGTTGCAGATTTTGGGTTGGCTTGGTTGAATATGGAGAGTAATCAGAGTTTGATTGAGAACCAGTGTGTGGTTAAGATAGAAAACGGTGAAGTGGCAAAGATGAACGAAGGATTGGAACTGAAGAATGTTGATCTGGAGAGTTGTAATGGGGTGGTAGATGACTATGGATCTGTGGTGGAGACTGAGAGTGTGACCACTGGGTTTGAGGAGTTCAATACGGGGATTGATCAGTCCCCAGAAAGTTTTGTCAGAGGACCGGTTTGTGTGACTTCACCGGAGACTGCAGAACCTGTTCATACCTCGCCGGATACAGCTGGTGTAGCACTAGGAACAGAACCAGAAGTGAATCTTGATGGGGTTAGTGCTCTGAGTGGGAAAGAATTGTTAAATGGAGGGCTAAACGGTGGGAAAGTGATCAAGCCTGTGCCTGGAAGGGATTGGTGGTGGAAACAAGACAAAGAACATGTTCTGGAGAATGGAAGAGTGAAAGATTATGTGATGGAATGGATTGGTTCCGAGATAAAGAAGGAGAGACCTAAGAGTGATTGGATTGGAGCTTCATCGTCAAGCAATCAACCAATCGGTAAGAAAACTGATAAAAAGAAGACTCGAAAACGTTTGGATTGGTGGGTATCACTTGATGAGGACAGGGACGACAAGATTTTGAAGAAGGCCAAGAGAAGGCCTCCTAGAGAGTGGTGGAAGGAGGAGTACTGTGAAGAATTGGAGAAGAAAAGGAAGAAGAAGAAAAAGAAAGAGAGACAAGAAACAGGACTGGTTTGTGATCACAATGGAGAAGATTGGTGGCCAATGGACGAGCAATTGTATGCTGATAGAAAGAAAAAGAAGAGTAGGAGTAGAAGTAGGGGTAGCAGAGGCAGTGTTGATTGGTTTAGTGGTGAATTGTTCAGAGGTCGCCATAATAGTCATGACTCCATGAGTGGAGACATTCCTCAGAGTGGTGGAATTAGCAGCACTCCAAGCATGAGAGGGACTGTTTGTTATGCAGCTCCTGAGTATGGTGGTGGTGGGATTTTATCAGAAAAGTCTGATGTGTATAGCTATGGAGTTCTGTTGTTAGTTCTTGTTGCTGGGAGGCGACCACTTCAAGTTACAAGCTCACCAATGTCTGAGTTTCAACGCGCTAATCTGATACATTGGGCTCGGAGTCTTGCTCGAGCCGGAAGGCTTCTCGATTTGGTCGATCAGTCCATACAGGGATTGGATCGAGAGGAAGCTTTGTTATGCATAACTGTTGCTCTTCTTTGTTTGCAGAAATCACCTAATAAGCGACCATCAATGAAGGAAGTTGTAGGGATGCTTACTGGACAAGCAGAAGCACCCCAATTGCCAACTGAATTCTCACCTTCACCTCCTTCCCGCTTCCCTTTCAAACCAAAGTCAAATAGGAAACCGAAGTGAGTTCTTTTCATTGTTCACTGAATAGTGTTTGTGCTGATCTATAGCATTGTTCCATGATCTTCATCAGTGGATCATGAGTGTAAAGTATGAACTTTTTTCACTTGAAATAGATTTCATTTTGTTGACACTGGTGTAGCCTACCTTCTGTGTTGGATTTGGTTGGTTTATCAGCACGTAATTTGCGAGATATTGCGCTTACATCCGAGGAATAACCGGTACTAGTTCCTCCGATCTATCAGAAATTTGAATCCTAACAATGTCGGCAACATTTTAAGTATAGTCTGTTTCTGTTAGAAGTAGTCCATGTTCATAAGTGTTGGGGCCATCTTCGTTACTTGAACAGCTTCTTTGGATTTGGGCAAACAAGTTTTGCCCTCTTTGGTGAAACATGGGATGAAAGTTAGTTGTTAGCTATTGTCTGCTCTACTTCTTCTACATTAACGAGAAAAGCTTCTGAAATTTTGCAGTTTCTGCGTTTAGTTTTCTGTCTTATCCTAACTGGTGATTTAGCTGCTGGTGAAACCAAAATCGAAGGTTGTTCTTCGTTTACCCTTTTCATGTACAAGGAAGAACCACATGTGCAGTCACTGACCTTACTGAAAATGTTGTGGACTCCTAACAGAGGATGAACGTTTGCTTGTTGAGTTCTGTCTCCTGCAACTATGCCAGTGACATGGCAATTTTTTGTCAAGACTAGCCCAAATTGATTCGAAATCAAGTTTTTTTTTTTAGGCTAGATTCGGACTATTCGATCCGGCCCGATTCGAAGCTCGAATGTATAAAATAAGATGACTTTAGTTTCAAATTTTAAATTAAAAAAATTAATTCAGAACAAACCTAATATGCTATGAATGAAACACATCTGTTTGGATATTGATTTTGGACCAGTTGTTTAAGCAAATCAAGCAATACTCTTAAGAAATTATTAAAAAGTCAAACAGATTCGAGCAGTTTAATAGTAAAAGTCTTGAACTGATAATTTTTTTCCTTAAATTTTTAATTTTTTAGTTTAATTTAATTTAATAATTTTTATTGTTAAAAATTAATAAATTTATTAATTAATCAGTCGATTTTATTAAACTAATCGATTTTTATAACTGAAATAAACTAATTAATTTCGATTTAATACATTTTTTCAATTAAACTGTAAATTAAAGAAAATCTCTTTCAATTATACTTCAAATTCTATAATTTTATTCAATTTTTAATCGATTTTATAACTGTTGAATACCGATTGAATTTTTAAACTTTAAATCTTTTATCTTATCGGTTTAATTTTTAGTCCCTGATCAACTATTTGGTGAGGCAATAACTAATCAAGGTGATGATCAGTAATTGATCAGAGAGGATGATCATCTACACTGGGACTGAGACACGGCCCAAACTTCTACCGAAGGCAGCAGTAAAAAATTTTCCACAGTGAGCAAAAGTCTAATGAAGCAATGCCGCGTGGAAGTAGAGGCCCTATGAGTCATGAACTTCTTTCCCAAAAAAAAAGTAATGACGAATTTTTGGAAATAAGCATCGGTCAACTCTATGCCAAGTGCCAACAGCGGCAATAATATAGAGAATGCAAACGTTATCCGAAATAATAGAGGTAAGCGTAAAGGAATTCAAATTTTTTGTGTCATCAATCCTGGTCTAACTTTGTGTTACTTTATCTTAACCATCTATTTATGTAGGTCCTACATAAATAGATGATTAAGATGAAGTGACACAGAATTAGACCAAGATTAGTGGTAGTGATGATCTCATCTCAGCGTAAAGCGTTTGTATTGTAAGAAACTTTATTTCTGCCGTCAATACAACTAAACATCTCACAGCTGGAAGTTTGTAGAGCCTGAGCCCAGTAAGTTGTTATGGTCTGAAGTACGAAGACTCATTTGGAAGACCATGTACGGCAAAATCGAGCCAGGCCCTGGTAAAAGCGAGCTTGAGCCTGATAACACATTCTTGAAATATCATCTTTAAATGTGTATTAAATGAATTATTAAAAATATATAAATATGTATTAAATAAATTATAAAAATTTATTTTTAATTAGCATTAGACTGTTATTAAATGATATATAGTACAAATTTAAAAATTAAATAATTTAAAATGTAATTAAATAATGAGTTTCCTTTAACCTATTAAAATAATTAAAGTTTAATTGAAGATTGTTTGATAAAAATTAACTGACTTATTCTAATTTACAAAAACCAGTCAATTTATAAAAATTGATCACTTAATTAATAAATCGTCCAATTTTAAATAATAAGAGTTATTAAAATAAAATAAACTAAAAAGCTAATCGGCTCAAAATATTTAATTGAATAAACCAAATCGGTTTAATTTTATAATCCTTAAGTTTTAATCATAACAATTTAATGTAAATAATTTAAATTATTTTCCCACTTTCATAAAGAAACAATACTAAATCCAACAAAATCCACAAAGTTTATATATAAGATCTTGAATATAATGAAAATAAATTTTCTCAATCGAATTTGTCGTATAGAGTTTGTTTAGTGCAAAATATTCGATTAACGTGATTTATAGATTATTGCGTCGGTTTGTTTATTACGAAGTATTCGATTAACGTAATTTACAGATTATTGTGTCAATCTGAAAATTTACCTAGTACGTATTTAAAAGATAGCGGCTAAAAATTCCTCCGTTTCTTAAAAAAAATGTCTATCCATATTGTTTTAGGTTGATCACTGCCCTTCATATTAAATTGTCCTCATGGCAATGAAGATTTTAGCAGATTTGCCTTCATTATTAAATACATTACACAACGAAGCAGCTCATATAAAAATCACAAAAAGATGGGCATAGAAGAATCAAATCCACTGCAATTAGGGTGTTGCAGATACATTATGTCAGGCTAGCTCTCTCACTAGAATGCTTTCGTGGCTCTTTTAGTATTAATTATAAGTCAAATCCTGTTAATTATGATCAAGATATCATTATATATTTGATTAAAGTGATTAACTAAGTAATAAATGCTAGTTGTTCGAGTGTTTGCTTCGAACATAGCATGTGTTCAGACAGACGTGTCGCAAAAAAGGTTAAGATACCAGACATTGGTCATCCAAGAAACAGAGATGATCACTTCAACTGGTGGCTCAGTCTTATCTTATCCAGTCCAAGAATTATTGTCTGGTTTCTTATATTCTTAATATATTTTGGTGTTGATAAGAATTTATGAGTTTGGTTTTGACCCACTGGCGTAATTATTGCCCAATTTAATTTATCATATTCACCTAATCCGTGTACATCTTTAAAACAACATAAAAATCTAATTCCTCAGCCCTTACGAGGGGAACTAAGGATTTGTTTAGTTGAAAGTTTAGTAATGGAACGAAATGAAATGTAATATATTTCTAACATTTAGTTAAGGGTTTCATAATAAAATGGAACGAAATGAGATAAAAGTGGATCATTTCATGTTACGTTCCGTTTCATCATAAATAATGAAAATAAGAAATCTCCGATTTGAGAGTTTAGGATGGAACGTAAACTAATAAATACATACTACCTAATATACCCTCAATAATTTTTCTTAATACCAATTATTTTTCCTTACCCTAATAATAGTATTTTTATATTATTAATAAAAAATTGTATATAACTAATAATAAAATAAAAATTTTATTATGTATGTATTTATTAGTTTACGTTTCATATAATTTTTTTAATAAAAATGGAAAATATATAAAAATTATTCTTTAATTGTTTGAATATATTTTTATTGAATATATTTTTATATAAATAAATAATTTTAAAATATAAATCACATATAATAGAATAAATTTTATTAAATAATTAATAATAATAATTTATATAATTAATAAAAAATTGTATATAATTAATAATAAAATAATAAATTTTTTATTAAAATTTTTACTATTTTAAAATATAAAACATATAAAAAATTATTTGTTACAGTTGTGATTTGTGACTTTTTAATTGGACATGATTTCTATTTTAAAATTATGACGTAAACCTCTTGCAACAACCATTTTAATATTAAGGGTATAATAATCATTTATTATACATTACATTTTATTCTATCCATCTTCTAAATAATGTTTCACTATATTACATTATTAATCCTTCCGTCTCTCTCAAACAACTTTTTATTATATTATATTTCATTTGATTATAAACTATTCTATTCTATTCTATCAATTAATATCCAATCAGAATGACATAAAAAATCACCGGTAAGCGCCAAATGCAACGGTGATAACTAGCAGACTATAAAAGATAAACCAACATCATTTCACTCCTGTCTTTCTCTTATAAATCTTTTATCCGATGAGCACTTTACCAACAGGAAGTTATTACAACCCTAAGATGCATGACCATTCTAAGCCTTGTGCACAGTTCCGTTTCTCAAATATGATTGGATGCACGGATATAAATAAAGTCCAAATTTAATTCTATGGTACGAGAAATGGATATAAAAAGAGGGCACAATTCGCTTGTGTGGTTGAGGGGTTAATAATAAAACAAGATAGAACATAATTAGTAATAAAATAATATGGAGCATAACACACTTCTATTGTTTGATTCAGAGTTTCAATAAAATAGAATAGGATAAAAGCGGAGAGTTTTATGTTACGTTTCATTCCATCCTAAATAAGGAAAATAAAAAACCTCTAATTCGGAGAATTTAGAATGGATGATAAACTAATAAATACATACTACCTAATATATCCTCAATTATTTTTCTTAATATCAATTATTTTTTCTAGCCATAACCTTATTTTTTTCAGACTCATTTATTACGGTTCACAAAAATTGGATATAATTAATAATATTTTATATTATTTCTTTTTACCCTAATAATAATATTTTTGTATTATTAATAATAATTGTATATAATTAATAATAAAATAAAAAATTAATACAATTTTTATTGATAAAAATAGAAAAAATATAAAAAATTATTCTTTAATTGTTTCTATATAAATAAAATATAAATAAATTATTTTTGAATATAAATCACATATAATAGAATAAAATAAAATTTAATAAAATATATTAAATAATTAATAATAATATTTTTATATAATTAATAATAAATTGTATATAATTAATAATAAAACTTTTATTATTTTAAAATAAAAATATATAAAAATTATTTATCATAGTTGTGACTTGAGCTGTGGCTTTTTAGTTGGACATAATTTCTGATTTAAAATTATAACATTAAATCTCCTATAACTATTTCAATGTTAGAGATATAATAATCATTTATTATACATTATATTTTATTACATCCATCTTCTAAACAAAATTTTACTACATTATATTATGAACTTTCTATCCCTCTTAAATAATTTTTCACTATATTACATTATAAACTATTACAGACCTAATTATGTTGATTAAAATGAGACGTTAGACATCGATAAATGGATCGAGGAAGGGCTCAACACGTAGTTATAACTTGCAAACATTTCACCGTAAATAGTGATCCACTTTCGATCCATCAACATTAATCTCCGTCCTCCTTGCTTTTTCTTGACAGAAGGCATGTGACTATAAACTAACCCAATGTCGAAATAGGTTAAAATTGTAAAATGCACAAGAGAAATAATTGATGAGTCATAAATCTATTTCCAGTTTTTGATAATAGAAGAATTTAATTTCTAATTCTTGTACAGAAGACCTCACCGGGTGTAAAATCAGCAATGACCTTTGAGACTCTTTTCTACTTTAACTGATTTTTCCTAATAATACTGAGACCGTGGATTACAGAACACCAGGTTGCCAATCAACCTAACAAACAGCAAACATGACAGTAATACTCCGATCAGTACTCCTCTTTTCCAGAAGTGGTTTTCCTTTCAATTGTCCAGCAGGCTAAGACCCATAATAAAGGAAAAGATGATCAGAGAATGATTCATAACGCAGATTCTGGAGCCAACCATCACCTGCCTCGCAAAGGTGACCGGCCTCTATCATTTCCAATTTCATCCTCCAATTCACTATCTAAACAACGGCCATTATTGTTGACACTAACTTCTGAACTTGCATTGCTGCTTGTTGCAAGAGGGGAGTCGGTAGCACTAATGGTTTTGCTTCGTATAGGCCCTGATCTCACGCTATACATAGAAGATGCTGGAATATTAGTCACCAAAGGCCGCAAATTACCATGAATGCTTTGTCTTATGCCCTGTTCAGCATTCAATAAATGATTGGAAATTAGAATCGATAAGCACGCTACTTGTTATAATTTACCTCCTCAATTACTTCTAATGAGTTTTGCGGCAATGAACTGAGAGAATGGAAACAGTGATGCATTTTGTCCCAACTAGAAGGGAATTGAACTGAAAGATAGCCATCTAAAACCTAATCGGACATTTGAATAGAACTTCATACGGTACACTGTCCGTACCTTCTATAGATATTTATTCAGCCACAGAAAACTATTGCTAATGCAAGAATACGATATTTCAATACATGCAAAGCAACATACCATATGCCTTATGGCCATGTCCAAAGACTTCTTTGAGAGAGTTCTTCCAAAGCCATCTGGTGAGGAAGACTTCCCAGAAAGGTTGCCATGAGGAGAATGACTGTCATCTTGCTTGGGAGGTGCCAATTTTCGCATATTTATTACTCTCTCAACCATTTTGGTTCCTCTTACAACAGGGCTAACATTGTCATCAACTTTAGAATATGTGCGATTGGTTGCAGGAACAGAGCTCCCACTAAGGTGCACAAGTCCATTGGATGGTCGTCTTCTTGCGGGAGAACACGACTGCCGTCTTGGCCTTCCATTTAATGCAGGCTCAACTGAGGAAGACCTACAGCTGGGCACTCCAGGCCTACCCCTTGTAGTTGACAGTGGCCTCTCAGGTGCTGATGTTTTTAAGTTTGGGGGAGCATCAAGTGCAAAACCTGGCATTTCTGAAGATTTCCACGGCCTGGATTTCACAGTAGGAGAAGCAGTACAAAATGGCACTGGGTTTCTCGCTGTTGAGGGGGCTATCTTAGTAACTGAAGGAGAAGATTTAGTAGGAGGAACAGACGTCCTTGGTGCACTTGATAAAGTGGATGGTCGTCGCGGTGGAGTTGCTGACCTTGATGGGGGCTTGGATGAAGGTATTGACGGCCTTGAAGTTGGAGTTGAAGATCTCGTAGGAACAGTGGGTTTAGTTGTCAAGGCAGTGGACCTAGCTGAGGAAGCAGTCGGTTTGCTTCCAAAAACTGTGAGTTTAGATGATTGCATGGTCGATCGAGTAGGTGTTGAAGATCTCAAAGGTTTAGATGTTGAGGTCAGCAAGGGACGTCCAGTTGGTGTTGCAGGTCTTGATCCTGTACCACCAGAAGATGAGGGCCTACGCGTCCCTGTGGCTGAATAAGTTAACCCAGGGGAGGAAGCTGATTGTTTGGACAGCAGGTTACCCTTTGAAGTAGACTCTGGCTGCGGATTTGCCAGCTGTAACAACCATGAACAAGTTTAACAACATCATCGGTCCATGAATAAAATTAACATCATAGTATATTATACGAATACCCCAAAAATAAGAGATCCTAAAAAGTAGATTAAGATCAACTGGCTCTCCATATATCAAACACCAAAAACCAAAAAGAGAAGAGGGATTATCTCCTTTTTCAGGAGGTATGGAAATTGTACAGGGAACTGGCTCCAAAGTTTTCATATATTTGGTGGTGTCAACATGTGAGAAAAAGCACCAATCCACGGCATAATTCATTCAGTGGTACCAAGGGTTACTCTCCCTAGATTGTATTTGCTTTGAATTTATTTTGTAGCTTCTAGTTACTGATACTAGGCCAACTTAGTTTTGAAAATTTAGAATAAGTACCAAATTTTCTTAAGAACACACAGATTCTAGTAAAGGAAACATCAACCACTTCATCATCTTTCCACAAGTGACATTAAAACACGGAGTGGTTTTGTCCTACATATTTAAGCAGTTTTCCGGCACCATGAGTTCTATGTCTACTATTTTTCTCAGGTTAAAAATCTTACAGGTAGAATTCCCGTGTGTTGTCCTAAAATCAGGACGACAACAAGTTTTGGATTGCTCCCTCCGAAAAATTTCATCAATCATGTAAATTTCACACTTCAAATAATCAAGAGTGCCGCAAACAGAAGCTGCCGTCCAGTTTAATTTACCCGAGATTTTAAGGCAATTTCGCGAGCCTTTGGAGTTCCAATCTGTCTCATAACTGTCTTTTGTGATTCAATATCCAAAGAAGGAAAAAGAGGCGTACCAGGTGGTGTAAGAAGCCTGACCAGAACAATAACAAACTTAGACTCAGCTTAAAGACACCGAAGCGTTCAAAGTCCAAGAACAAATATGCTTCAAGTTACCAGTCATAGTCATTCTTATCATTGTCAGAATTCAGAAAATCGTCAGCCATCGTCTTTCTTGCAGGCACGGACGAAGAAACATTAAATATAGGAGGCGTACCATGTTTGGACCCTGCAACTTCAAATTCATCAATAATCTAATTCCAACTAAATAAACTTAGCTAGTGGAGGAAGATAAAATTACCCAAAGGGGCATCGGGCTCTTCGCTGTTATTAAGGAGGAGACTGCTCTGCTCCTTCTCTCGGTTCTTCATTTCTAGAAACAACGCGGGCTCTTCTTCTTTGTCCTTCGCCATTGAAGCCCTTAATTGTTGCCTCTGCTTAACCACCGCTGCCTGCATTTGCATTTGCCAGTCCTGAGCCCTAAAACTACGATTCATTTCTCTAAATCAAACCACAAATCTCAGATCCACGAACGAGCTAAAAGCTAAAACTTCGGTTCGCTTGCCATTCAAGCACTTAAACCACCGCCACCAACCGTGTCAAATTCCTAAAAGCATCCTGTACAAGATCCGAAAGTAGAAAACAAATGGTTGCATTTCGTCTGCAATACAGTTAAAATTATGAAACTCAGTGATAACGACGGAGAGAGTTCACAGCTCTATGGAGTCGCCATTGTCAGGTTAAATCCTAGAGAGGGAAAGTCCCTTCAAGCTACGAAGAGGGCCTCCTGATTCTCTCGAAAGAGACAAAAAAACCTTGTCGACGGTGAGCTGAAATACAGAGAGAGTTAAGAGTTCTAGGTATAGAAAGCGCAGAAATATAGAGACATAAATATGGAAGGTGAGATTGCGAGAGATCAAACTGCAGGGAGAAAGAGGAAGGGCGGTTGTGAGTGAAATTAGGAGAAAGAGTGGGGGGTAAAAAGGTAAAGAGGCAAATGTGAAGAGGAGTCGTCTTTAGGTGAAGGTGGTGGGAGTTATAGTTTGATAGGACAGCTGCAGACGTACCAATAATAGACAGATGCAAGTGAAAGAGAGTTGTTACCTATATCTGGCTTCAAGTGTACGGATTTCAGATTTTTGGTTTTTGGATTCACGAGATTACCCTCTAATTTTTTGTGTTATTGCTATTTGGAATTTGAGACTTCTTTGTTTCATGTTATTTTTTCATTTTGTTCCACGCACAGGGTCAATTTGTTGTAATTTTAACCGTAGGCTGTAGACACTGGCCTTTAAAGAGATGATACCCTTAACATTAAGTGAGAGATTCAGATAATAACAACTCATTCATCTTCTATCAGTTACGCACGTGGATTTATCACCAGATTTTACATTCAGTAACTAGATGAAATTTATGGTACGAGAATAGTAATTATAAATACGACAAGATAATGAATTAAGTTAAATTTGAACTTAAATTTAATATATAAATTCAAAGTCTTAATATTATTTAAATTTGATTCGTTATTAAGTTGAATGAGTCAAATTTAAATAAAGTTAAATAATCTGAATTTAAATTTATTTTATTCCTTAGATTAATTAAAAAAAAACTTGAATAAAGGGCGGCGTGTTGGCCCGTATAAGCGGCCCAGTATTTGGCTCTGTTGATGGTCTCAATAGGTGATTGTTATATTGATCAATGATCATCCACTTTAGGAGTTAGTTGAAAGAAACTGTTACTGAGTACCGTGACGTTAATGTTTTACACTATGCCCCGCCTAGTATGATTGATGTTTTTGACATCTCTAACATTTATATAACATTTCAGCTCGTCTTCTAGCCTCTAATTTTACATAAGATATAAGAAATATAGCATTTTATATAAACGTAAATTAATCTAAAATTATTATTGAATGATAATTATAATTAAGAAAATTATAAATATTGGGTTTATTTTTATTTTAAACTTAAATATAATGGTTAAATTCTTTAACTTTAAATTTAGTTCATTAACTTATGTTTAAAATTTAGACCAAGTGAATTTTTAAGGGTGTACTGACATCATCATCCTTGGAATAGGACAAGCCGTCATGGGTATTGTGTAATTCGGTGATTCCAACTACTGGACTGCGCCTTTTGCCCTAGGAAATCTGTGGGCTGCCTGTAAAGTGTCAACCAAAATCCGGCCTCGTCAATAATTTTTTAAAAACAAAAGGACCAGAAAGCAATAACTTGAAAATGTGCAATTAATCCCAACTGGCCCCTTCTCTAATTCTATCCTTGTATTGTACCCCTTAAAATCCAAATTTAACTTTTTAAGAAGCGTAAGAGGAAAGATTGAGATTCCACGCATATATGATCGAGATGTTTCCATTAACCGTACAATTTTAGCATTCAGACTTCAGAGGCCTTAATTGAATCGATGGTGAGTAGTTGATTAAGGGCAAACAATGGCAGGGAAGATGAGAAAGAGCGAAGCGAGCACAAGCCATAACCGCAACAACAACAACAACAACAACAACAGAGGAGAAACAGTAGTGGTCGACTGGGGCCGCCGTAGAAGCTCTTGCGGTTATTGCGGATCCGCCGGTCCGACCAGTATCTCTCACGGTGCCTATCTTTCAAGCTCTCGTGGTTATCGAGTTTATGGTCTTACTCAATTACTTGCGGTTTAATTTGATATTCCTAGCAATTTTGCTAGTTTAGTTTGTCTTCTGATAACTAGTGTCGGATATTGATGTTCCTTTCCTAAAATTTTCAGCCATCACTTGGTTAGTTTTAATCAGATCAGGTGGACACCGCTTCATTTTTTTTTCATAGTTTAGCTAAAATATTGACTAATTTGAGGAAAAGAAGAGCAGTGACGATAGAATGTCGGAAATGAAATAGGAAATAAGTCTTTTCTTTTCTGTATAGCTTTACGAACGTAGCCCATTTTGCGAGCTTTAGTTGTCTTCAAATTTTTTTTATTAATGACAATATAAATTAATTCGTTTCTGCTGTTGCAGGTTTATGGGCAGAGAGCGTTACCGTTGATGACTACCAAGGTTTGTATGATGTCGAAGAACCTCTATTAGATTTTGTGCTGTAACATTAGTCCTAGATGTTGAGCTAATGTGGTAACAATTTGTACAGTAGAGTCGCTGGCATCAATTTTGATGTTTTCGTCTGTTGTTCTTGATGCAATTCTAATACGCGTTTTGATTTTTTTGGAGAAAATTTTTTACTAACATGAGAAAATGACTGAAATTCTATTCGTTTGACAAATGCAGAAAGAATAGGTTAGTTCCATTTTCTCTTTCTAATTCTTTTCTCCTTTACTAGACCTTCTTGACCGAGGGTGGAGAAGATCTGGCTGCTTCCTCTACAAACCTGAGATGGAAAGGACTTGCTGTCCATCCTATACTATTCGCCTAAAAGCAAGTGATTTTATTGCTTCAAAAGAGCAGCTTCGAGTGCTTAGAAAAATGCAGAGGTATGCCACTTTTATCCCTGTTCACTTAAGTTTATTATTGAATTTGCTAATTGCAATAATTTTCTATTTTTGACATACATAAGTTTGATTTGAAAATATTTCAGATATATCATTTGAATCATACTTGAGATATGTCATTTGAACAATGCTTCAAATATTTCATTTGAAAAATATATTTATCTTTTTCCAAGTATTAGGAACTTAGTCACCATTCATGAAGATATTATGCGGAGTAGACACCTTTTCCCTCTCCACATGTCCATCATTTATCAGAACTTAAGAGTGACCAGGCTAAGAGATTTCAGTGTTCATTGAAATTTAGGATATTCAAAAGAGATTATGAACATGAGATTTATTATTTCCTAACTGGAATTCTATGACTGTAGGAGATTATGTTCAGTTTGATGTACTATTTTCTATGTACTCTGTTCAAAATTGAGCAATGGTGATACTGTATCTCTAGGTTTTTGGATGGCTCACTCAATATGCAAAATTCTGGGGAGGTTACTGATGAATCTGATACGACAAAGGCTACATGCAGCTGTGCTTCCCACAATGCAAATAATGCAGCAACGTATGGCTCCACATCTGGTAAAATTGAGTGGAAGGGTGGGGCAGAAGATTTTTCTGACTATTTGGCAGCCCAAATTGACAATGTAATTCGTAAATGTAATGAACAAGGGGAACTTCCTTCCAACATGACATTGCTGAAAGCTTCAGTGAAAAAGGTTTCACATGCAAAAAGGAAGTTACTAGTTGAAGGAACAGAGGATCTCTTGTATTCTAGTAACATTGCATTTCAAATAGCAGCCAACATAAAGCGTGCACAGTCCTCTGAGAAAGGTGCTACACAAAGTGCAGGAGATGATAATCTGTCTGCGAAAACCATTGCAGAAAAGATAGCTAATGCTTTGCATCATGTGTCAGAAACTAATGGTATATTAATCAGGGCTGGCAATGGACACATTAATTTTTATGCTCCTGGAACACAAGCTGCTTCCAGTAGTAGTACTAAAACTGTTGCTGGCTATGAAGAGTCTGTCACATCTTGTAAAAGAAAAGGCTGCTGTTTGAGAAAGGCCTCCAAACATCCTCAGGGTAGAAGGCAGAGGCTTGAGATTCATTTGAAAAGATCTAGCTTTGATCCAGAAGAGTTTGAATTGTATAGAAGATACCAGATGATAGTGCATAATGATACTCCAGATCATGTTACTGAAAGCTCATACAGGAGGTTTCTGGTTGATACTCCCCTAGTACCTGTCTCACCATCTGGTGATGACGGAGTTCCTCCTTGCGGGTTTGGGTCTTTTCATCAGCAGTATTTAATTAACGGTCGGCTATTTGCTGTTGGGGTAATGGATATACTTCCTAAATGTTTATCCAGTAAATACTTATTCTGGGATCCAGATTTTGCCTTCCTATCGCCTGGCAAGTATTCAGCCTTGCAAGAAATAGGCTGGGTAAAAGATAATCAAGTTCATTGCCCCAGTCTTCAGTATTATTATCTTGGCTATTATATTCACTCCTGTAGCAAAATGAGATATAAAGCTGCATATCGGCCATCTGAGCTTCTTTGCCCTCTCCGTTATCAGTAAGTTGCTTTTTGACATCTGAAAATTGACAAGGCATGAGCATTAGCTTGTCTTAAGTAAGTTCTGTGCTGGTAGGATTTGAGCCTGTTCGTAACTAATTTCAATCAGGACATCAGATGGAGTACCTCAAAAAGAAAATGCATTTCATACCAATCAGCTTTCTCTTGGTACTTAGTGAAGTGCAATCATGGGACTTGATTTATCACTATATCTTAATGGAAACCTGACTTTTATTTGAGGGCAAGACATTTGGATGCTGTGAATTATCTAGGCTGCATATCTTGCCTTAAAATATCGAAGGTAGAATAGTATTTCTGCTATTAAGGTCTAACGAGTCAGCATTCTCTCTTTTTCCCAGGTGGGTTTCCTTTGAAATCGCAAGGCCTTTGCTTGATAGAAAGCCATATGTTGTCTTGTCAGATAGTTCACTTTTGCAAAATGGAGAATCCTTCCTGCATGTTCCCGAAAATGAGGTGGGAGTGCTGCACAATGACAATGGTGATGAGAACAGGAATGATCTTGCGATGGATGAGGATGAAGAAATGATAGAATCAGAATTTGAAAGCTCTGATGATGAGTTAGATCCGGAAATGGGTGGTCAAACACCAAATGAACTGGGAAATGAAGATTTAGGTGGTACTTTAATTGGGATAAGGGGATCTCGTCTCAGATACAAGGTATATTTATATAGTAATTTATTAAATGAAACATGAAGGATCACTTCGATGGTTTCTGTGAACAAAGGGAGTCGTGGATATTATAGCGGAAAACTTGTTTATCATTTGAACTGACTTTTCTCTATTACCTAGATGCAATATTCACGCCATTGTTGATTATGTTGAAGGATGTACAACGAGCATTTGGTGCCAGTGAAAGGAACTACTTGGAAGCACAGCTGTGTAGATATAAGCGAGTTGTGGGTGCGGAACTGTCTGAGCGCATAGTCTATTCACTTCGCTGATACGATTCTTTCAATGTGTTTTCTTGGTTCTTAAAATACATGACAGATGCATATTCTTCTCAGCTGTGATGCAGTCTTGGGCTCCAAACCGATGTGCATTCTCTCAGTTTGAGCCATGTTGAAATCATGGACGATCTTCTTGGACATTTCATCATACATTCGATCATTGCTGTGTTCCTAACTAAATTCATGGTTATGAGTTATAGGAATATCATACATTTGCCTCTGCAGTAAGCGGAAATTGCTTTTGTTTATGGATTGTGGTTACTTTTACAACGTATGAACGTTTTGCATATCATACGAATGTGAGTTCGCTCCTTCTTTTCCTCTCTCGTCTTCCCCTAGATTTGCTTCTACTTAGGTCTCGTTCTAATGCCCTCTCTGGAGTGTCCATCGAAGTTATGTAAAGCATCATATGCCTGGATCGTGTTTCCAATGATACCAAATTTGTTACAAAGCTCCAAACTTAAAAGATCTTTTACGGTAGCTGAATTCGTTTGTACAGAAGCCAGAATGGAAGATTTGAATGTCGCATTGGGCTTAATAAGAATCTATTGGAACCGAAAGCCCAATAAATTATACTTGACTTTAATGGGCATGCAGTGGTAATTAGGAATTTCAATCTACCGAATCCAATACACGACTCTCTCTACCGTTGTTTATTATTATTATTTCTCTTTCATGGTTTAACAATTCCTAGAGCCACGAGGTCTACATAGTACATATACGACAGTGACCCTTACGTCTCCTCGCAAACCTTAGATTAACTAGAAATTGCGACTGCAAAACACTTGTCAGCGTAGGACAGTTGACTTTCCTAATTTGTCTTTGTCTGTGGAAGTAATCGTACTAGGTGTAAAGAGTAACACATCTCTGTGTTGATCTTAGTTATTCGCTTTCATTGGTTGAAGAAGAAATGAAACATAAAATTACTGGGATGTAGCAGTCTACCACGAAAACATTACGAGGGTGCAACATATTGGAAGGTCTTTGTTCTGAAATCCTGTAGTCTTTCCATATCAGAGAGGACAATATTTTTAACAGTTTAAGTCATCTTTACAAATATTAAGGACCATTTAGATTTTAGTTGTGTGACCTTTCAGATTAATTGACTAAAATTCACCAGCGGCAGCATATACAAAAACCAACAGCCTTCCCCCCTCAAATTGCAATCAAATATTAACCAATTGTTGTGTCATTAACATAAACCGACACTTTCAGAGAAAGATGGACTAAATTAGGATCAACAATCAATGTTTCAAATCAGGTAGTGAAGCAAGATACTAAAGTTGTCAGAACAAGGATTTCCGTTCTATCATTCACAAGAGTTAAAAGTGGAGGAGAAAGAATTTACAGTTGGGAAGGACAATTGATCAAGCATCATCTCCATCACTTCCACCAATATGCATTTCATGACTGCTGCAATAATTGCTTCCATCAGGACCAGACACCTTAAACCTGTTCAACATCAACAACCATAACATCTTTACTCGTGTATGATTCCTATCTAGAATCCTAGACTTCCTCTGAAAAACAAGTGCATTACTAACCGCTCTAGAACAGATTTTCCTTCCTTGTACTTCTGGTTATTTTCATAGGCAGTTTCCTGGAAGAACCATCAAATTAGCTAAAACCAAAAAAGCATCCACAAACTAGAATTTTATTGCCCTGGTTATCTTACATATTTCCACCCCACAATTGACCCACACACGATGCAAAATATATCAGCAACTGTATGCAACCCCGTCATCATCATTCTTTCCTCTAGTTTTCCCACTGAAGTGTTAACTCTGTCAAACAAGGGAAGATGGTTAAACAAAAATAATTGATGAAGGAATAGTCATTCATTTGGCCTGTAGACATGTTTGGCTGAGATAACAGTCACCTGTTTTCTACCCAGTCCACCAAGTAACCATATAACTATATGCATGCAGTTTATCCCATTATGCATCATCCGTCTCCGCCTGGATTTTGAGATATATGAAACGATACAACAGCAGAAAGGCACTGACTGGATGTCAGCTATCGCCTTTTTTGTTTCATCAACACAGATTTACATTTTAACAAAATGAAATGAGGATTTGCTAGTGCAGATGAGAACTAACAACATATGCATGCAACCATTAGCATTGTGTAATCAACTCAAATTATATTAAGTACAAGAAAAGTAGAAAATTAAGGCTCTAAACTAAAGGTTAATTTCTTAAAAGGCACCTATTAGTATCGTGTAATCAACTCAAATTATATGAAGCACAAGAAAACTAGAAAATTAATCTTAATTTCTTAAAAGGCACCCCAAAGTCTTAGGGTTATTCACTGAATTTGTGATGGTGTCTACTTGTTGATGCTGTGATAGGAAGACAGATTCCTCAAGTCAAGAAGTACTTACACCTTCCTGAAGAGATAAGCTTTTCCATGCCTGGAGCGAAAATCCTGAATAAAGAACACAGGCAAAACAGGAAGTCAGATTGTGTTGGGTATGGTATCTCCAAGAGTCATATTGTCTATTGCGACACATAAGGCCTACATTTGTATATCACATTATTCTTAATAATAAATGGCCATGCGTAACTGTTGAGAGAATTAAGTTCATATATATGAAAACAGTGACCAGACGATATGAAATAGTAATATCCATTTTACATGCGATTTAATGCATGGGAAACTATGTTTATAACAATAGATTATGGTGCTGCCCTGTATGGATAAAGAAACAGAGTTATACTTAGTAAGCTTCAAAGTACAACTTAACCCATTAAAGGGACTCGAAGTAAGTCCATATCAGTCCAATCTATGAAATCTAATCTCTAGCATACAGTCGGAGTTGGAGAAAAGAAAAAGGGCAATGGTCTACAATGTAATCAGAATATAAAAGAATGTCATATCCTTATCAAACATAAAAACAAGTAGAAAACGCACCAAACAAAAACTCAAGGCTATCACCAACAATAGTCAGCTATAGATTCAATCATAAACCAAAATAACAAATATGTGATTAACCAATTGAATCATGCAAGGACACAAAAGGAATGTTAATGATCTTTTTGCTTACGTTATCCAGGATCCATAGTTGGCCAATGGGGATACAATCCAATATAAGAAAACTAGTGAACTATGAACTCAACTTCCAAAACAACCGAGATTGCAACTCAATTAACCAGCACAGTAAGTTAAGCGTTATCTGACAATCCAAAAATAGAAACTTCACCCTGTTGGGTTTTCTTCTATAATTTCACTAATCCGGACCAAAGGAACCAAGAAGTAAATCACCAGAATCTTTAACATAAGTTTAAATTGATGATCTCCTCAAGAAAAAGCACGCAATACAACCACTGATCAAAAACATCCGCAATCAGATTATAGTTGACTTATTCTCCATCTAACCCACCTACATTAGGATCAGTACATGAACGTATCAAAATCTGCACTTAACCCATCAAGGATCTCGTCAAAGCAATAACCACTTAAAACCAACAAAATGAACAACACCCAGATGAGAATTCCAGCAGATTTTAAGAAAAAGAACTAGAAAACCAATCAATCGGAAGGTATCCGAAAGATACCTTAGAAACAATATCTTCAGAGAGAGCAAGATGGGTTTTGCAGTGCTTGCAACTGTAGATCTTCCCTTCGAGATTCACCACAAACAGCCTTCCCATTTCGTCCCAACAAGATCTTCAGACCAAAACTTTTCAGCAGTGAAAATCGAAACATGTATGCCAAATAAATTTTTTTTTTTATAAACAATAACTAGCACATGGATATCTTCTGAGTTCTTTTGATGGATTGCGTTACCTGTTCTTTCTTCTATTCTTCGTCTATTTCTAGTATCGTGTTTTTTCTTGTTGTTGGTGCATGAAATGCGAGAAATTTGGGCCAAGAAGTTATCAACGTTTCGCATTTATATTTGCCTTTTTCTCTGCTAAAGTGAAACCTGACAAGACGTGCATTATACGGGGTTTTTCTTTTTCTTAATTAAAATAACGTCTTATCGGATTCCATTTGTAGCTGCGTTATATATATATATATATATACATACATATGTTAATGCGTTGTAATACCGTTCTGTTCCATTTTGGGATGTATCACAATTGAAGCATCTTATCATTTTTAAGTTTCTGATTAGAAAATTACAGTATTAAAATTCATCATCAATGGCCCTTTTCGAGAGTATATATTTTTAATCAAATGACAGTATTGTACCAAAAATATACTGACGATAAGTGTTTTGTATCTCCATTAGTCTATACGAGAAATTTTACAGTTGTTTGAAAATTGTGGCCACCAGTTGTTAGGACGTCAACTTTTGTCGATTATGATATACGCCTTTACTAATAAATAAAATTCCATTGATCAGGCACATAACATCTGCGGAGATTTGATATTATCTTAGAGGTTATGATAAAATTCAAATTTAAAACTATTTTTAAGAGATTACGCAAATAATTTTTTACATCATGTTATAAGACAAATGAAAATTAATAGTATTAATATTAATATTTAGTACTAATATTTATTGAATGTTAATAATTGCTTACAAGTTTCTTTTTTCGCACATCTCTTTCATAATATGTTAGAATTTTAATTATAAAAATTTTCAATTTGACATTCAATAATATGTAAAACTTAACATGAACCTTAATTTTAAGCCCAAGATATGCCATGAACTTGTATAAACAGTGATAATATCTAAAAATACCTATTTTGTTATCCATAACTTGATTAACAAACTTCTCAACTACTTGAATAAGCTTTTCGATTATAAGCTTTTTGATGTATACATGAGCTTCTGCAGTTTCTTTTACGTTGTTATTGTCTTTCTATGCCTTTCTGAATGAGTGAACCTCTTAACGGGTCACAGTAACCTTACATTTACAAACTTCTATGAGTGCTAAATCACAAGCCCAATAAGTAGATATGTCTATACTAATAAGGTCCATTTTCTTTGCTGAACTTTTGGCCTATTTAACTAGATCCTTTATTGGACTCATTTATTATCTTTAATCTAGATCAAATTTAATTTATAAAAACTCATAATTAAGAATTGTTCAATAGGAATTTTAGTTCCAACATACTCTTCCTTAGATAAATATTAATTACAATAGTTGTAATGAAAATGAAAATAATAAAAGTGGCTGAGAAAAACAATATAATGGTTAACCAAAACAAAACATTTGATTCATAGATAATACAAGCCATCATTCAGCCCTGTGAGGCTTTCAATACCAAAAAACATCAAATGCATGTGTTATTTTACAACACAATCCAATGCAATCACACATATGTATTACCTTATTGACATGAATAAGAAAATTGAGTGTGACAAACTATAATGATACCTATATGATCTGAAATGCATCATTATTTCATATGTCAATCTCAATTTCTTTAAACTTGATGTTAAATTGCATTAAAGAAATTTGTTCTCTCTCACTTGATGCTAAATTGCATTAGAGAAAACTTTTATATGATTAAACACTTATATCCCTCCTATGTCTTGTCAAATACATGGATTTATCTATATATTTGTATATTTCTAAAGACATATGTTCACGATCAATTTGTATATATGCGATCACCTTTAAAATGCTTAAGATCGACATAAATCTTAATACTTTCACCTGTATTATGACTATGTACCACAAACTAAATGGTTGAGTATAAAATGATGATCATCAATATACATATAAAATGTACAGTTATAATATATGAAAAATAAAACAACTGTATGAGGAGCTGAATACAATGATCTCTAACTAGCAGTGTCTAAGGACTTTAACAAGTCCATATTATATACACATCTTATGAAATTGATTGGGTGCAGCCTTTTAGTTAGTGGATTAGCCAACGTGTGCTTAGTTTCTATATGTTGCACTGTGATGTCACCTTTCTATACTAATTCTTTTATATTCAAATATTTGACCTCCAAGTGCCTAGACTCTATGATATTTTTAATATTATTAAACAATACAACAGAGAGATTATCACAGTGCAACCAAATGGGTATAGTTACTTAATCAACCATAAATAACTCTAAAATCTAAATCCTAAGCCAAACCACCTATAAAACAGTCCTATAGTATGCTACAAACTCTGCATATATAGTCGGGGAACTTACTAGTGTCTACTTGACAATCTTTCATAAAACAACACTATTTGCGAACATAAAAATGTACTATTGTGGACTTCCTATCATCTAGATACATAGTAACTTTCAAATCCGTATAACCAATAAGGTCAAGATGGTCAACTTTCTTGAATGTCAACTTATAATCCTTAATTTCGTCGAGATATCTTAATTTGATTGTATTCCAGTGGTTTATCCCTGGGTTAGCCAGATACCTGTCTAGCAGCCTAATAACAAATGCTATGTTGGGTCTAGTGCACACCTAGGCATACATTAGGTTGCCAACTGCACTAGAATAAGGAACATGCTTTATAGTCTCTCTTTTTGTATCATTCTTTGGACGTTGTACTAAAGATAATCTCTTACTATAAGAGATAGGTGTTGCAATAGGTTTACAATCAACCATATTAAACCTTTGCAATACTCACTAAATGTATGCTCTCTATGTGAGAAATAACAAGTTTTAAGATATGTCCAGGTGAATCTAAATATTTAGAAAAAAGATGTTTCACCAAGGTCTTTCATGTCAAAATTCTTAGCCAAAAGCTATTTAACCTCTTGCAATATGGTCAGGTCATTTGATTTTAACAAGATATCATCCACATATAAAAGTAGAAAAATAACATTTCTCTGCCTTAACATGTAATACAAGCATATTTTTAACTTTATTTTCTACGAAGAAAAATGAGGTAACAATCTCATCAAACTTTAGGTACCACTTTTTGAAAGCTTCTTTCAAACCATATATGGATTTCTTAATTTACAAACTATGTCAACTTTATCTTAATCTTGAAATCCTTCATATTATTCCATATAGATCTCTTCATAAAGGTTTTTGTTCAGGAAAGCAGTTGTGACATCCATTTGTTGTAACTCCATAACATAATGAGCTATTATTGCTATAAACACTCTAAATACATCTTTCTCTCTGAGTGAACTCTCTGACAACCAATATGTCTTAAACTGCTCAGTTTCACCTTAAGATTTCTTTTTTGTTGGACCATATTTTCGGAGTCCAACTTAGAGGTCATATCACAAAACGTGAGCTTATTACCATAACGTGGGCATAATCCAATGAAGAACACCTTAACCATTATTAATTCATCTTCATGCTTTTATATCATAAGATATCTTACTTATATGTCAGCACAATTCCTATTCAAAATTCATCATCTCTAATCGATAGCTCTTTCAAGTATACCAAATTTCAACTCAATCTTATCCATACGTAAATTCATATGTCCACTCAAATTCATCCATACATAATTCATAATTCATTAACATCAAAAGATAAGAGTTTTCACAAA